>WEIV01000580.1:412496-593144 GCA_013390005.1 Calyptomena viridis
ATTTATGCTAATTTTGGATAGTATGATGGGCATCTATTCTTTCTTGATAGATGACAGACACAGGACAAAAGAGCCACCACATTCCCTTCCTGCAGGATGTTTGAGAAGAAGGGCCATGACATCTTCACACCACTCCATTCTTTGGTGTATCCAGGTGTTTATCAAGGTTTTGGGAACTTTGTGAGACAACATGAACTTCAGACATCCAGTGAAACAGTATCTGGAGTCTCTTTTTATCATCAGAAAGTGGCAACTGTCTCTGTAAATCTTACTCTATTTTAACTTTTTACTTTATCTATTACTCCACAAGGGGCTAGATTTTATTTGCTTGGGGTTTTTTTTTGAGTGATGTGTTCAGGACGTGACTTTTTTTAATACCTTACTTATTGTATCAAGAGCCCTGATGACCAGACATTTGCATAGACGTGAACTTTGATGATTCCCTGGAATGAAACAGATTGGAGGAGTCTCAGACCAGCGTAACTGCCCTTACAAGGCAAACATTTCACAGTACAGTTCATTTGTACTCCCATAGTCCCATGTCAAAACTGAAAAAAATATACAAACGTAAGTAATCAACCTGAAACCATGGGTCAAAGCACGGGATTGAAGAACATGTGAAATAACTAGCAATAATATTATTTTCTGTGTGCAAGAAGATACCATACAAGAAATACTTTTGACGCAGTGAAAAACTTGCTTTCTAACAAAGGCTTTGGTGAGAGTGGTCAGAAAACCTACCTGCATTTAGTTATCATCCACTCCACCATCTGATTTAGAAGTATATTATGTGCCTCATATCCCTGCTGTCTTTAAAGCATCCTCAGTCAGAGATTTTCTCCCATGTTTCCCCATGCTATATCTCAGAAAGAAGAAGGACAAACACCTCAGCTAGTGAATCAGACATGCCTTGACCCCAAAGACAAACTGGTTGAAATATCTGCATTCATACCATGAAATACTACCCTCTTTAACAGGCTGGCTGCATCCAAACTGACTTTTAGGGCAGCAGGAAACTAATTACACACACATGTCGCTGTATCTTAACAGCACAGTCGGGAGTGCATAGTTCTATACAGGACAGGAATTCTCTAGTGAGGATCTCTTTATAAAGTTCAGGGGACCATCAAAGCAAGCAAGCACCAGTCATACCACCACCACTTAGCCTACAGAGCATGGAAAAAGCAAATTGTCTATTGTTTGTTTGTATTCTCTCTAGAAAGTCTTCACATCTCCTCGGTGGAGATCCAAAATATGCAGGTCCAGTGTGGGAGGGATGCACACATTATCTGTTTCTTTTCATGGATGGACCAGAAGATATTACATTTTGGGGTAACTGAAAATAAACTCCCTTGCTTTGATTACCCATGTTTTGGTTTGATGGGTTTTTTCCTGTGTGTTTCAGAACATTCATTTTGCACATGGTGAGTTACATGAGTTCAGTCTTTCCTAGGAAGAAAGGCGTATCTACTATTGCACAAAAAAGCTTTTGACCTTTGACCATGCAGGTCCAGCAAGCAAATAATGGTTTAATAATCCACAGTGTGCCACAATCCTTGCTGAGGAACAAACACCACTGCACTAAGAGCCAGGCAGGGCCGATGCCCAGAATCGTTACAAGGTCAACTCAAAAAGCAGCCACAGATCAAGGAGTAGAAATGAATTCCTGAGGGGCCAAGCAAAGGCTCCAGTTAGAAGCATTATTCCATGGAATCCTGGCTGTGTGCCATGAAAAATATCAGATACTGCTAGAAGCCAGAGCAGACTCTGATAGGGACAGCACAGCAAAGATGCCCAAAGCTCAGTGGAGGGGGGAACAGAAGTGCAACCAAGCAACCTGGCTATAGCAGAGTCACCTAGGCATCTCACAAACCCTTCCGGGTGCACAACTGCTTTGAACCTTTGAAACAGAAATGCAAATGCCAGCCATCTGTTAGCAACTCCTTCAGTGAGGCAGAGCAGAGGGGTTCATTAAACCAGAAAGGGCTTAAAAAAATAAACCCACCAAGAGCCTAATACTGTATTAGATCAAAATATATAGTGATCTCAAAACACACAGGAAAGATTAATGAGTGACACACAAACTAGGGAGGAGGCAGGGAACCAGAAAGAGACAGAGGAGAGGGATGCCAGATGGATGCTAGAGCCACATTTTGTGTGGAGCTCTTGGTGGAGTGCAGATGGCTCAGTAATGCATCCCAGTGATCCACAGAATCTGAAGTGTTTACACACACATCTGCTGCGTGTAGCCATGGGGCAGCAACAGAGACAACTAGAAACAGTAAGATCTTTCTCCAGAAAAGAGAAGTTGAGAAGGCAGTTGCTCGTATTCTTATGTCTTACCAGGCGTAAATGGTACTCTGGCCAGGGCACAAGTAAGACAGATCCAAATTCCTTCATTTCAGCTCCTTCTTGGAGCAGGAGTATCATCAAACACTAAGTGAGGGAGGCCATGGCTTCATCTGTAGTATTCTGGCAACTGCCGAGGATTGAGCATCTGTAGGTCTCTGGTCACCTCATTCACCAGAGCACAGGAGAATGAGATTGTCCTGGGATCTTTTTAAAGCTAGACCCTCAGTGTCTTGAAACTTGCTCCATTGCATATTTTGGAGGAGATGACAGATTTCTTTGTAAATTCTGGTACACATTTGAAGTTGAGAATATAGTTACATACATACAGTTATGGATTTACATCTCTACACTTGAAAAAGTTCCCTGGCCTGCTCAGCACTGTGACTGAGCTGGCACCCTTATGCAATATTCAAGTTTGCAAGCTGTGAGGGGAAACTGGAACTGAAACCAAACCAAGTTAGATCTGGCAACATTTTAGCTAAGCGTAATAGCGGTCTGGAAGGACAGTTGAGATACCAGCCTTCATAAGACATAGTGTGGAAAATAGTCTCACCCTGTTTTAGTTACAGTTCATACAGTAACCAACCAGCTGCACTGTGACTTCCTTTTGGTTACTGAAGTCTGAGCCCACTCAGTGCCACAGGGTTTTAGATTCACGCCTTGTATGAATTAGCACAGATACAAGGCTCTACAGTGCAAAAGCCATCTATGTAAAGCATATTCATAATAAAAAACCCCCAAAGTATTTGTAGTATTTGTATTAATAAAATTTGCCAATGGAACAAAAGTGCAAACAAATTATTCTGGCCCGGGACATCACTAAGTGGGAACGTTGCCTGGAGGATGAGAAAAGGCTTTAAGGAAGGCAAAAAACACAAAAGTGAAGGCCAGTCCTACCGCATTCAACAGTGCTGTATTCAAGCTTCCTCTTAGCTCTTGCAGACTTTCCAAAGGTTAAAACCTACCTGATTATGACAGAAAACAAATAGAGGGAGATGGAAAAAGTGTATGGAAATAATAAAGATAAGGCAATGAGACATAATAAACACAATAAATTAAGGCAACAGGAAAAATGCTTCACATTTTGTATCAAAGAAAACTTCTCTTTGCATTGAAGGACAGGCTTTAAGCTGGCTTAAGTGGACAGTGCCCTAGTTGATTCACATCAGCCCTGGGTTTAGGCAACCAGCCCAGTTAAAGTGTTGTTAGCACTATAGTGAAAGTTCAAACAAAGCTGCTTTATACAGAAAAGATGCTCATGGCATCCAGTCCCTCAGAGGAGTCATTCAAACCCACAATTTAATTCCAAAAAGACAAGACCGAGAGAACCCAACATGAATGCCAGAGAGATAGTCTAACCTTTGCCTTCTCTTCTCACCTGGGGATCAGGGAAAGTGAAACAAGTTATGAGATTTCATAACTTGGTTATTCTCCATGTGCCTGCACCTAACACAGTAAGATCCAAATGCATGCTTAAGATCTCCAGGCACAACTGCAATGCAAATAATGAATTAGCATAACAATACAGATTACAGACAGTGCTTTAGGCTGTAGTCAGCTAATATGGCACATGTGAATTTTTCATAAGATCATAAAAATCCTGACAGTCTATAATATCCTTTTTCTGGAAAGGTATGAGCATCTACAATTCATTTTCAATCATCACTTTATGAAGGATTTTTTATTACCTCTAGTCATGACTCATAAGAGTGGGGAAAAAACTACTCCCGCTCCAAGTATGAACGGTGAGGGTTCAAAATGCCTTCAGTTTCTGTCTTCTGAGCTGTCTAGTTCTCCATCAATAGGAGGATATAAGAACATATTTACTCCGAAAAATAACAGATGTTTTCAACTTAAGTTGAATTTAAACTCAGCATGAATCTCCCAGAGAGAAATGAGATAACAAAGGATACCTTTCAGTCTTTTAACTATGCTGAACCAAATCCTGAATAAAACAGCTCAGAGCTGAGACTTGGCTATACTGTCCCAGATTAACTAAATCTATTTCACTATTGTTAAGGAAACTTTCCTGTGTGACCATTCAGGACCACTCTGGCAGTCACACTCCCACCACCCCAGACTTTCACTGCTGGGACTGAAGCCCCTTCACAGTGGGCAGCTCCAGTGAACCCACGGGTGCCCTGTTTGACTCCCACCACACAGCACACACACAGTCAGACGAGTTTCCCTCACCGGCTCAACCCCAGGTTTCCCATGGCAGAGTCCCACACGTCTGCCTCCTCTAAGTGATTTAAGTTGTGGTGCAGTGACATCGTGACAGCTTGAGCTGATGCCTCCAGGGAGGGACACGCAGCAAAGGAATCCCCAGAATACTGCACCCTCAGTCTTTGCAATGGTGATTTTTGGTCTGGGGTCTCTTTCTGGTCACTGCCTCCTGCAGAGTCGCTGGGTGACCAGAGACTCCCTGGCCAATGCCATAGGTTTCTGTGCCCTTCATCAGAAAAAGGGTCAGTGTCAGGTCAGGGACCCTTGCTGGGGTCTCCAGCCTTGCCTCCCGTCCTGGGCACAACCTGCAGCTCACGCTGCAGCTGCACGGGGTGGAGGGTGGGGAAAGTGTGAAAGAGGAGAGCAAAGGTCCAAGTACCTCATTTGCTGAGCCAGCTGAGAAAGCAGCAAAACTTGGTGTGGCAAGTCAGATTTTGGAAGTCTATTGTCTGGGCTTTGCTCAACAGTTGGACCCTGGGTGTAACATTCCTTACTCACTTTTCCTCCAGTTCACCTCTGTCCAGCCTGTCTTCAGGCTGGGGCAGTCTCTCCTGAAGGCCCCCGGTGCTCCTCAAGATGAGGAAAGATGATCTTCTTCCCATGGGGACAAGTCTCCCACTTGGACAAGCCTTGGCTCAGCAAGTGTCCTGATTAACCCAAGAGCATTTGTCCAAAATAACAGCATTAAGAAGGTGTGTTGGTACACTTCAGGCACTAGATTTATCACAAAATCCTTTCGTTGTTGAAATCTGACGCAGTGTACTGAGACCCGTATAAGTTTTGTGACTATTCCTCTTTCAACGCAGGATTGAGCTTAACCCAGTGTTCAACAAACTTGTGAGACAAGGCCATTCCTGAATTATAGCTGGCAGCATATACCTGATGTCCCCAAACTGTTTCCTTCCTTGTGGGGTTGGCAGCCTTCCTACAGCCTTCTGCTTGGCTGCCCCAGCTCCCTGGAGCACTTCACCACTATCATCCTCTCATGATGGATGGCTAACAATAGACTCAAAGCAGGTGTTCTGAGCACCAGGAGATGTTCTGGACTGAAGCAGCCAGCCAGCCAATGCAGAAAGCACCACCAGGGCCTGGACACAGAGAGGCCCACAGGAGGAGCAGTGGCAGCAGAAGCAGCAATATATATTTCCCAGACAGCAGCATGGTAATCACCTAGAAAAAAAGCAGTGTCCTCTGCTTCTCCCAAGCTTCCAGGAGCTGGTAGATCAATGCAGCCCCAAAAAGTGCCCCTGTTCATGTATATACCTGCCCAGGGTTCTGGCTGTGGGACATATGAAGGGGTATTCCTGGGCAGAGATAGATAGTGAGAAAAGCCTGTGGGAGGTATAACCAGATTGATGAACTGCTCTGCTTAGTGGCTGAGCTGCAGGAGGAGGTGGGCAGACTAAGAAGTGTTGAAGAGTCTGAGAGGGAGGTTGATCAATGAAGACATACGCTGCCATCTATGATGTGTAGTGTTTACCTCAGTCCTCACAGTAATGGGTGAGGACTTTGGAAGAAACAGTAAGTCCATGATATCAATACCTGACTCTGGGGCTAATGAGTCTGCCAAAATTTTTGGTTTTAAAACCATGGAAGAACCTTGAAGACAAAAGGTGTGATGGGGCCTGATGGGATCCACCTGTCCTGACAGGGAAAACCTGTTTCGGGCATAAGCCCATGGGCCTGATCAAGAGAGCTTGAAACTAGAATTCATGAGGGGATGGGATACCAACAGGAGTGCAGTAGGTAAGCCAGGAGTTGGCATAGCATTACCTGGGGGTGGAAATGTTAGTGGGAACACTTACACTGCTCATAGGAGCAAGAAGGGCTCAGGAGCGTGTTGGAAATTCTGGTAACCCCATCACACACAGTGTGAGAAAAAAACAGGGTGAGCTGGAAGCCCTGGTCAGTTCTCAGACCAATATCATTGCTATTAGTGGGACTGGGTGGAATAAGTACCATAATTGGAGAGCTACAGGCTCTTGAGGAGGGATAGACAGGGCAGGCCATCTGGAGGTATCACTCCGTATGTGAGGGAGAGGTTTGATTACACAGCCCTTACAGTCAGTGATGATATGGCAGAGAGGATTGGGGGGTGGAAAACAAAGAAGATGTTGTAGTAAGTGTCTACTACTGATACCCCAGCCAGGACAGCTTAACACTCTGACGAGTTATTCTATAGGCAATTAGGAGAAATTCCTGGATCAGCAGCCCTTGTCATTATGAAAGATTTCAACTTGCCAGACATCAAGTTTGCCAGACATCATTGAAGTTTGTAGGAGATAATTTCTCATCACAAGTATTGTCAGCCAACCAGGAAAGATGCCCCCTTGATCTGCTATTTGTGAACAAAGAAGGAATCCTGTAATGGTAGGTGGCTGTCTTGGCCACAATGACAATAAAATGGTTGAGTTGAACTGTTATGACAAAAAAGGCCATCAGGGTTGCTATCTTGAACTTCAGGAGATCAAATTTTAAGCTGCTCAGGGCACTACTTAGCAGAATACATTGGGAGTCTGCTTTTGAGATCTTAGGAGTCCATGAGTTACAGCCTTTAAGAACCACCTTTTTAGAAGCACAGCAGCAGGAAATTCCTCTGTGTTGTAACTCAAGCAACAGGGGCAGAAGACCAGCTTGGCTGGACAAGGAACTCCTCATGAGCTTCAGAGTAAAAAGGAATTGTACCATCTCTGGAAGCAAGGTCAGGCTTTGCAGGAAGATTAGAGCTATGGTGCGCATATGCAGGGAGAATTAGTCAGGCAGTTGAACTAGATGGTTGTTGTAGGCCCTTTCAACTGAAATATCCTGTTCTGTTTTAGAAAAATACCCACAAAGATTGAGAATGTCAAACCTCTTGGCCATGTCAGACATAGTCTGGCTGCTACCTGCCTGTGCCTCATCCTGCATAAAAGCCGGGCATTTCTCTTCACATCATCAGACAAAGAGAGTTTGGAGCCAATGACTCTAGAAAAAAGTTGCAAGGAATAAATTCCTGAAGCCACATCCCAAGTTTGCTCGTGTTTCCATTATTCACAGCTTTGTGAGACAAGAGTCTGTGACTTAACGATGTATAAATACAGAGATGAAGTATAATACTTACTCCTGGATGACTTTTATGGATATAAATTCCATCACATCACATCACATGAGTCTCAGCTTATCCCATGGACAACAATAAATGTCCATGTGTCTAGTAAGACCTTCTGACTTCTAGTCATAGTTGTTTACCTGTCACGCCTCACTGTTTGTTCTCTTTGCCACCCTCCAGGCAGTGAGAAGGGATAATATCACATAGCTCAGGTAACCAGCAGCCAAGATGCAAGTAACTGGCTGAACACCCACACTCACAAAATTATTTGTCCAGACTATTTAGCATATAAATTCATTCAGCAAACAAACAAGGCAGGTTCACTCCTGCAGAAGAAATGTGTCAGCTCTGGAAGGGACTAATTTGCCAGCAACATTATTTCTGAAGCCCATCACTCTAAAACATACAGAAAAACTGACAATCTGCTTCAGATTCAAGGTAGGCTGAACATTTTACTCCTACTATTTTCTCAACATCTCATGTCCTTCCTAGATTTTGTATATAGATTGGGAAAAGTTGAAGGATATGGCTGGGAACTGCTGTTGTGTCCCAGTTCAGCTGGTTGTTGCAAGCGTTTTCCATCCTAATACCATTAAGAACAGATATTTATGCCACACAGAGGTCCTATATTATCAGCATCTATTTCAGACTGGGATACTCAACCTTACACTGGTTGAGTGAATCATATATGCTTTTTCCTAGCAGGAGACAAAACCTAAAGCAAACAAAACCTAAAATTCCAAGCATGCACACAGAGAATCGGGCAGTTGGCAACCCTGAATTACCAGGGTTTTGCAAGGACTGCATCAATTTTTATTTCAGAAACACTGTGAGCAAGAGGCCAATTTGTGACCTATTCTTCCTTTCTTTTCACAAATAGTTCCAGCTACTATTCTGCACAGCAGCTAGGCATCAATCTTGTCTGCCTTTTCCACTCTGAAATCTGTTGCAGCCTTTGCCTTAGTCCCTGATGCTCTGCAGCTAGGAGTTCTTTCACATACACACAGTTTAGGCTACAGATGGTCTCCATCACTAATGCAAATCTTCCTGTTTTCAGCAGTTCTTCCTGATTATGCCTAGCTGTTGTTAGGAAGGGAATAGTCAAAACCTGGACACAAGACTTTAGAGCAAGGTGATCAAGTTGCTTTGCTACAGTGAGCTACTAGCTAGTTTGGCTCCATACTTCTGTATTTCCAGTGAGCTTGGGAAATAACTGGATTTGCAGTCAATGTGGAGCGAGCCAGCAAGACGAGGAAGCACAGTTCCTGTTGCAATATACTGACTGCAATAGGGGATTTAGTCTCATCAGTCACAGCCTGGGTTTCTGTCACCACAGGCTCCTCAAAACACTGGTGTGAACAACCCAGGTCAGAGTAGAGAGACAGTGTATGCACCCATCATCTTCAGTGGCTTGGAAAATTTCTGTGGCCCTACGCATGGTATGAGGATTTGCAAGGAATTTGGGGACTGACGTGCTCCTGAAAATCTTGTCAGTTCCACTGAGGGATTGGTTATATAATTCAGATAAATGCCAAGCTCCCTTCTCTGCATTTTCAGGATTAAATTTGTCTGTTTAGTCACAACAATTTTTTCTGTATTTCTTCTTCAAGCTAATTGTTTCAAGTAAAGAAATCACTTGCTATCAAAGCAAAAAATCTTATTTTACTGGTAAAAGTATTATTTGAATTTTCCACTTGCCAAAAGTTTTCTTTTTTTTATGGCTTTAAAATCTCCCATCTCTGAGGAAAAAATATTTCATGAAGCATTAGAAGGAACACTAGTTTCCTAACTGCACATAACCGTGTTAGGTTAAAATGAAAATTTTCATCCCCCAAAAATTGCACTTCTTGTGAGGTAGGTTGGAGATACTCTGTTTTAGATTAAGTATCTGGGAGGACAATAAATAAATAACTAGTACAGCTTTATTGCAGTCAGTGTGCAGTTACAGAAAGTATCACAGCTTCTTTTGCAAAGATGTCTCTGACTGTTTTCGGCATGAAAAAGCTAACATTTCTGGTTTGCAGAGTCTCCCTAGAGACTCTGTGATGGAAAGGCCCATCCCAGATGGCATTCCCATGTGCCATGAATGTGCTGCACTTGGACCTCAACCACAGGACAATGGAAGACCTTGCTGCTACACACCTGTGTGACCTTGCCCTTACCTGAAAGTGCAGCAAGAAGTTCTCATGGCAACATGGATTCTGTTTGATAATGGAAACGGTGCATGGAAGGGTTTTCTTGGAAGAAAATCATATATATCAGCTCAAATGACTGAACTAATGGAACCTTTCCATGGATGAAGTCTGCATGACACNCTGTGATGGAAAGGCCCATCCCAGATGGCATTCCCATGTGCCATGAATGTGCTGCACTTGGACCTCAACCACAGGACAATGGAAGACCTTGCTGCTACACACCTGTGTGACCTTGCCCTTACCTGAAAGTGCAGCAAGAAGTTCTCATGGCAACATGGATTCTGTTTGATAATGGAAACGGTGCATGGAAGGGTTTTCTTGGAAGAAAATCATATATATCAGCTCAAATGACTGAACTAATGGAACCTTTCCATGGATGAAGTCTGCATGACACACTGTGACCTCATCAGAGACCAACTAAGTGCCACACAGGTAAGGGGTCCCCAGAATCTGAAGGGACACAGCATCATCTCCACTATCCTCTCCCTTACAGTGCTAGCCCTCATAAACAAGTATTAAATTATACTTCAATTATAATCCACAGCACCTAAATGCCTTTCTGACTGGGATCATAATGAAGCAGCACCTCCTGGTGCATAACAACATGCCAGTCCACACAGTTCCAGCACATCCCTTATGGACACATGAAGCTACTGCAGTTCTGGCTAACTGCAAGCTCAGCCCTCAGACCTCAACAGCAAATCAGGGCTCTTCCTAGAGGGTCATCTTCTACCTCCATGCCTTCTATATTATGGTAAAGCAAACTCCAAATTAATAGATAAAAAAATGTATTAAAAAAAAAGCATGACTAATGTTTTCAGGAATTTTTTTTAAAAGTATCTTTGGAAACCATGAGAAAGTTGCCTTGGCAACATTGTTTTCCATTCCTCTTTTGCTCACTGTTTTCTCGTGTGCCTATTTCTCTAGCTTACATTTCTGACAGTAAGCACAATAAATGCAGCTCTGGGAAGAAAATCAACATTCAGCCAAATAAAGGTCTTTCTTCCCTCTCATATCATCAGGGCGGAACAGTCCCATCTATGATTAACAACAGTCAATTACAAAAGCTAGTTTAGAAATTTTCAAGACTGAAAAGACTTATTATTCATAAAAAAATGTTTTGAATAGCTTCTGTGGGACAGACATCCCAGATTACATAGGAGAGCCAGGCACTGCCCTGAGCCTTTTTTCAACTGAATATGAGCCCAAAAGGAGCTATTACCTCTACGTAAATGACAATTTTCATTAAGAAAACAGAGAGTAATGTAGCAGCTATGAGGTAACTGGGATATAATTCAGGTTGACAGCTTTGAGACCCCTTCCCTTTGGTCAGATCTCATTCAATCTGGCAAATCAATTCACGAGCTGTGAGCTCACAAGCAGGCAGGTGAACATGAAAAAAAACCCTAGTCATTATGTCCTCTTGCTTCCACCCACCAAAAACTATACTAAAAATGTAAAATGGTGTTTAGAGAGACCAATCATCCCTGGTCAAATTTCTTGAACTTTCTGTATGTGTCATGAAAAAGTGGTATTATCATATATAAAAGCAAAAATATAACTCGAATGTGACTAGAGTACTTCTCGAATTAAAACCCATTTTCAGCATAGTGTCGTCTTTTCCATTGTACTTCATAGAATGCACTCACTTCCACCTAATTCAAAATTAATATTTATGACCACAACACTGTATCATTACATTTTGGTGTAGCACCTTTTAGTTAAAAGTTCCACTTTGTCTTCTTCTCTAAACAACTCTCTCAGCCGTAAATTTATCATCCACTCACCCTGCAAGGCAAGGTGCAGAGGAGCTTCAAGAGGATAGATCTCAGCATCACAAATGCTGTGTCCCTTCCACGACTTTAGCCAAACCCCCTGAGCGTCACAATATGGAGGCAAGTTATCTGCACAAAGCTTACAGCTGCCTGGATGCTCCGTGCTAACATGTACCTGGCAGGTGAAATGTCTGCCAGATTCATATCTTCCCAAGTCAGAAGCTGGATTGCCTTTAACAGTTTCAATGCTTTGTCCTGGTCCCCTTGATGTAGCCCATATTTAGGAGTTCAGAAATATTTATTGATCTCTATAACTAGTTACCAAGAGGCAACTAACATCCTGATGACATAATTTTGCCAGACTTAAAACTTTTAGATTTTCTGAGAAAACACTTAGAACCTTAGTTATTGCTTAGAGATTAGCCAGGCTGCCAAATATCCCATGGTTTCATGTATCTAAAACTCTATTTTGACAAAGTTAAAGGTGTTGAGTTTCTTTGCCTTGAAATTTTCCAATACCTTCACGTGATCTTGCCTGAGGGAAAGAAAAAGAAACAGAGAGTTAATTCAAAACAGTCTCAGTCAGCACAGTTATGTTCATTTCCCTGTTTCCTTTAGCATTGACAGATCTGGCAAGGTTCTCCATCAAAGCAAATAGAGTCATCACAGGACCTCATTTGAAATGCATGGCTCCAGACTTGCTGTAATAGTTATCAGGGGCAGATCATCTGACTGTTCCTGTCTAAAGAGAGTAAGCTTATGCTTTTCCTGTGATGGGCTTTACTCTTACAGCAGCAAGTTGCAGCCTGAGGTAGGGGTGGACTGCTGGAGTTCTGTAGCTCAAATCCCACCTGAGATGAGCAATACACTCTTGCACGACTTGGGTCCCACCAACAACTTAATGGGAAATTTCCCTTAGAGATAAGAACATCCCATACCCTTAGGTTAAACTTCGAGAACATTAAGGCCAATGGAAGATCAATTTGCCTTCAAGAAAGGCAGGATTTTTCATATGGCTTATCTACGGCAGATCAAAATAGCAAGACAGGGACTTAGGCAGACCAACAACAAGTATGAGATGGAGGGGCAGTGAATGTAGGGATGCACATCTAAGTGAACAAGAGAAGATCCAGAACATGATGAATAGGAGGAAAAAAAGTGTGAAATGTGGGCTGTTATGAAAAAAAGTGGTGCTGGTCAGAAAAAACACATGGACCCTGATGCCTGGTTTCACATCAACATTTCTGCGCCTCACACTGATAACCCTTGAGGGACATCAGCTTTGACAGCTTTCAACAGAGAATTTGAAACAATATACCACCCCCATTTTCCAGACAATGCAGATGATGATCATCCTGAGAAATAACTGTTGATCAATAGGCCTCCCAGCACTCATTTCTCCTACTGGGGCACGGCTGTTCTATTCCCAAGTGCCATTGGGCTGGTGAGTTAGCAGAAGACTTGGGAACATACTCAGGATTTCTACCTCACCACCCCTGCTCAGATGAATTGGCACTTTTGGAGTTGTTTGCCATGACAGTTTTGTTGTCCCTGCTTCACTGTTAGCACTGCCTTCCTTACACTTCCAAATTACAACTCAAAAATCTTCCAGATTAGATGGTATAAACACATTTTGAGCAACACTGGTGTGTTAACTTTCGATTAACATTTCTCACTACTCCAAAGTTGACAGGGAGATTGCAGAGTGTCTTTGGTCTGAATGATGCCTTGGGGATTTTCATCATATTTCTAGGATTTTATCCTGCCAGTATGGGCTCACTTGGAGAGGTTTTTGCCAGGCCTTTCCTGGTAATGTTTTCATTCTTTGTGTAGATAACGGGGGTAGCAAGACACAACAGAGCTGCTAGAGAGGTTCTGGGAGGGGCGCCTGGGGGGACCTGGAGGTGGTGTTAAAGAAGAAGAAGATTTCTGGTTGGGCATCTTGAAAACTTCAGTTCAAGATGAACTTCAGTTGGGTAGCATGAGGGGGGATGTCTCCCGAAGGTTATAAATGTAAAGGGGTCAGGTGATCTTGCTCTGGTCTTCGCTTCTGGACCCTGGAAACTCCCATTAAAGTATTGTTCTTCTTTCATCATTATTAATTTATTTTGCAGTTTTTGTCTCCCCCTCTGATTTCAGACATCATGAGTCCATGTGTTCTATTTGCAAAATATCTGTGGATATTTCTGGTTGGCTTTGCAAAGCTCTAGTAGATGTGAATGACTCAGAAGCTATTCAGCCCATTGAGGAACCCTGTGGGTCACGAATGAAACAAGTGGGACATCAGAAGTGCCTACCTTGGCACAGTCAAGTATTAAGTGACTTGCACTGAAACATTTGGTCTTCAGTTAAATGGTGTTTTGCAAAAAAAGGTTTCCAGTTAAACGTATCAAGTCTTCAACCAAAGCCAAAGTCTGAAATATCTGAAAGCTAAATGAAGAGCCAAATTTGGTAATAAAACATTGAGACTTGTTTTGAACAGATTGTACTATGACTTCATTTTAAACCAAGACCTTCTGAATCCCAGGAGGAAGGCAATTTGAAATGGCATATCCACTCAGAGTCTAACGAATTGCGATGTTTTATACCACCTCAGCAGATTTTTCTGCTTGAACAAGGCTTCCAGTTTCAGTTCTATTCACTCAGGAACCTTATGTGAGAAAGTAGTATCTTATGTGGTGAGGCTTTTCATATATTCAAAGGCATCCACATGATCTACCATGCACTTCTTTCCATCTTCTTCCTCTGAAGGTACAGCCACCTCTTCTGGTCCCTGACAGCGCAATCATCATGGCATTGGAAGACTCATCTTTTACTCATCCGCAAATCAACTTTATTACCAGCTTTGTGTAGACCCCTTCTCTTTGCACTTTTGCCTCAGGATCTTTGGTGACTGCGATCCAGAGTTTCAAAAAGTGCTCACTGATAGCATCTGCAGGACTGGCAAACCAGTGTGTTCACAAGCAGAACCAGAGTCTGAGGGGAACTGAGGATCCATCATGCTATCATGGATGTTTCCAGAATTAATAGAGGTGTTGGGAAATTTCCCATAGATGTTTCTAATCCTATTCACCTTCAGGACTCATTAATTCTACTCCTTTAGGAATCAAATTATGACAGTGCCCAAAAGCACTGAAAAATACATGTGCATGAAGCACCTTTTTTCCCTATTTCTCCACCATTCCCAGGAGGACAATATTAAATAGAGGCTGTGAAAATGAGATTGGACTGCTCACTTGAGGAACCAAAAGCCATAATCATCCGAAGGCTGCCCTTTACAAATTAGAAGTTGTTATTGTGTGTCCCAGTCAGCTCAGATCTGCCTGCCCTGAAGTCTGAACACCCATTCCAATTAATTTCCCAGCTTGTGCAGCAGATGAAAACCCTAAATCAAGGCAAATGACTCTTAGCTCTTTGTGCTGGATGTCTTTGCAACTTGATCGACCATAGCAAGAACTGAAGTGACTGCAGAATATATCTAAAACAAAAAGTTAGCTTTCGTGTGATGGGATTTATTATTCAATTTAGGTTATGTTCAATTTAGGTTGAAAAATTATTTATTAGTCATGCAGTCATTTAGTCACTGCCATCAGGAATTAAGATAACTTAAAGCCTCTTAAAAGTCACATTTACCTTTAGTAAGCTGAATTCTGCATGCTCTAATATCGGTGTTTCTCCCTGTACTATAAGAGGACATTTTGTTGTCCTGCTGCTTCTCCTGCAAGGGAAGAGAGCAGTCCCAGGCAATGCACGTAGCGTGTTGACACAAGTGACCTGGTCACTGCCTCATTAAGCAGCCCACTACCGAAAAGGAAAAGGTGTTTCCTTGCCTCCACCGCCTTCACACCAGCATGGATTAGTCACAGCCCCTGCCATCCATTAGAACAGCAAAAAATCCCAGGACATTACAGAATCTCAAAATGGTCAAGTTGGAAGGGACCATTTGATCCAACCTCCCTGCTCAAGCAGGGTCATCCCAGAGCACACACCACAAAATTGTGTCCAGCTGGCTCTTGAGTATCTCCAGTGAGGGAGACTCCAGATCTTCTCTGGAAAATCGGTTCCAGTGTATGGCCACTGCACAGTCAAGAATTTCTTCCTCATGTTCAGTTGGAACTATCATTAAGGCAAAAGTTCACTTTGAATAGCACAACAGCTGCTGTTGATTAACTTTCAGGACCACGTTATCAACCTTCCTAGCAAAGAAGTTCAAATTTTGTGCTTTCAAACGCTTACAGCTCATTCTGTAAGAAGAAGGCAAAAAGAGAGAAAAAGCCTGAATCGAATCAAAAAGTGGTTTATTTTGCAATGTTTGGAACATATCCAGCTTAAAAATCCAGGAGCAAGCAGTAAGCATGTTTGTTTTACACCAATAGTAAAGAAATCACTAACATTTTTCATGCACTGTCACAGAATTGACTTCAAATTTCACCAAGAACCAACATCTTGTCTAGATCATTGGCCTTAGAACTGCGTATGCAGAGTGTTCAGTTACACGATTGGAGACTTTGAGCTAAACTTTTTTGTCAGTTTTGAATCTGACCTTTTTCAGAACAAGTTTGGAATTCAACAGCTGCAGAAAAAAAAAATAAAAACTTCTGGAGAAGGCAATACTCACCACCCTACCTATAGTGGTGGCCAAGCAACATGTAGTTCAGAAAAGCATTGCAGTCAGTGAAGAGGCAGAGGAGACATCCAATAGCTCCATGAAGGGCAGTTACAGCACAATGAGCCACACTCTTGAAATACAATGCAACAGGGAGCAACAATGGAAAGCTGCAGCCTACTTGATTCAGGCTGAGCCTTCAGAGCAATGTCTTTCCCAGGATCTGGGTCACTGGGGAGGTTGGAGGATCTCTGTCCCCAGAGATTGCAGAGTTGTGACAAAGCTGCAGCCAGTCTGATCTAGTGTTGGTGACAAGAGTTTGGATTATGGATCTCCAGCAGTCCTTCCCTCCAACACTGCTGGGAATCTGTAAAGCATGGCAAAAATGACTTTCCTTTGCACCCCACACACCGTCTAGCAATCACCAATTTCAGTACATCCTGAGTCACAGGATCTCTACTACACCCTGAACACCATGAGGTAACCAGAGATGGTAAACTCAAGATAAACCAACTGAATTCAAAATTACACTATAGGGGGAAAAAAAAAAGCAGTTCAAAGACTAGAAAGGGCTGTTAGGAATTGGGAACAAGTTTCCAAAATTATTTTAAACAATGAGATTTTGTGCTTCTTAAAGGATTTTCTGAAAGAAGTCAATGCTTTGTTTAATTCGAAATAGGAGACCAACAAAGCTCACCCTTAAATATATTTAAAAGCTTTGTAAATGGATTATCTGAGCACAGCAGGCATCATGCTTTTGGTAAGTGCAAGATGATATAAGCCTTAGGGAACTTTTGAAGATGGTTCATTCAATAATTCATTCACTTCCTTCTAATACTGTGTTGAAGAAACGTTAAACACTGGCTCTGCTTTAATAAGTGAATGATCACTCAAAATGTGGTTTCCTCATAGGATTAATTCAATTTGCCATCTTCCTCAAAGTAACTCTTTACAAGGCAATATCAGGAAAAAGACTCAGGAGCAAAGAACTGTGCATTCACCATTAGATAACTTATTACCACACTAGCACCAGTTCTTTCTGAACCACAGATACTGAGTTTGAAGTGCAGATATTGCAGATGGTGACACATTTTCATGTTTTGGCACAACATCTAAAACTCTCTTCTAGACCTGATTATTTGATACAGGCAGCTTCCTGCACAGGAGGGAAGGCTTTCAAAAATCATTCAAGATTTTATTTTGGGAACTGCCTGAATGATCCTAGGCAAAATTCAAGAGAATTATATTGGCTGCAGGAACACAGGAATTTGAGGACATGACACTCCATTGTGTTAAGTTTGCAAGTCCCAGTAGAAACCCTTGAAGAAGACAGAAGGGGAAGGGCAGGAAAACATCCCACATTCCTGCTCTGGGAAATGGTGTGGTGTGTACATAAGACCTAAAGAAGGGTATGTGCAAATGCTCTGCAAAATACCATAAAAAGAGATAAGACTGATACTTAGTAGGTGCCAAAAAGAAATAATCCACAACACAAGCCTACTTTGAGCCCTTTGAAATGACAGGAGGAATTAAATAAATCAATCTAGATTATTCAATAATTTGAAAGTCCTTCTTCCTTTATGGGGAACAAGCTCCAATTTTCAAGCAAATTTCGGAAGTGTTCAATTTTATGCAGCAAGGCTTCAAATCTGACTTTATTTGGGATTAACTGTTTTGAAAAAGTTGTGCTTTTGAACATTTAATGGCACTTCTCTTCAATTTCTGGTCATTTAAGGGCACTTCTCTTCAACCCTCAGAAGTCAAAAGAAATGCCATACGGAAAAATAGAGCTGGCTGGTGTTCAGAGGAGGAAATAGAGTAATGTTCCCTAATGTTTGGAGGTTGCTGCTTTCTCACTCTCTGCATGGCTTGGTGGCCTCAGGCATGGCCTATCTCTCACTTTCACGTCCCAAACAGAGCATTTCCAACCTTGCACGGCTGACCAGACTACAGCCAGTGCCTTTTTCTGCACTGCTGTCCTCTTCTAGTTTCCCAGACATCACATTTTTTGTTTCAAAAATGTGATTCGCCCTAAAGGCATCCGAGTCTTTTCCTGTATTTGAACATATTTGGAAAGAACTGATGGTGTTGCTGGGTATATCCTGCCTCAAAATTAATTTACATGTCTTAATTGTTAAACTGATATAAACATATTCTTGGGTCTGGAAATGTATTCATCCAGGCTGTGTTCTCATGCCTTTGCCCTCTACCTCCAAATGCTCTTCTGAGGAGCAAGTGGCCTCTTACCACTCCCTGCACAGCCCTGTGGACTGTCTAGTTGGCCCAACACTGACCTCAGTGCTTTAAATCTTTGCTTTAAATCTTTGGAGCACATCCTCTGTCTTTTGGTCCCATGTGAGACTTCGAACACTGTGTTGTGTTTAGAGACCATAATCTTACATTTTCCCTGTAAAAACAAGATTGAAAATCCTAAGAAGTAAATGAAAGAAGTAAAGGTGCTTCAGTGTGCTGATGAGCTACTAAGCTGCTCAGGTACATCCATTAAAGCTGCTGAAGACATCAATGCCACCAAAAAATTACAATTTCACCCAGCCTTTCCTTCCTGTAGGCAGTTTTCAAAACTCTGCAGGCTTTGGGAAGATTTAACAGGAAAAAGGTTGAAAGAACAGTAAACCCACACATTGTGTGGCACATGTCCCCTGAGATCTGCTCTCAGGCATTTTACAGAATCCCTGTGCAACCTTCAACAGGTATTAAGAACTACTAGATATATTTGTGGGATGTTGACAAAAGAACAATTTTGATGTCCAACTAAAACTTAACGTAAGTGGATGTTTACGGGTACATTTCTTTTCCTACATTAGAAAGGCCAGTATTACCTCTGTCTTAGAACCAATTTTAATTTAACTTTGATAACTCCATTATCAGTCTGGATCTGATGTGACATACATGTGAATAAGGTTTGCTGTTAAGGTTGGGATATTCTTTATTTGCAAGATCTGTGGATCATTTGGGAGCAGGAGTACTATTGTTTTCATCCCAACCACGCATTTAGCACAGGCCTTCATGGCCACAGGTCCTTATTCCCTTTCACTGAAGTGAGATTACATGCATAATTTCCAGGCTTATGATTTCCCCAGCCTAGAACCGAGATGAATCTGACTATCTGAGACAGCTCCTGGCTTTCTTTTTCAATCCTTCTACTATCCAAAGGCCATGAAAGAGGTTTCGGGAAAAAAAAAAGTCAACCCCAACTTATGAAGTTATTTATGAAAATATACAGAATTATTGATAACTCAGCTTCAAGCCAACGCTGCTCAAAGCAGGGAAAATTCAAAACAGATTGGTTGATCATGCCTTTGTCGAGTTAAGTTTTGAAAATATCCAATAATTACTGCTTCCCCCCCCCTGATTTATTTGAATGCAAGAATTTCTCTGGTGATTCTTCACTAGTACAATGCAACTAAGCAGAACAGGCAGTTAAAGAGTTCTTGTAAATCACAGCCTGTAAATCACTGACCCCTTAAAAAGTGTAATTAGTATGTAATTAGTCATATAATGCTCCCATTTCTCAATTTCCAAGATTATTTAAGATTACAGAAATAGGTCTTAAGGAATAAGTGTCCAATTCAGTTTTCAGTAAAGTAATGGCAATATTCTAAGATAACTCAGTACCTGTCAAGTGAATTTCCAACACCAGAACAAAAACATGGGTTAAAGAAATTCATTAACAGTTATTTCAATGCGACAGAGGTTTTGCTGTGCACTAAGGAAAGCTCCAAGAAGTCTCAGTGTCAGGGTAGGACACAACACTTCGGTGTAAAGACACCATTTTCTTATTTGTTGTGTCTGTCCTTTCTAACACCTGAACTCAGGGAGTGATCAAAGGACAGTAGATTACAGCATAGTTTGCTTTGCTGAGTTAGGCATATCATTAATGAGAAACACCATCATTCAAATAAATTGAGTGGTTAGAGCTACACACACAAAACCAAAAAATTAATCAAGACCACATTATCCTGTTTCTAGAGACAAATCCCAGATACACTGGTTCTACTGTGACTTTCCCTTTTCATCCCACAGGGAAGAGATGGAGTTTTGTGGTCTTAGTCAAAAGAAAGCACAGCTTTATAGAATCACAGGACCACAGAATGATTTGGGTCAGAAGGGACTTTAAAGATCATCTCATTCCAACCCCACTGCCATGGATAGGGACACCTTTCACTAGACCAGGTTGCTCCAATCCCTATCCAACCTGGTCTTGAACACTTCCAGGGATGGGGCATCCACAGCTTCTCTGGGAAGCCTGTTCCAGTGTCTCACCACCCTCATAGCGAAGAAATTTCTTCCCAACATTCAATCTAAACCACCCCTCTTTCAGTTTAAAGCCATTCCTCTTTGTCCTCCAGGCCCTTGTCTTTAGCCCAAGTGGGTACAACTTAACCTCTTCTCCTTTGTCATTAGTCCCTGCTCAGGAATTTCAGCCATGCTCAAATATTCAGCTGTAATCACAGAAAAGGAAACTGTGGACACAGTGCGTAGTGAATCAGCAATTGCAATGGATGCTCCTAGAAACCTGGATGCACCAGGAAAGACAGGCTGTGTGAAGTGGTCCCCTCCCTTACTAGCTAGAGGCACTATCACCAGAAGACAGTGAGTACTAACATGCTCTTTCTTCCATTAGGCTAAATGTCTTTTTGCCAACAGAAACTGATGCTGACTTTTTTGTTGTTGTTGTTGTTCCCCCTCACCCCACATCCTGGTAGTTGTAATTAGTACAGTCAGACTAACAGGCAAATCTATGGCGTTTGACACCTTCAGAACTACCTGGTATGTCTTGCTGGAGTCAGACAGAGCTGGTAACAGGGGGAATTTTGGTGACCCACATTACAGGAGTTTTTTTGAGAATTTTGAATAAAAGAAGTGCTCCTATTTCCTGCCCGTGCCTGTCTTCTCTTTCACTGATTCATGCTAGTTGAAATCCTGGAGCACTGCAGCTCCAAACATATCTGGATGCATTGAGGAGATGGAAATCACATGAAAACTTTCCATGATTTGGATAAAGCTATAAGAATACGTACTAGCAAGAAAAATCTAGTAAGTTTACCAAAAGGCATGGATCTGGGAAACTCTCCAGCTAGCTCACAAAAGATTTATGCTTGTGTTCAGAGACAGCAGCATGACAAAGCATCAGGTTAAACGTAGTATTTGAGAAGAGAAAAATCTTACAATAACAAGATGAAGAAATCCATGCCAGCAAAATGCAGCCGCTAAACCACCCCCATGCATTGCCAGGGACAGGACACGGCATCTTTCACCTCCCACTGAACCTTTCACCACTCAGTGGAAGGAAAACCTCCCTGGATGAAGAAAGAGCATGGCTTCTGTCTTCCACTGGCAGCCCAAGGCACCTCGCCCGCCGAGCTTCCCTCCAGTAGAGGGGAGTGCAGCCTGTACAGCAGGAGCTGTCAGAAACTCCAGGAAAAAGGAAGACCTTGACATTTTCACCAAGCCTGTAATGATTTCATCTTGCGCAAATATCAGTAAAAAGCACCGTATTCCTTCTCGTGTAACTCAGAGCCACAGGAAAAGCAGCCTGAGGTTAGCCAGCTTTCACAGGTAGTGAGCTTTGGAAAGAAGCTGGTGATAAATGAGAATATTGCTACAGATCAGTTCCCTGCTTACAAGGATTTACAAAGAACTCGTCACATATTTTGTTTACAGTGCCAAGTGAATACTTGGAAAATGCATTTACAAAATTATTTGCTGGATCAGACCCAGAGTTCAAGCTATCTCTGCCCATTTTATTTTTCTCTAAAGTATCTGCTCTCTACTCTTTCACTGACACAAATTTTTAGTGAGGAGTTTTTATGTGTGAACTTTATTGGATTCACATTTTCCTCTTGATACTGCTAAGGCTATTTCAGAACATATTCACTTCCTCTAAAAAGATACTATGCAGCAAAATATACCTTAACTTCCAGCCTTTTGGTACAAGCAGGTAAGCCTATTTGTCACAGTACAGCCTTCTGATGGACTAATAATCCACATCATTGTAGTTGAGGTCACTGCTAAAAGTTTTGCAGGATAAAAGCCAGACAAAACTGAGGGAGTCAGGCACAAAGACACACACTTGCATGATTTTTCTTGCAATTTTCATTTCAAAAATTGATTTTCAAAATGCATTTTCTTCAGTATTGAGCTGTATTGTCTCATTATTGCTCTTTCAAGATCACATTTGTCCATATCACTCACCATAATTATTGTACTGTAAAGAAAGTCTATGAGAATTATGTCTGCATAGATTTCACAATTCAGTGCTAGAAAGAGCACAGACCATTAACAAAGTGTATGAGTAGTCAAAAATCCAAATGTGTCTTGCAGTGATTGTCTTTGCCCTTGGGTACATTTCATCTGTTACCTCCAAAGGGGAACTGAGGGATCCTTTTCTTTGTGCTATTGAGAGTGTGCTCTCATTTAAAGCCTTTTTTCTACCTACCACACGGCATCATGCTTTGGTCCTGCCTTGTCCATTTCCTGACCTGGGCTCACCTCTCTGCTTCACTTACTCAGTATAGACTGAGTAAATCAGTTTGCTCCCAAGGGAATGCAGTGTCAGCAGATTTAGACACCAGCTGTGGTAACTTTAGTTTCATTTTGCTCTGGAGAACTGGCATCTGATCCAGTGCATAAACATGTTTGCCAGACTTCTTCACTGATGAGGGTAAGAGGAATTGATAGCTCTCATAAGAAATGTATGTCAGAAAGGCAAGGATGCTATTAATATGAAAAAGTAGTAAAAGTAATAAGCCATATGGAATAGCTACCAGACGGAAAGCAGAGTCCATCAGTAGAAAAGCAGAAACAGCACAATTTGTTCCTTTGTCTGCAGGCACAGGACTTGATAATAAATTACTGTACCATGAAGATAAGTGATATTTAGATCCTCTAAAAGTGTTTAACCTTTCTTATATCTAGAGCATCTCTTAAGTTAAATTTCTAACACAGCTTATAGAAAGAGGTGCTATGATCCTTAGCATCTCTCCAGTTCAAAGTACCGATAGAGAAGACCCCAGAAATTAATCTGCAGGTCTGTCCATCACTAAGTCACCACCTCCTGTGCGTATTAGATTACTTTCTTAAAATAAAATACTTATTTTGTCACATAAATGCATCTGTTTTCACCACACCACTGAGGTGATATTATTCCCGTTTTATCAAATGAAAGCTATAATAGGCATTTGGCTCCAGAGCATGAAACAGAGAGATTAGGGAATTCTCTTTCAGGTTTATAGCAAGAAAGAACACATTTGAAGTGGCACAGGCCACATGCCTTGTGTCCTCTTACTTGATCTCTGATACTTTGATTTGTTCACTCTTCTCAAAAAAGAACCTCCCTCCCAACTCCTAACATCCCTCCTAACTAGCCTGGGTAACTTTGTCTCTTCCTTTACCCATATGCTCTTTTCCCAGCTCTCTCTCCTCTTCTTCACCTCAAAGCCAGACCCTCCCTTTGCTTCTCACCCAAAGTTCTCTCCCCATCCTTTCCCAGCCTAACTCCCCCCCAGCTCTATCCCTACCCTGTGCAGTGTTTGTCCCTTTCTCTGGGAGTCTGCCATGAATTTGTTGCTCCTGCTACCAATACCCATGGTCAGTAATAAGATGTGCTACCTGCCACCCTAACTGACCATGCAGTATTTAGCTTACACATCTATGGATGTGTTCTCAGCAACCAGTACACAGCATACAGGAGGAAAGGGGACAGGAAAAACCCTTAAACCACCCTGCCTGCACTACAAAGAACAGTTCATTGCCAGGCCAGGCTTGGACAAGACACTGTCACTGTCTCTCTGGTTCCAGAAACAGGGCTGAACTCTTCCCTGACAGAGCAGGCTGTGCTGCTTAGAGACTTTTGAATGGGATCACATATCCAGATGATGACAGGTAACCTGGAGAAACTGAGATCAAATTCCTTAAACCACAGTCAGGGACAGCCTTGCACCAGAAAACTCTAAGCAGTCTGGTTCCAGTTGCTGCCCATCTAAAGATTAAAAGGGTAATTGCTTCCCTCAGAGATAGACAAGTCCCCATCTTTTGGAAGCCCCCTCCTAAACTTGGCTTCTCCCAGGCTGGAGAACTTGCTGGAGTCCATATTAGCTGGAGTTTCAAACTCAACTTTCCTGTGTGGTGCTGTCACTGAATGATACAGCAACTCCTATGTGGTTCATCTGTAAATTCACTGGCCAGATCCATCCTTCTCTCAATTTTCTCTTTAAACAGTCTGATAACTCATTCAATCTCTGTATGCCCCATCGCTCATCTGCAACGCACCATGAAGAACAGAGACAGTTTTGGAGGCATTGTTAAGGAAACTTCCCAATCTGGTCATTTGCAAGACTCTCTGATGGTGACACACCAGGTTTCAACCCCCCAGGTTTCCCACAGCAGACTCTCAGATATCTCGTTCCATAAAGCCGTTTATTCATGGCGCAGTACACAGAAACAGCCCAAGGTGTTGCCTCCGAGGAGAACTCCAAACAAAGGACTCCCTGTACTTTTACACTCTCACAGTCTACCCTGCATGCCAGTCTCACTCTTCCTCCTCAGTTCTCTGCTCCTGCTCCCCTCTCCGTGTCCATCCCCCTCACTAGCATCACCTGCCTCCTTTGCTATTTGAAAGTTTGGCAGTTCCCAGATCCCGCTGTCTCTCTCAGTGTCCATTCACCTGGGTCACCCATCTTTGTGCCCTTTGTAATCCCAAAGGCTGGCAGTTCATGGCCTCTTGTCTCAGGCTGCCAACCAGAGATCAATCCCAATTTCAACTGGCATCTCATTCTATGGCTTTCAAGCCAAGCTACCTGGACCAGATGCATTACTCAATAGGCATTCCCAACGTATTTGACTGATGCTGAACCATGGGAGTTTAGTGTGTACCAAGAAATGCTGCCTTTTAAAAATCTGGTAAATTTACACAGGCAAAATTGTCTGTGTCAAGCAAAGGGATAAAATAAACACTGTAAGTTTTTCCTCTCTCCACCAAATAGGCAAACAGGAAATGCTCACCAGGTTTCCTTCACAAGTGAAACCGTTCATAAAACAAATCAAAGCACTTCCCAAATCTCAGCAATAGTACGGATCATTTCTGAGTAACACATCCCATGGAGAGAGCTCTCTGCAGGGGCTGCACCAGCCAAAACAGGATTAGCAAGTGGTAGAAATAAAAAGAAATTTTCACACTTTCACTCTAGCAGTGAAAGCAGTCACTGCTAGAGTAACTGAAAATGTGCAAAGTGCTTTCATTCTAAAAGATACCCAGGCTCAGGAAAAAGGTATACAGGATGGGATCCCATGCCACCAAAAATGCCACCACTGTTGAGGACAAGCATTGAAACTATTAAATCACATTTCACATTCTTGTTCCAAGTCATTCAGGGGCACATGGAAAATGCTGAATGCAAGACACCTTGTAGTTGGGCTCTTGAGGTTATGTAGAACAAAAGCTATTTATTTTCACAAATATACTGCAAAATCTGACTGTCACCTGTCCTTGTAATTTTTCTTTGGAGGAAATTAAATGGAGAATCCAACCAAAACAGACAACTGCTTATGTCCATAAATTCATTCAGTGACACGACCCCTCTCTGAACAGCCTGAAAACTTGATGGCAGGAAGGAAAATACACAGGGCAAAATGTTACTCTTTCAGCAGATATATGGACTAGACACAGTCATTCTACATCTGCCTGCCCTATATTTGATCACATGCTGCTAGGGACTAGTTTTACAGGAGACACCACACAAATACCTCTTCCTTGGAATATCTGCCCAACAGTGTTGGCCGTAGGAATTATTATCCTTTACTAAATAATCTTTGACAGATCAACTCTGGAAGAGTTTTCTAATTATTTTTTTAAGCTTTATCTCATTTATGCTTTTAGTTTGTGCAGCATCTTTTGTCAGGGGGCTCCACAGCTTTGCTAGGCAGTGAAGGATCCATGAAAAGGATCCTTTCTTCAGTCTCTTTTAATATTCCTGTAAAAATCTTTGAACATTTTTCAGTTATGAAAAAAAAAGCAGAAGCAGCACCTACTGTTTTCTGCTCTCACTCTTATGCATGAATATGAAGGACCTGATCACAGCCCTTTCAGTTGTCTTCTTCCCACACATATTTAAATTCTTCTTAAAGAACATTCATCCATACCTTAGTTCTCAGATCCCTTCTTCCTGTCCCTTCATTGCTTCCATGGTATTCTGAGACAGAATGCACAAAGCTTCATGCCATATGCAAGTCTGAGGCACATCTGGGGTTTGTACAGCAGGATAACAATGTCATCTTGTTTTCTCTGGACATCTTTCCTAATAGTTACTCACATCCCATTTTCCTTTTTGACCATGCTGAGCTGCAAATTGATGTTTTCAGAATGCTATAAACAGTCTCACAAATCCTCAGATCCTCTTTTGAAATGGTACATGATAATTTAGAGACAAAAAACATATAAGCATATTGAAGGCTCCCACACACACACACAAATATAATTTTGCATTTAAAGGGAATTTTATTTGCAAGTTTATTCTGAAGGTCCTAAGGCAGTTTGGACCATCCAGAACAGGTCTGTATGAGCAGCAAGCTTGGTCATATTGTCCTAGATCCCATGTAGGAGATTCCACAGCCAAGTTCCCTCCATGGAGAAAATAAGCATTTAATCATCTTTTACCTTTTAAAACATTAATTTATATGCTTTTCTAAACAGCTCCATTTCTTATTTCTATATCGCCACTAGTAATTTTCTTTATCATGATATGCTTGGTGGATCTAGTCCTCTACAACACTCAGTGTCACCATCAAGTTTGCAGAACATTCTAAGGACTCCACAGCCTTCAGAGATTTATTCACCAGCCTAATGTAACCCCTTTAATTTTCCTGCCTCTTTACTATATAGCAAATTTAACAACCTGACAATCACTAAGATCTTTCAGAACACTGCTCAAGTTACTAGTGTCTTTATCTCCATTTTCTTCTTAAGTAGGACATGAAAAATCTTATCAGTTTAATCAATGGAAGCTTCTGTCTATGGGTATAGATCAGGCTATGTGTGATTTGGAATTATGAGACAGAGAGCTCTGTTCTGCCCTGTTCTTTTGGTATAACTTTACTCTTTCAATCTTATGTGCCAAAACACACCGAAACTGTTTCTAGCATTGTATTCTTGACAACTCTATAGTTGATATAAGGTATTGGATTCTATACTTTTGCTATGCCAACCAATCAAATATCTTGGGTGGATTTTTGGACAAAGATTCTTATCCAATGATTCTGCTTATTTATTATGTAATCACCTTAGAAGAAGATATAAAAATCTCTGTTAAAACAATAAACCTATTCCTGACTTGCAACACATCAAGAGCCTGTGTTTGATTGCTTTGCGATTCAGGGATCGTGCCTTCTATGCGGTAACATCTGTCACCTGTCATCTGCCCCTCCCTGCAGCCACAGACATGGGAAAATTTAAAAACCTCTCAAAAAAAATCAAAGTTCTTAATTTAGGAGGGGAAAAAAAATCATACCATAAAAGTTTATAAGGGAACAGCAAATGAAGAGGCTGCACTGGAGAACATATGTTCATTCTGCAGAGACACCCCAGCTGACGCCAACAGAGCACCGGCTGCTCCCATGCTTATCATAGCACCAGCTGACTCAATTCCAGGCAGATAGGAAACCTTACCAGGATCACGCTGCAGTTTAGCTCTCCAATGGAGTTGAAATTATTAAGAATATGTCACTGCTTCCAGATACACTGGAAGCACAGACATAAAATTGCCTGGATATTTCAAAATCAGAATCCTCACACTTCTGGCAACCTTAAGAGCTTAGACTACTAAGAATAACTATATGGGCTTGAAAAGACACGTTTAATCTAGAAGACCTAGCTACACTTTGAGTTAAGGCTGGAGTTCAGCTCAAAGCATAATTCTGTTGCAAAAAAAGTGAGGAGTTTATGCTAACTTTTAATTGTCTTACTAAATCCATGCCAGAACATATCACATCTTCTAATCTGAACTGGCAAACCTTGTGATGCAGAAGAAAACATGCTATGTGGTCACTTAGGTTTCTGGGAGGACCACGCCATGGCCATAAGCGTCGTGGTCACCACTGGAGGTTTTTTGACACCTACCATGTCTGCCTACACCCCACTGAACCACGAGGTCTCCCTAAAAGAAGGCTGGTCATCAGGTACGTATCACAATGGGCTGTCAGTGGATCTGACACAGTTCTTGCCCTGTAGATGTAGCCATAAATGAAAGAAATAGACTCAGAAACCATACGTATTTCGTATATGTGATCAAACTACTCATTATGGCCCCTATTGGACTAGAACCCTCACAGGCACCTTCCCTCTAGCATATCCAGGAATCCACCTACACCAACCACCAGATTTTTATACAACAGAGTAGCAAATGGCCTCTACCAACAGACTATCAAGAATTGAAACAGGCTACCAAACTCTGGAAAAAAAGTAGCCTTAAAGTAACTGACATTATGTAAAAGCCAGCTGTTCTAGCTTTTCTACACAGGCCTCAGTATGTCACTGTACCTAATAAACCATAAAAACTAATTCTTTCAGTTTTCCTTCTTCAGCACACATTTGTGCATCCTCAGCTGCTTGTGCTATTTAATCTTCTCCTACCCAGGAGGTGACACCAAGGAGGCTGTGTCACAGCAGGGCTGTTAACCAGGGCTAATTGTGGGGAGCAGACAGGCAGGGAGGCAAACATCAAACTGCTACTGCTTTACCAGAAAAGAGCAAGGATATAGGCAAAGATGCCAGCCAGGTTTTTCCAGATTTAACCACATTTTTCAGAGCAAGCTTCTGGAGAAACAAATGCTCTTGGGAGGCAAAAATTAGCCAAAGGGCTAACTTTTACAAACAGCTTTTGTTAATTAGCATCACCTTCATTACTGGAAACAACACACCCACTTGAACAAGAACTCATTGATCCAGTTGAAAGATTTTTCAAGTGTTGTGAACAGGGCATGGATATTCACAGTCTACGATAAACCAGAAAACCTATTAATAACAGGAGGTCCAGCATTTTTCTGAAACTTTTATAGTCTCTTAGAGACATTCCAGCCCCCTGCCCTATCCCAGTCATGGGGATGGTGCCTGGGGAGGGGAGCAACCCACAAATGAGAATAGATATCGCCTGTGCAGGATTGGAGTCTTGGTCTAGGGCTCTACCAAACTATTTCCCATTTGACTCATTTGAGTTCATACTTGATACAATATTTTTCATGTGCTTGTAAGCCTGCCTCAGCCAGCTACTTCCAGCTGTGGGTTGTATCCATCTCTTTGGAGAGAGAAAGGACTTGGAGAGAGGGAGGACTTTCATGCCACTTTGCAAATGTTATCCCACTGTCCTTGCCATAGGAGGGAGGGGAAAATAATGCCCCTTACTGCCCTTCCTCTCAAAATACAGCTGTCTAAAACTCTCCTCAGGCAGAGGCTCAGCATGGAAAATTTTAGCCCCAGAGATGAATGTCTCAGAAAGTTATGGGGAAATGAAAACAAAAAGGATTGAATAGAAACTGACTTGTGACCTCAGTGCCAGTGGTTGCTACTAGACCTCAGAGCAGGGATTGCTTGTGACAGGTTGAAAGCAATCTTCCTCACACCACTCACAAAGATTAATCAAAGACCTTGGAAATTTTGATTTATCGATCATATATTCCTAACAAGGATGTATTTATTATTATACATCAGAAAATATCCATACAGATGAGACATTGCTAAACTAGAGCTGTCAGATATTTATTTTTGCAGTCACTAGAAGTAATGTTATTAAACTATCCAAAGGCAGCCTTCAAAAGCAAGAAAAATAAATTCCAAATTGGTTTAAATAAATGAATTCATAATAATCACAGCTGAAATATCAAGTGATCAATCTCTGTTTCCACTGCCTTCCAATCCTGAATATTTGATGAGTAGAAGACAAAAAACAGTGCAAAGGTTAGGGTGTCTGGGGGTGAATCTGGTGCCAGCCCACTCCCATGAAACAAGCACTTGGCTCTCTGCCCTGGGCCTCCTGGTGGGTAAGCAACAGTCATCAGTTCCAAACCTTTGGATTTTGGAAATACAGAGAATCACAGAATAATCAAGGTGGGAAGGGATTTTGGTCAGGCTCAAATGAAGTTGCTTAGGACCATGTTCAACTGTGTTTTGATGGAAAGGGAGATCTTACATCCTTTTTCTGCTTCCATGCTTATGTTTGAACACCCCCCTATGGGGATAGATATTGTCCCCTTTTCTATGTCTCAAGAAGAGTGGGGATGTTGGGGGCAGTGCTAATATGGTGAAGGCCAGTGCTGTGCCTCACATGGTGAAGGTCCTCTGGATATCATTACTGCTGAGCAGTAGTGGGAAGATGAGAGTTGTCTCTGATGCCTGAGATGTTCCTGAAATATCCTCTCTTGAGCAACATCTTCCCACCCACAAATACGTGGTTCATGGCAGCTGGAGGGGAGACATTTCCTTTCCCAGGTTCAGGTATGTCTTTAATTTCTGAGGATCACCATTCAATCAACTCCCAGGAAAAAAAATGTCTGGGACATGTTTCTGAAAGTACAAACAGAAGCAGCAGGCAAACTCAGCTCTCTTCTTCTACGTTCTGCCCTCCAACTGAGAGTGAAGCAATCAGGGGATAGATTTAGATTGGATATAAGGAAGAAATATTAAAGAGAAGTTGTGGATGCCCCCTCCCTGGAAGTGTTCCTGACAGGTCAAACAGGGCTTTGAGCAACCTGGTCTAGTGCAAGGTGTCCCTGTCCATGGCAGGGGTGTTGAAACTGGATGATCTTTAAGGTCCCTTCCAACACCAATCCTTCTATGATTCTATTATTTTGGGGAGATAGTCTTGAAGAAGGGAAAAAAATTAGGACATGTAATAATTTATGGGACATACCATGTAGGATTGCTCCTCTGCCAGCCTGGAGCTTGCTTTCAGACCCCTGAGAACACACAGGAAACTATTTATGATTATCTAGTAATTATTTTAATTGCATATTAAATCTGTCCTGTGTTGTATGAACTACATCAGCAGCATTAAGAGGCAATGTGTGAAGTATAAGCAGTCATACCCAGCCTTAAGTAATTCTGTTTTCTCCTCTGTTTTTCCTCTCTCTTTCCAAAGAGGTGGTAAAGAAGGAAGCCACTCATGGAGGCTGAAGGTGGGAAAAGAGAAGCTTGGGATGCCCCAGAGCTGCCCACTTGCAGCTTTAAGGCCTCAGCATTGGCAGTGTGAGCTATTTCATGTTTTTTGGTGGGAAGTGATACTTTCAGGCTTTGTATTTCAGTTCTCTAGGCCATGAAATATTTCTGAAATGTTTCACCCTTGACAGGTTTGTGGACAAATGGATATCTTTCTTTCATATTTAGTCATGTTCATGCACAAATTACCCAATTCTAGTCACGCTAACACTGACACTACACCCTCGCATTATTCTTTGGATTTTAGTATTTATCTACTCCAGTTTGTACTATTGCAACAGGGAGGCCCAAAGATCTGCCCTTTTTCAGCCTCCATAGCTGTAGCTGCTGCCCTCAGCAAGTCTTACACACACCCAGGAAAGCCTAAAGCACACAGCTGACAGAGGGTAAACAGAGGTAACTCCTCCCATTGAAGACATTTTCATTCTCAAAAAGAAAGGATTAAATAGGAGATTTCAGCTTTGGCCTTTGTCTTCAAACACGTGCATGGACTCATTGCTTTCAGGGGCTGTAAGTCACCAGCATGCCGAATTGGGACATTTTTTTGACTGAAGTAAAAGGCAGATGAACACAGCTGGAAGGGTGTCTTCCACTACCCTGAATGAAGTGGGACATGAGGCTGCTGGGATGTGTCGGGAAGGGTCAGCAGAGCAGTGAGCAAGCCAGAGTTTTCAAGGGGATGATGAGCAGGAGCATGTGGCTTTCCTAATGTGGGTTCTATTCTATAGTGAGACATTCATGCCTACAAAGACACAAAGCTGGGAAACTCTGGGCACCATAAATGGTGAGGGACAGGCTCTGAGAAGCTGTCGGAGATGGAAGAAGGACTGCAACTGTCTTAGGAAAAGCCTTTTGTCCACCAAGGAGTTAATAACATGCATCTCTGGTGGAGATAAAAAATTGGATAACAAGTCAATGAAGCATATGCACATGGCATCTCTTGTCTCCAGGGCATCAAGAGTGTCACCCTCAGACTTCTCTCCCTACCCTACATGTCACTGAGGACCCTGGTATATCTGTGGACCATACGAGATTGACCACACCAGGGAGAAACTCTGAATCTCTTCGACAGGCAGCAGGATCTGGAATGAGAAGTGCTGCAGTAAGCAGTGAGAAGTTGCCAGTTCTTCCAGCACAAGCATGGGCCAGGTTTTCTGTTTCTGGAATGCCTTCCCTTTAGGAGCCAAAGATGCTCACTGTAAGTGTCTGGACAGATGACAGAGGAAGGCCACTGAGCAAAGTAAGATTGGGAAAATGTGAGGTATGAAGACCATCTCTGCTGGGGCGCCCACAGAGGTGCCACCCCCTCTGACTATGAGCATGCATGGCTTTGTCAGGCTAGCATGGACCTAGTGGATGATGGTGATTTTGGATCAAAATACATTTTCGCCATGAAAGCAATTTTGCTGAGATTAGACTCCTTAATTTTAGCAATACACATCAGTGGCTCTTCATCCTGATTAGAATGTTCATCTCCAAAAGCACTATTTCCACAGAAGTGCTGATTAATGTTATCACACCAACAAGGTTTCAGAGATGAAAATACTCTGGAGAAAAGTTGTCAAAATCCCATTACCTCAACATGGCTGAAGATGCAAGGAAGCTCCTGAGCCACAGGATGGGAACTCCTTCCTATCCACAGAGGGCTAAAACTGACCTCTGTGATTCCCAGGATAACAGACATCTTCAGGCAAAATTCTGTGACCAAGCTCTCCTCAGACATAGCATCACTTTTATCTTGGCAGCAACAGTGGCCTGGGTGAATCTGGTCATGGTTTCATGGTAAGGAAAAAAATCAAAAGGCAGGGTCTCCTGTCCATACAAGACAAATGAGGCCATAAGCAAAGTGTAGAGAAGAGATATCTCTGAAAGTCACAATATTCAACCATTCAGGGCTCCAAAATCCCCTCTGGCTGCAGAACAACTGGCAGAGCTGTGCTAGTGACATCCATTCATGGCTGAACCAGATCTGCTTTTGAGTGCCTGCTCCTAGGTGGTTTGCCATGACTGGAAGCATGCAACTCCATTTTTTCTGCCTCTCTCTTCCCTTCATCCATCATAACACTATGAATATTTTGAAACCTTCAACTGTTGTGTTACTACACTTCTATCATATTTGCTCCTGTTTTCTGGGACAGAAAACTGCCATAGCAGTTGTACCACCTGCCTCACTGGTGAGAAAAATAATTGCTTTCCCTAACTATACTATAGTTGTACCTAGAACCAGGCAGAATCAGATATTTCTGTTCTAAACGCCTCCATACCTCCAGTAACAGACATAAGTTGCCCCCCAATCCAAAGAGACACAACAGCGGAAACAAAGTCTTATGATTTCTGTTTTGCACAGGAATGAACCAGAAAAGAGAAAGATCAAATGAGATATCCATATTCGACTTGCCAACTAAGCTTCCAGTTGCTAATGTATCTGGCCCAGGCCTCTGTGAAGCAATGGTTGGTTTCCATAGGAAACACCAGAGTAATTCTTTCCCTGCACTGCCCTTGTGTGCTGGCTGTATAAAGCAACTGGATGGCAGGAGTGGCAAAGGCCTGAGTCTGTGAGCTGAGCATGTTTTGTAGGCAGGGGCAGTAACTTGGACTAAGCTAGCAATGCGGCAGGAAAGCCATGCAGAACAGAACCTTCCACTTTCCACTTTTGCAGGTTGAGAATGATTTTTTTAATTGCTCAGACTCATGCAAATTAAACAAATTAAAGAAATGGGAAATTACCAACTTTTTAAAATTTAACAAGGGCAAGTGCCAGATTCTGCACCTGGGACAGGGCAATCCTGGCCCCGTGCATAGACTGGGGAAAAAGATGCTGGAGAGCAGCCCCAAGAATCCTGGTCGATGGCAAGTTGAACATGAGTCAGCAGTGCCCTAAGAGCCAGGAGGGCCAACCGTGTCCTGGGCAAAGCATCGCCTGTCAGTCAAGGGAGGAGATTGTCCTGCTTTGCTCTGCACTCGTGCAGCCTCACCTGTGTGCAGCTCTGGGCACCGCAATATAAAAGGACATTAATCTATTAGAGAGCACACAAAGGAGGGCCTCAAGGATCTGGAGAGGAGAGCGGCTGAGGTCACTTGCTTTGTTCAGCCTGGAGGAGACTGAGGGGGAGACCACATTGCATTCTACAACTTCCTCATGAGGGGAAGCAGAGGGACAGGTACTGATCTTTTCACTCTTGTAACCAGTGATAGGACTTGGGCAAATGGCATGGGAAGGTTAGATATCAGGAAAAGGTTTTTCATCCAGAGAGTGGTTTAGCACTAGAACAGGCTCCTCAGGGAAGTGGGGAGCATCAAGCCTGTCTGAATTCAAGGGCTTGGACAACACTCTCAGGCATATGCTGGGATTCTTGGGGTGTCCTGCACAGGGCCAGAGGTTGGACTCAATGATCCTGATGAGTCCCTTCCAACTCAGCATATCCTAAGACTCTAAGATTCTATGAATTTGAGAGAATAGTGTGGTATTTGGGCAGCGGACAGGAGCATGAGAGAGGAAAGAGGTGGCTTCGACCACAGTGGTGATTAAGGAAGAAAAGAAAGTCTGGTGATTCTCCTTGGACCCCTGGGGGGCAGCTGGAGAAAATTCCTATGCACTGTAAAACCCGCAACTCTTGTTTTCCAGGATCCACCGCAGGTATGAATTTTTGCTCCCAGGCTCATCTTTTGCTGTCATGTTTGGAGATCTCCCTCGATGATCAGGATGGTAAAATGAGAAACAAAGGGACTGTTTAATGCAGAATGTTCCCTCACTGGTAACCAAGTGTGCTGTCCTTTACAGACTGTTTGTCTCTGTTTGTGCTATTGTACCAAGGTTTCTTGGCTTCCCTCACATAGTTTCCGTGGTGCGTTGGGTGCTTTTGAAGCATATTGTGTTACATAAAGCAGCTCATTTTAATGTCACATGAATTGTGCCATCGTCTCCCTGCCCTCTGCTTCAGGCGCACAGCAGCTATGTGATATGTAAGAGAGAAGTGACTGCCACAGTGAACTCTGTGTAGACCCAGGTGGCTTTTATCAAGCAAGTGATGCTGCTATCGGCATTGGGCCTGATCCTGATCAGGTGTAAACTGCTGCACCCACTCAAACCAGGATGTTTCCAGAAAAACAAATAAATCAAGGGGGAAGGGGAAGAAAAAAAAAAGCAGAAGGATTTTTTCTTCTTCCTTGGCAACCAGCAGTTCATTTTTTTCCAGCTGTGGTTTTCAAGTTTTAGATGACAATCCAAATATTTTCACTGAAAACAAAACTTGCAGGGAAACCCTCTGTCTCTTTTACTTTTTTTCCAAAGGCAAAACTTCCAACAAAATTGTCAAGCCCAGCCAGTGTTAAAACATAGTCTGGATCCTCTGCTTGTTTCTGCTGGCTGGGAGTCTGGCCTGTTGAGACCTGAGGTTCCTAGCAGAGAATTTCAAAATTGTCATTTCTCTGATGTTTCAAATAAATGTAGGCAGCTGTCTGAGCCATATATCTACCCTAGCCAAAATATTGTTCATTCCAAGTGGATTTGCTCCATTATAAGTTGCCTACAAATAATTTTGAAAAGTGACAGTGTTTCTTAAATTATCTCATCAAGCTCTTTAAATATTGAAATGGATCAAATATTAATGCTTGGCAATTCAGAGTATCCCTAGTCCTGGTTCCTGCAATATTCTGATCAGCATTAGAGCTGTGTTCTGCCAGCCCGAGGATCTGAAGAGGTGGTACTAGCTAAGGGAAGAGTCATGACCACCACCCCAATGGATGTTTGGCTCCAGGGGTGTTCTTCGCAAGAGGGACACGTGGAAGGCCAAAGAGCTAGGACAATTTCAGCAGGAGTGGAACAAAGGAGTTAGCAGGCACAAGCAGAGCCAGGAGCAAACATACATTGGTTGCAGGCACCATCTAAGCATGCTGTTGATGGCATGTCTGGTCTCCAGGTCCTGCCGTGTAGGTCTGGGGTAAGCTGATACCTGTGGTCATGGGCTTTACATTTCCAGTTTGGCCATAGAGACCTCGAATGTTTCAAGTTACATGCAAGTTGAAGCCTGTGTATCTGTTTCTGAATTTAGGAATATCACAGGAACCGGGCTGCTGTGATCCTCATCTCTTCATTTGCAGAGGCAACTCTGTCAGAAGGCAAGGAAGTGTGACATGGAAAAAAAAGCACTGCATGTGGATTTCACATGTCAGGGATAAAGATGCTTCACCTATTCACCTGAGTCCAAATGAACACACATAATATCAGAGCAGCTCCTCCTTCTCTTTCAGCTGAAATCCCAGAACAAAATTCAAGTCTTTTCTTTTGTAAGCCAAGGAGAAGGTCTGACTTAGCCGCCTGAAGTATCTCATTTGGAAATGTTGATATGCCATTTTGCACGCATGTTCCCAGGCTGGTGTCCAGTGAAAGGGAGCCAGGGAGATGAGACAGGCTCCCTGAACTTCTGTATTTACAACTTCCATCCAGGAAACAGGAATTTTCAGGACTTGTCCATCAGCATGTTTTCTGCATGGCAGATTGCCCCGAACTCTAATCCTTAGCAGTGCCACAAGGCTGGCAGCCAAGCAGATAAATTGTCAGGGGGATCAGCAAGAGTGTTCTGATGGATTCCCTCTTTCCTTACTCCCACCCCACCTCAGCTCACCCTGTGGTATTTGAGGCTCAGCAAAACCAACATGTTCTTCTGGAACATTTCAACTTTGACTAATCAGGAGAGTTTCTGACAGAAAAATGTTCCACTGGAAAATTTTTGACCAGCTCTAATTAGCATTTTTTCTATTAGCTTTGTCCTGAAGGCACAGTAATTTATGCCTTGGTGAAATAAACAATCACTAAGAATTGGACACTCCCCAGGTTCAAGGCATATTTGCTTACCCTAAACATAAAAAGTCCTATTCACTCACAAAGCTTTACATACTTAACATAAGGAAAGAATGACTGCCTGCTTTACCTGGGCACAGGCCCAACTGCATTTTAATCACTTTGCTCTTTAAAAAAAAGAAGGAAGTAGTGGATTTTCACTTGCAGTGCAGAAAGGTTCAAGCAACATTGGAGACTAGCTGTGTATATGGAATGAGAGAGCTGAACCACACTCGAAGAGCTTGTAATATAGTCACCAAAAACAAGAGGAAGACGTAAAATTATGCAGGTGCCCTAGGAGTTCAGATTTCCTAGTTATTCCTCTTCCATATGGCTATATCCTAAACTGAATTTCTCACTGAACCACAGGATAATTAAGGTTGTGAGAGACCTCTGGAGGTCCAGGCCCTGCTCAGAGCTGGACTGACTTCCACATTAGAACAGGTTGCTCAGAACTGTGTCCAGCTTTCACAGCACATAATGCTACGTAAATGCACCTGAGAGCACATCTGACTATGTTGAATTCTGCCCATCCATCCTTTCTCCCCAGAAAGCCTTTATTTTGGAACCCTGTACAAACCAAATGCAAAATGACAAGTCCCTGGCGGACTTGGGAAGCGGCTGTGAATGCTGGGCAGATGGTGCAGCTTTTGCTGCAGTGAGAATACAGCTACAGGGTCTCCCAGGAAAGCAGGCAGCTATATTTAAATCACTCTTACGAAATCCACATTGATATTCATAAAAGACATTTCAACACCTCTTTGGTGGCTCGAAACTGCAGCACATAGCATGGGAAAGAGCACTTGTGTTTCTGAAGACCGAGGCCCCCTTTCATTTGATGGCTACAGCATCGATAGTGGCAGGCAAAGAATGAATGGCACAAAAAAGCACAATCCCAGAGATGCAGTTCCTAAATGCTGCAGGAGAAGCTGGGGAGGATTTTCCCCAGGAAGATGTGCAACACTGGGAGAGGACTCAGGTGGAGGAGAGATTCCCATTGGAGAACCAGGCTTCAGTAAATGAAGCCCGACCACCCTCACCTGATCCCTGTGTTCACCAGCACTTCTGTAAGTCTGTCTGGTGCCAGGCCAGGCAGGCCAGGCTGATGTTCTCCACAGGTCTCAACACCAAAGATAGACTTTCTCCTTCTGTCCTGCTTGTTTTGGGGAGAAGGAGAGGAATCAGTTGTCACAAAGGTCAGTGGTGCCCTATTTCCGTCTCCCTGTGGCCCACTTGGTGCTTGGCAACATCACTGTCTACTTTTAATTTTGCTTTAGGAAAATGTCTTTCACCTTATCACCCACATGCACTGATACAAACTTCACCTCTCCCAGCACAGAGGAATGGAAAAAGCTCCTGACGGAAAATTTGAGAAGCTCTTTGGCCACTCTTTGTCGGGAGTGGAGTTCAAAGAGGTTGGTGTCACCCGTCTAGAGGGTGACACACGGCAGCTGTGCCAAAGGCCAGATCAAAGTCAGAGAACAGCCTACCCCCTTGCCCTTGTAGCTACTAGAATTCTGAGTGCAACATTATCACGTTATTCTCAAAGCCACAAACGTTTTTCTTCAGCATTGAAACCCACACACACCTATGGTTTTCAACATTTCCTTCACAGAGAGGAGGACACATGCATTGAATTGAGTCTTTCTTATGTTAGCCCATTTTGGTTGGCCCTAAGTCTTCCTAAGAGAAATACCTGAAAGTCAAGACATCTGTGAAACACAAATACACTCACATGAGAGTGCCAAATCTTGTTTATTTTCCATGCTGGTTCATAGCAGCTTCATGTCCGTATCTGGACAACCTAGTAAAACACAGAAAGAAAATCACATGAATAACCCCAAGGGAGTCAAAAGTATTATTCAATATTTAAAATTAAGCAGGAGTTTAAATGCTTTGCTGAATCATGCTCTCATTTGTACAAGAGCATAGACCTCCTGAGTCACCAGGCTCATCTAACAGGCAACGGTGGCATATTTTCCCATTCAAGCACCCTCCTAGGATGAGCTTGGCTCCTGCTCTTGAAAGGCTGGAGAAACTCCAGGACAGATTTTCAGAAAGGATTTTTCTCATCCCATTCCTTTCCACCACCCCAAACAACAGGCGACAGTCATTTGGCTGGTGTGCTGAAAACTGGAGGGTCCTCTTTACACCTACTCGTTGTTTTTGTTGCCTGCTGCATGTTTCCATAGGCTTTCTGCTTGCTCTGGATGCAGGGATGTGCTCCCAAGGAAGCTGTCTGTTCTGGATGCTGGGTAGATGCTAGAGATCTCCAAGGATCCCCATCTATACACACACACACGTGCACCCACACAAATCTCCTCCAATTTCTGAGACAGCAAACATCAGGAGTCAAATATCCCATTTGAAGCAATATTTCTAATTGGCCAATTTGTAACACAATAATGAGATAATGTAATTTACCATTAATTGTAAAGGTGGAGCTGGTGAGCTCTTCAGAAAACTTATTCTGCCTAATGTTCAACAGATGTTTAGGAAAAATCTCAAACAGTCAAGGTCATTGGTGTGTGGGAATATACAAGGAATTTCCAGCTCCTGCAATGAATCAAACCCACCAAGTTTGAGGATGCCATTCTCCATGCAAGTGGCCTGAGTAGGGGCTCCTACATTCAGCCTTAGATATCTTTCTGCATATGTCTTTCACCAGCTTTCTTTCATCCAGGGAGCCCAGACTGAAGTAACTGATTAGGTGGCTAATATCTTTTTTTGCTCCCAGCTGCCACTATAACAAACAATAATAAAGACATGTTCCTCTTGTGCTGGAGCCCTTAACATTCTCGCTTGCACACCAAAGATTACAAAGGGCAGAGTTAAGGGTAATTAATGACTACTTTCCTGACCTGTGTCACAAGGCTTCCTCTGCACACTTTTGTTCTTTAACAGCCCTTTTTGAAACTGAAACCTAGGAAGTAGGAAAGTACCTGGGAAGGTAGGAAAGAGAACAAGGAGTGATTTATTCATAAATGCATCTGCAGGGAGCTTCCAAACTGCAGTTTCATTCTTCAGTGTTTCAGGCATGTCCCACGGTGGCTACTGTAATATCAGAGGAATGCTTACTCCTGCTACTGCTGCTAATCTGGGAGCAGTCACGTGGCTCATCTGTATTCTCTCTCTCCAAAAAATTTGACTTTTAACCTTCCTTTGCTACAGACATAATGTATATTGCCTTGACATGCTTCCAAGTAACAAACATGCAAAATCATGACCTATAAGCAAAGCAAATGGAAAAAAAACGTTTCTGAGAATAAAATTATGTGAGCCTGCAGGAAAGGGAGAAAAGAAATCTGCCTTGGTCGTTTGTCTTCCCCTAGGAATTACTTTGAGAAAAACAACAAAATGTTAGTCTGGGGAGAAGAAAAAAAAGGTGTTCAGAGGTACAAATCAAAAAAAGAAAAAAAGAGAGACAACGTAAAATATAATTATTTATTTCCACTCATTTACGTGTCAGATGAAGCTGAAAGCTGCCAGATAGCTTCTTTTCGACAGCTTGAAGTTACTGTTGGGAACAGATCCATGTATGGAAGCAAAGGCAGAAAAGCATAGATAAGCTGAGATCCAGCTATGCAAACCATCTTTAGAGACACTTAAAGGACAAGCACCCCAGCTCCTTTCTTTCTGGTAAATTTAGAGACACTATCCTATGAGGGCTTTTTTCCATTCTGCTTTACCCACAACTGCTGAGACTCGGTGGGGGTAAGTGAAAAGCAATTCAAGCATTTCTTGGGAACACCTAAGGATTTGGTTAGACTGACATCCTGGGAAAAGCTGTAAATCTGGGGCGATGGAATGACTCCAATAGCTGGATAAAGGTTAAGCTCTCTGAGTAAGAAACATGGCATAGAACAGCTTTGCCACTGGAGGGACAGAAACTTTCCAAGTGGCTGAAAGAGGCAAGAGAAAAATGTTGGAAAACAAGCATTTATCACTCATGAACTGGATTTACAGGCTGAGTGACGACAGAGCTTCAGCGGACAGGAGGGATCAGTGGTGGTTTCCTGTGTCAGAGTTCTTCTGCATCTCTATTTAGAAAAATTCATAAAAACAGGAAAGGGCTTTTTCTTCTCTGGTCTATACTACTTTCGTTTTGAGAAAGATGTTCCATTTGGGTTGAGCTGACTGGACATTAGGAAGAGCTTGTTGTAAATGGCGGTTGTTTTTCTTGGCACTTGAAGGCAGTTTCTCAATGTTTCTCCGTAGATTTGAGGTTGATTACATCCTGTGCAAGGATTTTTGGTACAGTTTTAACTGCCATTACAGTGTTGTGAAAGTCAACTCCAGCAAAAACAGCTGTGTGCTATTGTGAATATTTCCAAAGCATTGAAGTAATAGATCTCCTTCAAACTAGCACAGAAATGTGTTAGCTCTGGGAACTCAGCACTGTCAGAAAAAAAAAGAGTATACCCTTCGCAGAAAGGCTTCATTCACCAAGAGTTATTTAAAGAGAACACAAAAAAAAAAGCTTTTTATAGCCTTGGCTTAAAATCTTGTTGGTATGTGGTGGTACAATCAAATATGAGGGTTTGTTTTAAATGCTAGAGAATGGCTTTGGAGTAACAATTCCTTTGTCTTAAGGTGTTATAATACAATATTCATAGTCCCACTGCAAAGTTCTAGGTAAACTGTCGTTTTTCAGGTGGTTAGTAGATTGGAAAAAATATTAGAGCAGGTGAAGTGAAATTATACAGAAAGAACTGAAAATAGTATCAGTATGACTGAAATTATAGGAGATTTCCAGAGATATGTAGGATGATCGTAAAGGGAAATCACTAGACCACAAATGTCATAAACATTTCTATTCATGAATAGAAATAGTTTCTCTTGTCCTTACATCATAAGAACATAACTGAAGTGTTTGCTTGTAATGCCATAGTACAGTCTGCAGCTGAGAGGGACCGTGTGTAATTCCTCATTTTCCCTTATTTAGGTAGCATTTCCATAGATATTCCCACCTTTCTTGTTTTTTACACTCACTGAAGTACACATCTTCTCTTTGCCTGCTTTCCTTTCAAGTACTGAAAAGAAAATACTCAAAATTAAGCTGTAGCAGAAATTTGTCTGTGTCAGGCAAACAGGTTTTTTTGAGAGGTACCTTCTAAATACATAAAAGCAGCCTACAGAAATGCTAGCACAAAAATCAATCCTTAAGTAATTTGGGTCAATTGATAGCTTCTTAATTGCTGGTGAGTCACTAACAAATATACCTTTTTGCTGTTATCACTATGAAATAACATTTCTGCATTTCACACTTACTCAGATTGCTTCTATTTTCTATTGGATATGGTTCTGGTTTATAGGCTGCTGTGAGCCTGCTGATAAAAGTTCTTCCTCAGTTTTCCCCCTTCCCTCTCTTCCTCCCACCCCCATTCTAGATTATGAACTTTCCCCAGACACAAAGACTAGCTGATGCATATGGTCCCTGAGCAAGGCATTACCCAACAGCTTTGCTGGGCAGGCCAGGAAAAGGATGGCAGGATGAAGCTGGAAAAGCTGGGACTTATTTGATTTAATATTTCCATTTGGTCCAGGGCCTGGGGCAGTATGGCCTGGTAGACAAAGCCCTGGTGGCATGAGTCATCTCTTGATTCCTAGCCCCAAGGCAGACTGTCCTTTGCCCCCCTCCTTCCCTCCCTCTATCAGGAGCATTTTCAGGCAGGCTTTGTTATCACTAATATTTGTTACTGTTATCAGTATACCAGCTATTATTAATATTTACTATTGATTAGTCGTGGGTATTGCTAGTGTTTTTTGGTCCCTTGTGGAAAGCCGATGGGATCTCATTCAGAGACCCTAGACATTAATACAAATAGTCATATAAAGCATCAGTGATAGTATCACTAACGTCTTTTATAAGTGACTAGTCATTATGAGTGCTGCAGTCTCCGAGCATCCGCCGCGAGGTCCTCCCACACACCATTCTTTGCCAGAGTGCAGGGAGGAGAGGGGGAAGGGGGAGCTCTGCTCTTTCTCACAATCAGACACAGCAAGACTGTCAAGCTGAGTCGGGGCAGCACAAAAACCAGTAGTCAAGTATCAGGGGTAAAACTGAGATCAGTGCCTGTTCTTGCTAGTCGTTGACAAAGGTAAAGCTGCCCTCACTTGGGTGACACTTGGAGGGAAGCAGGAGTATATTTTGTGTCTCATGAAAGGAGTGAAAGGCACACAGGACTTCCAGATGCACTGATGGTTTGTGTTCCCAAACCTTAGTGGCTTTAAAAAAAAAAAAGAAAAAAAAGGCAAACATGCTTGGTTTTCAGACATCACATCTGAAGAAAGTCTTTGCACCGGACATCCACAATTGGTCCCTGGATTTAGACTTTCCCGTGAGAAGGGAAAGACATCTTTGTGATTTATAGTGCACCCAAGAAGAGGGCATCCTCAACAATAGATCACACTGGGGAGAGCTATACCCTGAAGTCACTCAGTGAGGATTCTGCAAACTGGCTCTGACTTAAATAAGCCCACTGTATATTCTCCTCCTTCAGACAACTTCAATATTTTTATCGTTATTCCTGGAGGATGGTGTTTAGACACTATCTCTGTATTTTCCCTAGTGAGTCTGAAGATTGAAGCATATTCTAAGTGATCCAATTCTCTGTCCAGATACACATCATTGTCTAGGTCCTAGCAAAGTGGACTCTTTGAAATAGCTCTGGCTGCTCCCAGTCTAGAAACCTGCAGATCCATTTGCCAGCTGGAATCTGGTTTGGCCAAGGAATTGAGGCCTTAATAATATGATTATCATTTTCTTATCTCATTGTTGCTTCCAGTAAATTGTTCTGAAAAAACAGAAAATCTGAAAAAAATCTGAAAATTACCAGCTCTCTTCTTTGGTTTTCTTTCTTTCGAAACATCATCTTCCTATTCTGGTCTCTCCTCCTTCAGGGTAAGGAACAATAATCTATTGGGGGAGGGTTTCACCAGAGGACTCACAAAGACAAGCAGTTTTCTAGAATGAATGGCATTTTAGGAAAGGCATTTTTGCATTTAGGCATTTTTGTGTTTGCACTGTGCACACATGTCCATAATCCTTTTGAATAAGAGTAGAACTTCAGATTGGAAGGGGAAGTATCCTGTGTTTTAGAGAAACTGTGTTGCCATTTTTGTTTCAATGTATTAAACACTAGACCATTCAACCACAAAAACTTTTTCTTCTTTATGAAAATTTTATGTATGGGGAGATGAGTAAATAGCCCTCAAATATCTCAGCTGATCTAAATCCAGCTGTCACTTTTGGTCACTTAGAGAGATGAACTACTCCTAGATTTTCATCTCATAGTACAAGTTGCTTTAATGCCAACCTGGAGTCTAAACTCATACAAATTAGATTGGGCTGATACTAAGTTTCCAGGTGCTCAGCACCTCACTAGCAACCTGAACTATTGTATTGAAAAATTGTACTCCCATGGGAGGAATCCCAGTATTGGAGTTTGCAGACGAGCAAACCATTTCTTCATTCAGCAAATTCAGGAGAAAATAACCTGAATTCAGAGTTGCATGCACTTGAGCTAAAGAGATAAAAAGCTCAGTTTTAGAGGTGCCCAGGATGCTTTCCCTAAGCAGCCAGGAAGATGTGCCAGGTCACTGGTTAGGCACACAGCTGCAGAGATCTGTTATTCCAGCGTTCTTCAGACAGGCTCCAGCCATGAGCCTCACTCTTCAGACCCACCATCTGCTGATCTATGGTGCTCTGGGAAGAGGTAACAACATGACAGCTTTAAGCAGAGGTGGTGTTTTCTGCCAATTTACAGGTAAAGTGGGGAATTTATGACTTGACATTCATTTTGGAGTTGAGCCTTTGAGAAACTTAATATGGCAACATGAAGAGGAAAAACATAGCTACAATACAGTAAATCCGGAGGTATTCAAAACTCAGTTTATTCTTATCTAGGGTTCCAATCATCACTTATCTAATCATAAGTGTATTCTTATTACCTGGAGTCACTGAAGGGCAAAGCTGAAGTTATTTTGATTTCCGTACTTCAATATATTTGGATTTCTCTTATATTTAATGCCAAACTTCCTCCTGAGTTTGGGATGTTTGTTTTTAGGATCTTTATCAAATCCTTGGAATGCTGAACTCTGAGGTTGCTATTATAAAATGCAGGTTTCAGTTTGTAATCCCTCTAGATGAGCCTTTTACAGAGGGGGAGGGAAGGGGAGGAGAGGACAGGACAGGACAAGAGAGTTCATTTCAGTCCGGAGGACACCACATCAGCTTATTTATGGAGAAAGGTAGGCATAGGAAAAGGGAAATATTAACAGAGTTGGTATTCTGGAAAATGTCAGTATTTGGGTAAAGGTACAGTAGGAAGACTAGTTTCAATTCCATTCAGCTTAACAATGAATAATGACTTATCTGTAAATACTCAAAAAGGACAAAGTCTGATAAACAACTTCTGCCAAGGATTGCTGTTCAGATGTAGATTTTCCCTTACCAGGCTGGGAGATTCAGTGCTTGGGTGTTTTTGCTCCCCATGGGAAGGTATGTAGTGTATTGAACAATGTGTAAAATGTTTTTCCTAGTGTCAGTTCCTCAGTGCTGTCAAACCCCTCATCCTGCACAGGATGAGTTTCACCAGAAGTTTTGCCCCTGTGATGTTTCTCAGGTTATCCCACAGAAAAGAGCATACCCTGGGGGTTGCAGACTAATCCTGCATGACACTACCACTATTTTCTGCTCTTCCAGAGAGATGTCCTACCTCTCATTGGAACATCAAATTGGATTTTCTTTCTCTCTCATATAAGCAAAAGCAGGAAACTAGAGGAAAATGCAAAAATGACAAAATAAAGAAAGTACAGGAATATGGCCTGCAAAACTATTGCTGCCTTTCTATGCCACTCCCCTGCAAAGGCTTCCTTGAGTCACTGTTGGAAATTCTACACAGAAAAAGTTCCCTTGTCGTGGTTTAGGAACGGTACTCCCCAATTTAGTACTCCCACTAAAACCACGCTCTGCTCCCCCTCCCCTCCAACAGGAAGCACAAAAGGTTGAGGTAAGAACAATTTACTGGAAGCAACAATGAGATAAGAAAACAAACAGTAACAGTGACAATACTAATGATAGAGGGTACAAGAAAAGAAATTATTCACACAGAATGACACACATGATAATAGACAATACTGGATGGTTCCCTCCACCACATTTTCTCAACTAGAACCCATTCTCCTCAGAAGAGAGTCATTTTATCAAGGCTCCAACAATGACTTGAGGTGGGTTAGAATAACCTCCATGTCCTGGTCATGCCCCAACTGGTTACTGCAAAAATTAACCCTGTCCTGGCCAGAACCAGAACATCCCCTTTTGCTTTCTTCTCAATCTTGAGGTGTATTGGACACCCTTCTCTTGCAATATAGTCAGAATGGGGTTAGGATCCCTTCTTTGTCAGCCAGATGGATCCCTGCAGATTGCCTAGACAGCAACGGGTGAGGAGACCAGTGGCATCCTGCCATCCTGGGCTGTTCCTAACCCACTAGGATATGGGCTGGAATCCTTTGATGCAATCTACTTGAAAACACTCCTCCAGACACCTAGGTCTCCCAGACTATAGGGAGTTCTCACCAAGCTGATGAGTTTTATCTGTAATGTTCAACAAGCATTAGGAAGCAAGGGATAGCACATGAGACTAGTGGAGCTGATGGAAGGGCCTGGCCCACAGTGACTTGGACATGGCTTCAGCCTGTCAGGCCTCAGGCAGAAGCCTGACAGTTCAGCTGAAGCAGCAGGATGTGTTTGTCCACCTAAGGAAGCTCTAGCCACTCTCAGGCCTTCTGCAGGGGCCTAGGGTCTGATGGACTAGTCTTATCATCTGCCCTACAACCTCTTCACCCTTCCAAATCAGCTTGACTTGGTGCCTGTTTCTAAAAGAGGCAACCATGCATCAAGGCTTAGGCTTTAGCGTGGGAATAGGGATCCTATCTCTTTGAAACCGACCCCTTCCATGCTGTTTCCCAGCATCAGCGATTGCCATATCCACACACTGGAAAAAGGAAGCAAACCCAAGGTGACAAGTATTTTCCCAGCATATATTCTCAGTTCATTGCTTCTGCTGCAGTCTGGCAAGCTCAATATGAATAATACCCCATGTTATTTTTTTGGCTTACAGAAAGGGTCCAAACAGAGATCTTGTGCTTCTGTCCTAGACACAGCAATAAACTTCTGGATTTGCTGCTAGTATGTTGAGACTGCCAACATGTACACAATAAAAGTAAACCCCGTGGCCACAGACCACAACATGTTAGTGATCCACGGTATTATCCTGTTATTTAGTGAGTCATTGTCGCTGCTGAAAAATACACACAGCCCAATAAGTTGTTAATAACAACACTGAATATGAGAGACTAGTGTTTGTTTTACTCTAGTGTAACTTATTCCATATGGTCCTTTTAAAGCATGTTAAATGTTAAGTCACTTTGGTTTGACAACTATTATTTCAAGATGAACTCCCAGATTTAGAACATAGCTATTTGAAGCAAGGTTCTGAAAGCATCTCCTGTCCAGGAAAAAATGCCCAGTTCAGGAGCAACACAGATGTTCTGGATTGACCTATCTTTAGCTGGATAAGTAGGTCTCCATTTTTATTGACTGTCCAGGATAATGACGTTTACTACTGCTCTGCTGCCTGTTGGGACATGTTTCAGGTGCAAGCCACATACGCAGAGCAGAAACTATATCCTGACCAAGGAGATAATATAAATTTGACTTCTAGCATTTACCTCCCATGTGTGCTTTCCCAAGTTGCTGATGAACCAGTTCTTTGTGCAAAACTAGTATGTTTTCCAGACCTGCTTGGTAGTGTTAATTCATGAGAAAAATATTGCAAAAAGAAACAGATGTAGCTATGAAAGGTGTCATCATTTCACTCTCTGGCTACATTACTCAAAGGTTTGACATAATAAGCTCCAGCAACACAGTAGACCCTTGCATGATACCACATACTTGTGTTCCTACCGTGCTCTGTACTGGGCCTAGTCCACAGCACATCTTGCAAAAAAAAAAAATGGATTAAAAACTTTCTCTCATCACTAGTGGTGTTCCCCAGACCTCAGTGTTGGAACCAGTACTGTATCTTTATTTAGGAAGTGGTGGAGTCACCAGCCCTGAAGGCATTTTAAAAATATGTTGACATGGTTCTTAGGGACACAGTTTAGTGGCGGACTTTGGTGTGCTTAGGTTAACAGTTGGACTCATGATCCTAGAGGTCTTTTCCAACTTAAAATATTCTGTGATTCTATGATTCTACTTTTTTACCACTGGTTATGGAAAATAGATGCTCCAGTTTCTTGATAACCAAGAGATTTGCCTTTTGGCTTGAGCTGATTTGATCCGAAGTGAAGTTCTAAGAGGAAGAGTAACTGATACTTAGAGCATTTTAGAACCTCATCCTTCCCCTGAAGTATGGCCTATGTCCAAATTAATCTTGACACAAGAGTTAACATTGAAGGTTCTCTGCTCCAAGTGTGTATGAGGATCATGTGGAGGGGAATAATTTGTACAGAACGTGAACCTTTTATTATCAGAGAAGAGAAATCTTTGCTCAGCTTGCCACTGAAAATATTCTTAGTGGGCAATAACTTGTCCGTTAAGTTATCAGTCTTTGGTTAAGATTCAGGACAAATCATGAGTATTTCAGAAAAATTAGTTGGCCCCTTTCTAGATACTTAAAATCTCCAATATAAATCACCAAAGTCTCACCTAAGGATCCATAATTTGGTAAGAGTCCTTGCATTTTTACATGTCTATCTAGATGTGCACCTTCCTTCATGTGTACCTGGAAAGTGCCTTAATGTGTTAAAACACCTGAATTTGTACCTCCACAGTAAGGCACTAGAAAAACTGTTAGCCTTCTATCTTTAATTTCAATGCTCTTACCTTAAAACTAACCAGACAGACTGTTTTTAAGCATGCTTTCATGCACAGATCTAGAAGAATGCTACAAAAGAAGACAGGTTTTTAAGCATTACAAGCTGTGCCACTACTCATGTTTTCTAGACATTTTCTGTCCCTGTTGATAAAAATATGCCCAATATTAACATTCTTCTCCTTGAAACAGACAGTCTGATTATCTTGAAACGTGCCTTGATGTACGCAGCCTACAGAAAATCACAGAACAAGACAAGTTTGAAGACTCTAACCTTAATAAAGTTGATGTCTTGCCAGCATGAATGCCCTGACTTCATCCTGAGCTGTAGCTTCATTTCTTGTCTTTGGAGTGGATTTCATTTGACATGTGTCCTTTCTTTTGTGGCAGCGTGTTATGCAGACACTTCAGCTAGTTCTTTGCCACACAAAGCCATCTGCAGGAAGGCACTGTGCTGAGTCAGGTTCTTTGAAGAGCCGGAGATGTGCTGAATGTGGCAGATGTTTATGACCTGATTGACTTCAGGTACAGCCTCACACATATGTCACTCATTTATCATGTTGTCATAATTAAGCACACAGCTGACCAATGGCCTCAAATCAGTCCTGACTGTGTCACTCGCTTTACCTTATATTCTGATCTTGCCTCTTTTTTTCTTCCCAGGTTCTGCTTCTTTGTCATGTCTCTCTCTTCCTTGTAATTATTTATATTAATGCTTATAATAATTTCTTCTTGTTATTTCTTCTTGTTATCAAAGTCCAGTACCAGATAAATGAATAAAACTCACAGATTCTCAGTTTTTCTTTCTGGTTATTAAGCCTTTATCACAACTTCAGCATGTCACCCTAACCTGGGTTTAACACACCAAAGTGTGTAATNCTCTGCTATGGGCAGCGACACCTTGCGCTAGACCAGGTTGCTCAAAGTTTCATCCAGCCTGGTCAGGAACACTTCCAGGGATGGAGCATCCACAACTTCTCTGGGCAACCTGTTCCAGTGCTGCACTCTACCCTCTGAGTAAAGAATTTCTTATTAACATGTAATCTAAATCTCTCTTCNAGACCCTCCAGGGCAATTTGAGGTGTAGTCCCGATATCCTGGGCTCCAACAGTCCTAGACAAGCCATCCACTTCTATTTATTTTTCCCTTGCTGGTCTCAGGTTTTCTGACTTTATATACCTATTTGGTACTCATGATATGGTTGCTTTAGTATTTTCTACCACAGTCAGCAATTAAGGAAGTATCCTGCATTTGTTATAGGCAATGTTACTCTTTTTTGCTATTTTTAATGCTGCTGTCTAGTTAGTGTAATCACTGATCAGGCATAGTCAGGTGCATGTGTATTACCCCTCTTCTTACAGTTTGTACGTTCTGGTAGCTTCTCATACCCTTATTTCAAGTTGTACCTTATACAGCCATAAGTCAGGGTTAGGCAAAGATAATATTTTCATAGAATCCTAGAATCACAGAATAATTTGGGTTGAAAGAGGCCTTAAAGATCATCCAGTCCCAACCTCTCTGCTATGGGCAGCGACACCTTGCGCTAGACCAGGTTGCTCAAAGTTTCATCCAGCCTGGTCAGGAACACTTCCAGGGATGGAGCATCCACAACTTCTCTGGGCAACCTGTTCCAGTGCTGCACTCTACCCTCTGAGTAAAGAATTTCTTATCAACATGTAATCTAAATCTCTCTTCTTTTAGTTACTGATGTTCTATCACTCTCTGTCAGTGTAAAAATTGCTCTCCCTCATTTTTATAAGCCTCCTTATAATATTGAAAGGTCACAATGAGGTTTTGGCAGAGAATTCTCTTCTCCAGGCTGAACAACTCCAGCCCTCTCAGTCTGTCTTCGTAGGAGAAGTGTTCCATCCCCTAATCATATTTGTGGCCCTCCTCTGGACGTGCTCCTCCTCCTGTGCTGAGGACTCCAGACCTAGATACAGCACTCCAAGTGAGGTCTGGCAAGGACAGAGCAGAGACAGTCTTTGTGTGTCTTTGCTGTGAGGAGTGCCCATGTGTGCCCTTGCACTGTTGTTTCAGTGTGGTGGTTTGGTTAGGGATGGGAGCTCTGCAGTGGGCATTTTGGCATGTGAAACGCTCTCTCTTTCGTACACTTTTATTATTAATACTGTAGTTGTTACTGTTTGCTTTCTTATCTCGTTGCTATTACCAGTAAATTGTTCTTATCTCAGCCTGTGATCTTTGCCTTTTGTGCCTCCAGCTAGAGGGAGGAGGGTGAGAAGTGAGTGATTTTAGTGGGAGTACTAAATTGGAGAATACCATTCCTAAACCACAACAGCCTGGAACAAACCTTGACAGGACAAAAACCAAGTTGGATATATCATGGCCTTCAGAGCAGCAACAAGCTGTCTTCCATGGTGTCCTAGTAGCTAAATGGCTCATCCATCCAGGAAATTGGCCATCAGCCTGGAACTAAGGTCAGTCTGCTCCCAGGTTCTGTAAGCTTGGACAGTATTGTCTTCTAAATCTGTTCTTCCATCATGGCCTAATTTCCAGAGCCTGACTGTTCTGCTACACCAAATCATTGTCCAAAGCCTAAAGGCATGTTTTCTTTTCTTTCAGCCTACTAAACAAAACCTTGGTTTTCTCTTTACGATGTGCTGAATATCTCCTGATTGTTCATCTCTCAGGTATGTCTTTCTGATGAAATGATGTTGAGAGTTAGGTCACCTACACCTGATCTGAACTCAACAAAGATTTGCTCATCCTGACCTTAAAATCTTCCATTGATACAATACACATTTCTCCCTCTTTAATGAGATGCCTACACCATTACTCTCATGGCTATAGAAAGCTTTTCCTTATGCCAAACTTTGGTGTCTCTACCTGTAGTTCAACTCTCTGATGTCTTGTCAAGAGAAGGAATGGAAAACATCTATTCTTTCAGATTTGCAAGGATATACATCTCCTCTTGACTTGACAGTTTGCATTCCTGCAATATTTCCTCTTGAATCATGCCTTCTAGACTTCTCACTTCTCTTATTTCTTTTCTTTGGTGGCTCTGCAGATGTTGCCTGCTTTCCTGATGCCACTGGTCATATAAATACAGCTGTTAACTCTGGAGTCTACTGATAGCAAATAAAATGCCAGATACTGTTATCAGGCCTAGCACAAATATCAAAATACCACATGGATGTCTTGAGGTGCAGGGGCCAAAAACTTCCTTAGTGACTGCAGTGTACATGGAAGGGAGCTGAATGAAAGAGGAAAGCCTGTATTCCCATCAGCCCAATGAGACGCTAGTCTACTAAAACATAGAGATCCCTACACACCAGTGGGGTGGTTCTACTGGCAGATCTCTGCTCTCAAGCCTTGCCATCCGCACCATTCAAACCTGCCACTGCATTGTCTGCACTGCTAGAGTAGGAGGCACAGCTGCAGCCAGGGAATGCTTGAATCCCCAGAGCCCGTCTCCCTGTTCTCCAGCCTACACACATATGCTCCACAGCAGCCTGTGTTCCTGGACTAACTCAGGATGTTGTCTCACCTGCTGAAGAGATGGGAGCACTTGCAGGAGCAGGAACTCATTCAGATAAGCAGAAACGCAGGAGATGGAAGAAGTCAGAGCTCCCACAATCAGCATTAGAAAACATCTGCACATAGGCACTCACATATCCATGTCCCTCCTGTACATACAAACACAGGTATACAGCCTTAGAACCTAAAGAGATTTGCCAGAAGCTGGGTACAGCTTCCCATAAGAGCAGAAGACTTTTATAAGGGACTTGGGGATTTCTAACCACGAGGCAGTTGGCAAAGGAGCATCTGCAATCATTTTAAAACATCAGCACAATCCAGTAAGCCATGGTAAAACCATTCAGGTCAGAGCAGCTTTCAAACAGGGCACGTTTGAAATTCCAAGGGGGAAATAGACTGACATACATGAGGTATATGAAAGGAGAATTAAACTGGTGCAGTTTAATTTCTCCAAAATCTTCAAACCAAACCCACAATCATGTAGTAATCAGGAAGTTAAATCTGGTATTTTTTGTCAAATTCTCTTTACTTACAGGTCTTCAATTACTGTGTTTAGGGCATGCAGCATTGGTTGCTGCCTTGCCACTGTTTGAGCATGCAGCACAGAGAGAACAAGCATTTTTGGTTCATACATCTTCAGAAGAAAATAGAAGAAAAAGAGTAAACTGTGCCAAAATAGCAAGATCTGTGTGTGCACCAGTGCAAGTCCCTGACCAAGGGACTAACATCTAAGAAGGAAATTGGGATAAGAACCATGCTGCTGACTCAGCTGTTCCAGGGGCAGAGCCAACCAGAAGCAAGGGCACAGGCCTTCTCCAAGGTGCCTTGGGAAGTCTGAGGAGCACAGAAATTCCCAGCCACATGAGTCTTTGTGGCCTATCAGGCTGTTCCACGCTGATAACAGCAGACAGCATGTTCCTTGACACCAACCATTCCCAGGACTCATGGGTTTATCGCTGGCAGAGCTGGTCAGTGTTGGAGGGACACCTAGTCAGGCAAGGCCACTTGGAGATGGTATGAGGCAGAGCTGAGGCAGAGGCTGGTAAAGTTAAAGGAGCAAGGAGTCAGGGAAGATTTCTTACCACCCTCAAGGATAGCAGATTAAAATCCATTAGAGTGAAGAAAAGTTTCCCTTTCAGAGAAGTCATTTCATATTCTCTCACCTAATGGGCTTGGTTTTTACAAGGTGTTCTGCCTTTCTTGACCTGGAACATATAAATAAAATATAAATAAGGTGCTTTATGCAGCTGAGGTCAGTTACTTCTCACTCTTAATAAAAAAGTCTATTTTTCCTGGAATGTCCAGCCTTGCTCAAGGCTGGCATACAGACAATATAGAGGAGGCCAAATTGCCTTCACAACCAGGGGCCACAGGCAGAGTCATACACTATGTCCGATTTGTCCTGTGCTTCCCACTAATAGCTATGGGAACCTTGCACACAGATCAAATGAGGATATGGCCTCCTGTGGTCAGAGCTGCTGCTAAAGCATCACAGGACACAGCTCCCAGATCTTGCCATATAGTACTTGCACTTCTGTTTTTCTAGAAATCCCAGTTCCTGGAGTCATGTGATTACATATCACTATTTCATCACTCATATATTTTTTTTACCTTACTTTTGGTTGCCAAGTAAATTGGAAAGCATCAAACCTCTAGGTTTCAAAAGCAGAAGGTCAATCTAGAGAACACAGTATTTGTTGTTTCTTAATTCTGGATTGGGGGGAGAGTCTTTTTTTTTTTCAATCAATTTTTTTCCAAACTAAGACAGCCTTGGAGTAGTGGTGAAAAGAGCTGGAGTAGCCAGTGAAGAGTGCTAGTGCCTATTTGATTGCAGTGCTGCCCCAGGGCTGGCACATGGCACTTCCACGGCCCCATGCAGGAAGGCAGCAGAGTCACTAGGCTATTGCTTTCACTGGAAAACACATTTCAGTTGACGAGCATCTGCATTTTTAGTTCCCATATTCTGCAGTTTTGTAATAGCAAAGCAAAGTTTCATTGATGTCGTGGTTTGGGTGGGCAAAGATGTTTAGGGGCAGGCAGTTCAGCAACGAACATCTGGTCTTTCATTTTCCAGTGAGTCAGTGACACCAGCTAGGAGCTGGTTTTTCCTGAGAAGTGGGAGTTAAGATGCTGGTATTAGCATGCACTGCTGCTGAGACAAATGACAGCTGCCAGAAGGCTTTTTTTGTTTCTATGACTTTGAGAAGAGTAAGGAGTCAGTTTGCACCTTGTACAACTCTTACAATAAGCCCAGGTGCAGAAGTCATTCTACACACATATTGAATTTTTTCTGTGTATGTCTAGTGACCAGAAAGCAGTTTTTTTCCAAAAGAAAAGGAAGATTCTGAAGCAGAATCTGAAGAGAAGAGTGTGTGGCTTGTTTTGCAGACTAGATGTTTGTAAAATACATGCAACTTTCCCCATTTCCAAGCTCTCTAAATTCATGTTCAGCGCCTCTAACTGCTTCTTCCAACCTCCATGCAGCAGGTGGTTTCCAGTGCAAATACTCCTTTGTGTCTGTCACACATAAGCAGTGCCCTGCAAAATTTGGCCAGTCAATGCTTCTTCCAGGAAAACTCTCCCAAGCTGTTAAATGCTATGCTCATGAATTAGTGTTTAAACCTGCACAAAACACAGAGTAGAGCAAGTATTTGGAGGAAAGCTCAGAAGTGACACAAGCATAGTTTCTCCAGTCACCTCTGCAGGCTCTCAAAGCATTGGAGTGACAGCAAAACATATGCCACCAATTTTTCACAGGTGTGCTAAAACATTCCATTGAGCATTGCCTTCCCCCTGGGATACAGTTTATACTTTCAATTTTCCTGGGGAGAAGAAACCTTTCACATCCAAGCCCCCTGGCTGGCTGATGGACAACTGTCCTGCAATCAGACCTCCCTAGGATCATCAGGACTCATACTGTACCAGGCACTGCACCGTTAAGGACGCATTGCCTGGAGAGCTCAAAAAGAAATATATGATGTCCAACACACAAAATTGCCCTTCCTACTCACTGCTGTGTCCCACTCCATCTGCCACATTTCTAAATGCCTGATTTATCCTCCTAATAGCAAAGGCAGGTTTGAAGGTGTCAGTGAAAGTGAGTGCTCAAATCACTGGAAACTATATTTGCATCTTTTTTAGAAGCACCACTCTCCAGGATTCTCCAGGTCTCTGCCAAGAACATGCATAGGAGAGCCAGAGAATGTTCAGTGAGAGCATGCTCAAGTCTGCTGCAGTGAGGAGCAAAGACAGATGGATGGTTAAGCCAGAGGTGATAACCCATCTGCTTCTGCAGGACCTCTCTGGCATCTCCTGAGCAACTCAAGGAAAACCACGACCAGAGATACCTAGACAATGAGGACTCCCTCGTTATCCTCCAGCATTATTTGAACCCAAAAGCTGGAGCAGAGACCAAAGCATTCCTTTGAGGAGATGTTCCAAAAGCGTGGTAGGGCAGCTGCTTGGAGGTGAACATGCTTTGGCTGAGCTGAAGATTAACCTTCACTTGACCTCTTGTCTATTTTACAGGGAAAATAAGGCAGAAACTTTTCAAGCAAGAAGTACTTGAAGTTTTGTGTCCCCCTCCTCTAAACTGTGCAGCAACTCAGATGTCTTTTTTCATAAGCCATGGAGCAGAGCATGCACCATTCTGTCCTATGCTCAAGACTCCACAGTTCAGTAACCCCATTCTTTGCAGGGACAAATTGTCTTTCTGCTCTGCATATGTAGACAATACCCAGAAACCTCCTCCAGCAACTGCAGAGAGATGCACACTGCTGTCAGAGAGAGCTGTGGGTGTGCATGAATGAATGAATGAGTGAATGAACCATTTGCTAGTATTGGCATGGGAATCTCCATGATTTTGAGACGACTAATTAGTGGTTGTAAGCACGTTTACAGTGGTAGGTGTTCACTTCCATGACTGCAAAGAGAGACAGGGAAGTAAAGGTAGCTGGACAAACTGCTACCTCTCCCAGCACAGCTATCATGCTGAAGCATGGATGTGCCTACATAATGACAAACTTGCTCATGTCAGGACATGAGCGCTCTTGTTGCATTTTTGCCTAGAGCATCAGGGAGAACATGGGAGCACTTGGTCTATTTGCCCAGCAGATTTCACAGCCCATGCAGAGCTCTATTCTGCTACAGCTACTTCAGCTGGCTCAGCTCAGAAAATACACCATGAACCACGGCCACTGCAGTGTGGAGCAGTCCTGTAACACAGTATCTTCTCTCAGCAATCAGACTCACTGTCTCTTCTACTCCCTGACTTCCACTCTTTCAGAGTTCAACTTCAGCTTTCTCTTGAAGACTGTGAAAAATGAAAGTCAGAGTGTGCCTGGAAAGGGGTGTGTGAGGGACTAGGGAGTGGGGCTCTTCTCCCAGGCTCCCAGCTTCATATTCCTCCTAACCAGTCATCTTTCAAGCAGAAGAAATTTGCTCTTATGTTCAGGTGGGATAATGCGGCTTCACCTTTCCAGTTTCAGCATCATTAAGGCTGGGTAATACAAAAGCTTCATTTGCATGGACTAAGGCATCACCACAAACACTGACAAACTCGTTTTCTTCAGCTCCCCTAGAATGGCATGCAAATCCTGCAGCTGAAGCAGCCTTTCCGAGGGTCTCAAAGGAGGCACCGAGAGAAAGGAACACACACTGCAAGCTGCAGAAAGAGGTGAGCTGGGAGGAACTGAGGATGTGCCTGGCTCTTCAAAGGGCAGCTCACCAGTGGATGCCCATTAGCACAGTTTATGTCTTAGTTATCCAGAGGAGCTGAGTACTATATTCATTGAAAGAACTGAGAAGTAGGTCAGCAACATTACTGAGGGAAAGAGGGAGCTTTAGGGAGAACTTCATGACTGAAATTGGAGTTCCACTGCTTACTGTTGCAGTGATTAGATTTCAGTGTGCAGGGTGAAAAGCAACAGCAGGGATTGTGTTTGCTGCAACTATGCCAATTTTTTCTGCTCACACTATCCTTTTGCCATGCCAGCTTGTGCAGCACCTTGCATCCTGCAGCCACTGCCAAAACTAAATGCCACTGATAAACATCCACTGCTCTGCTCAGTTCCTGATCAGAGCACACCATTGTGCAAGCTGTACACATTTAGCTGTGCTCATTTGATATCAATGGCCCTGTTGGGAGAATTGAGTACCATCAAAGTACCACACATGGGCAGATGCAACCTTATCCCTCCTCTGAAGAGTTTTAAATCAAAAGTCATGAGACAGAAAATCAGAGTTAGCTACTGGACACAAAACTACATTTTTTTCTAAACTAAATTCTTATATGGAAATGCCTTTCATCCCATATGTAGGCAAGAAGCTCTTATAGTGAGACCAAAACCAAATAATATCAGTAATAGCTGCAACACTAAGTAGCTGGTTTCCTGGTTGATCAGTTCATCACGAAGTGCTTTACAGAGGAGTTTTGTGACACTGCCCATGTCTTACTCCTCATCTTGAAAAGATGCAAAAATCCTATTTTTTTTTTAATGCAAGGAAGAAAAGCATGCATGAAATCCAAAAGTAAAATTCTGTGTTTCTGTCTCACAGTGGTGACAAAAATTGCAGACGCAGCTAAGAAAATAAGAGGGAGAAGGTGTAAGAGAGTTCAGGAGCTAAAATAATGTCTCTTCTTTTCCACTGTTCTTGCTGCACCTGAGGATCTGGGCATAGAGGGCTAGTCAAGGTCGCTGGGTACTTGCAACTACCGGTGTGTGAGTTATTAGCTCTGGTCCTATTTTAAGTTCCTAAAGTCAGAGAGTTTTGCCTGGAGGGTGGGACAATGGGTTCATCTGCTCCTCGCTGGAGCCAGCGAAGGGTGGAGAAGTCAGTCAGGCATGGTGAAAGGGGAATTGCCCACAGGAAGGACACTTGGGCCAGCCTGAGGTGCAGCAAGTCCTTCTGTGCCAGGCTGCTGCCTTCCTGCAAGACCTTCCCAGGCCAAATGATCATCCTGCAGGGACAGGAGGCTCCATGGGTTCAGGGGCTGACCAAATTGCCAGATTTCCTAGGACCAGGAGGGTCCTAGCTGACCTATATGCTCCTGGCCTGTCACCCCATATCCCACACTGTCCTCTGCAACCAACACAACTTGGAGGATGTGACAGGGGAGTGGAACTCAACCCTGGTCCTCTTGGGATGCTCCTGGCCTCCTGCCTCCCCATAGCAGCCATGGGCAACACTGGGGCATAGGCACAGACATAGCAAGGCACTCCTTGCACACACACACACGTTTCTCTTCTTGCCATCTCTCTCAGAGCTCGCTCTCTCCTACAGCATGCATACGGGTTCCGGGTTGCTTTGGTGGGATACCACCAGCCACAGCGGGCAGGAGCTGACTGGCGAGGATGGGCTGGGTTGGAGTCAGGCTGGGCATGTATGGAGACCGTCCCGGAGAGGGCACAGCAGGGCTGGGGGCAGGCAGGGCAGGTATGGGAACTGTCTCGGTCAGGACGGGCACAGCTGGGGGCGGGCAGGCAGGGCAGGGCTGGGGGCAGGCAGGGCATGGCTAAGAACTGCCTCAAGTAGGGAGGGGAGGGCAGAGCGCGCAGGGCTGCTGGGGGTGGGTCCGCAGCCAGCCCTGCCTTTCAAAGTCCCTCGATCCGAGGGGGAAATCGGGAAATATTTGCAGCAGCAAGAGGACGAGGAGGAGGTCTGAAGCTGCTACTGCGGAGGAGGGACAGCGGGTATCTCCCTGCCCGCGCATCGCGGCGGAGGGATGCGGAGGGAGGGGAGGCTGCCTGCGGGGCGGGCCGGCTGAGCGCATCCCCGGGGCGCTGCGCGCGTGTGTGTGTGTGTGCGCGCGCGCTCCCTCCATCCATCCCTCCATCCCTCCCTNGGGAGCCGGTGGGGAGGCAGGGGTAGGATGCTCACACACACACACACAAGCCGGGAACGTTTTTTACAACCCAGCCACGGCACCTTTAGGCAGGGGATGGGGATCGTCCCCCTCCCCCGCCGGCCAATCGCGACATGTCGAGAGGGGAGGCGCGGCTGCGACGGGGGATTGCCTTCCCCCTACCCCAAGAGCCGGGCGTTGCTGGGCAGGTGGGGTCGGGCAGGGGCCTGGAGCAAATCTCCTTCCCCGGGGGGCTCAGGGCACATCCCCCCGTTCGCGGCGGGGTGCGGTGCCTCCGCCTGGCGGGGCTGTGCGTGCCTTCAGGCAGGGCTGCTTTTCCTGCCTTGAAACGGTTCCCGAGGTGAGTGGTCGGAGGCACCTGCAGGCACGCTGAAATTCGGTTTTCGTTTCGAGCACCGTGTGTTATTAAGGGCTGGCATTAAACAGCGCTCATCACGTAGGCTTTGTCTAGGTGGAAGCATGGCTGGGGCTCTTCCGTCATCTTGAGTTTAATTCTTTATTCAAAGCCTTGTTGCTTCCCTCCCCTCCGAGCCATGCAAAACAAGTCCACACTCCACTCTGTCTCCAAGCAAACTGCCAAAATGTTGCAAAAATGCAGCAAGCACTAGGGAGAATTGGAGTCTGAAAATGAAAGCTGTAGTAAAACCACAAGGTCACAGGCGTGTGGGTGCGAGTGTGTGATTTCAGGGCTCCTCTTCGCTTGTGCTTCACAGGAAGCTCTTTCTCCAGTCCCAGATGTTGGAAATTCACAAGTGAGGGAGTAGAAATGAAGGCTGAGAGAGGCTGGGATTCTCTGTGTGCTCTCCTGACACTTGCCTAGGCATTCATATGCTTGTTGTCACCACCACAAAGAGAAGAGATGCACTTTTATTTAGAGAAGGGAGGCTAGGACACTTGCATGTTGATGTGATGGTAGCATTCGGGAGAAAAAGAGCTGTGCTATATGGCTTTGGCAGGGGAGGTGTATGTCACCAAAGAAAGGCATTTGTGGTCCCTCAGGAGCATCTATTAAATGCTTCTTTCTCCCCTTTTCCTTCTGTTTGATTCTTCAGTGGCAGCTTTGCCCCTTGTCCAACACAGACATTTAGTCCAAATAGGGAAGTAGTCTAGCATTTCTAGAGCTATAACCTGCCAGCCAAGCCATGAACCCCCACCACCAACTCCTCAGGAAAGCTGATGCATTGTCTGACTCCTCTTACACCCCACCAGCTGTTTCTTTGGAGACATAACTCCTGAGTAGGTGTTGGGGAGCCACGTTGGCCAAATCTTCCTCTGTACCAGGATTTGCATTCAAGACACCTGAGGAGGTAGAACGTATTCTTTATGTCTAGCATCCCTGAATGGCAACATGGAGTAGCACAGTTTTAAGCTGATGAAACTTTGCTTGCTTTTCTCTCCCCCCACTTTCACTAAGTTTTTTGTCATCTATTGTCAGTGAATTCCTCCTGAGACTTAAATAGGCTGCACATAGTTTTCTCTCCTGGAACTGCTGTATATGACATGGCACAAACTTTGGCTTATGTCCTTGCTCTTGGGAGCCTCTACAGCACCTTAAATAATGTTGTGTAGGCAGAACTTTTTGTAGTGTCCTGATCTGCTCAGGGTTTTCAGGGTTTTCAATTTTCTGTCATTGCATCTAGGACAGAATTTGGTTTTCTGCTGTGGTTTTGAGGGGATACAGTCCTGATGTCTTACAGGGGAAAAGCCACGGTTCTCCAGCGTCTCAGTGAAACTTAGGTCCTGTAATGGAGCCCATTGACCCCCAAGACACAAGCATCACTGGACGGCAAACCAACAGGTTGGTCATAGACAACACATGTGGTACTGGCTCTCCTTGTGACTGGTGTGGGGAACAACCTGGAGCCTTGTTCAAGCTCAAGGTGCTGCGATCTGCATGTGCTCCCAGCTCACAGACATCGGTGCCCACAGCTGTGCAAGTGCTGGCTGCACCTGGGTCTGCTGCAGGGTGCTCACGGTGCTGTGCTGTTGAAATTCTGGCATCCCGTACAGGGTGAGCTCACTGACCAGTCTTTCCCTTGCCAAGGGCGTAAGTGGTATCTCTCCAGCTATTTTCAGGAAGCTTGTAGGAACTTGGCTTTTTCCACTATCTCTATCCCTCTGGTGATTTTAGCTGAAATTGGAAAGAGGGGGAGCAATGCGAACAGACAGACAGACGTGGAAACTGTGATTTCATATGCCTGGCTTCCTAAGGAAACCTGGCTACAAATATAAGTGAGATTTGGTGCTGCAAAGAGCTCCTGGGGAAACAGAGAAGGTGGGAGAGTCTGAGAACGGAGGGTTGCTTAACCTTGTGTTTGAGATAAGCAGTGAAGGCCTGGCACACACCTGGGCTTAGACTCCCTTTCTTGAGATCTGGGGGTCTAAAAGCTGGGCATCTGCTTGGCACTAGCATTCAGCTCCCTCTAGAGTCAGTCGTGCCAGAACTGTGCCTATGGACAGTGACTCTGCTGGGAGGTGCTATCACCCTTCCCCAGCCAGGGCCAGCCATGCAGCTGATGGATGAAGCATACCAGGATGAGCCTTCAGCCCAGACTAACCTGCCCAGCTCCTGTCTAGCACCATGCCTGAATCACCTCGGTCAACAACCTGCATTTGTCTCAGTCTTTCCCTACACACATTCCTATGGACATCTCTCATCTGTTCATCCCTGGATGGTTGCAGGGAGCTGGGGCTGGGGATTTGTCTCTACTCCCTTGAAGCTTTCTGTTCCTGCAGAGCCCAGGAGAGCATCATGCTGCACAGAGGACCCACACACAGCTACAAACCCAGTGCAAAAGTAGTCCCTTAGGGAAGAGTGGACACAGGCATAGAGTAAAGCAATAGGCATGTTACTTCCTCCCTTCTGGCCCCTTTGGGGCATCTCTGGGCAGATACTTCCTCCCCAGACTACCCAGGAGATGCTCTTCCTATTTTACGGAGGGAAACATAGAGCACAGGGAGATAAAGGGCTGCCCTGAGATCGCAGAGAGAGTCTGTCAGCAAGGCAGCCTCAAAACTGGCTCATGGAGACCAGGCAGACAGCACTGTGCTTAAATCAGCAAGGGAGATCCACAGGCAGAGAGGAAGGCATTTTCAAACCTGGAGGAATCATCAGGAAGAGCCTGATGCTGCTTGATAAAGGACCAAAGGCAGGTGGTAGGGATAGAGAAATGATCTGGAGACAGTAGCAAGTAGGAAGGGAGATGTTTAAAAAAAATTAAAAAAAGAGAAATTTGGTATTTTCCCCCTTTCTATTTCCTGGCATATTTGTTGCTGAGTTTTGAGTCATGGGGGAAAGGGACAACTTGACACTTGGTCTCCATGCGTGAAAAGCAAGCCTGTAATCTCTCTGACAAACATTTCGAAGTTCACTCTCTGCAAGCTGCCCCCAGATTCATCCAGTGTGGTTGATATTTTATGTCAGGGATGTTTTGTTTTCTCTATTTATCTGTTTATTTTGGAAAGTTGCTGGGGAAATTGTGGGAGGAGATTGGATGCTTCATTGAATAGATAGGATACTTGGAAAAATCAGTTGCAGACTGATAATTATTCTTACTTTTTAATATCCTTTACAGAAAACAGGGTGGCCTGATGTGTGTTTTACTTGATTGGCTTCATGGAGGGCTTGTGCCTCTGACTATATTTGGAAAGGTTTTGATGGGGTTTTTGTACTGATGCAATCAGGATGCTGATGGCCTGGAAATCATTTTCCTGATGTGGCGATCTGGAGGGTCATGGGCAGAGGATGCCAACAGGCTGTGCCTGTTTTGGAGTGGTAAAGCTGGGTGGAAGGGAGCAGGAGCCAGGCGGAGCTGGAGCAGGGAAGTAAGCCAAGGGTTTTCCAAGCTGTGTTTAAAGTACCATCACACTGTGCAGCCCTGAGTGGCAACACAGTGTTTGGACTTAGAGGCTTTCCTCTATGGGATATACAGCCAGTGTGAGGGTAGGGTCCTTTCCCTGCTTTGATGAGTAAATCTCACAGCTGTCAGGAGCTAAGTTTTACTGAAGCTGTGCCATGGAGTCAGCATCAAAATCAGAAGTGAAGTCAGCGGAGCCTGTGGCTGCCTAGACAAATCTCCAAGCACCCTGTACCTCCTTGCAGGGCTGTTGGCATCTGTTTTGTGTCCCTTGGCTGGAGAAAGCTAGACCTGGTCTCTTGCCTGATTTGCTGGTTGATGGTCAGAGACCGGACAATTTATTTGTTTGGGTTTTTTCCCTGCAGTCCTGTCTTTTCCACTACAGGCTTTGCCCAAGCTGCCTGCTGTAAAGCAGATTGCTGCTTCCAATGAGGCACAGGTATACAAGCTTCAGCATGGCCAGGAAAGGTCAGCAGGAGAGGAGAGGTTTACTAGTGCTCTGGAGGTGCGGTGGTGAGTGTAAGTCCCACGAGTGGAGGCGAGGTATGCAGTGCTTTCTCCTGAGAAGATTGGTTATTGCTTGCAGTAGACTCTTAAGTGCTGCTTTGCTGCAAGAGAAGCTGGGAAAGGGGTGCCCTGACTTGGAGACTTCAGGTCGGACTGTGCGGTAGGAGCATAGGGCATGGCAGGGAGGGGAACACTTACTGGCCAGGACAGCCTGCCTTTTTGGGGCTTGCCATCTTTTCCCCAGGGACAGTGGCAGGGGAGTGAGCAGCAAACTTGCTTTGAGGCTCTGTTTCTCTAGATTGCAGGTTGGTTGTGCCTTGCAGTAAATATTAGCTGCTGCTTTGTCAGTTTTTGGCCCCTCTGGGTGCAGCGAGATCATCTTTCTCCAGCCCGTGACACCAGCAAAGGGCAGTTTGAGTTACCTTCCCTGTCTCTCTGCAGCAGTGCATTCTCACTAGGAAAAGGTCCTCTCTGACTATGGGATGGGGAGAGGCTGTGTGGGAGTCTCTGTGGTGTTGTAATATGTTCCTGATTGTGTTCCCACATCATGTTGAAAGGCAGCCACTCTCATGTGAAGAGCAAACTTTCTACTGGCCCCCAGCAAGCGACCAGGCACCCTGTGGGGAGAGGGTGCTGCTCCAACCTCCCGTACAGTGGTGACACGGCTGTGAGGACACCCTCTCTACAAGCTGCCAGCAAATTCACAGTAATGATGTTTATTATGAAGCTGATGTCACAGTGGGGTAGGCACCGTTGGGTAGCATTGGCAGTGGCTGTAATGGTGTGAACACTGCTGTGTTACAGCTGCTCTGTACAGGTTTTCCGTTGAATGCTGGGAAAAATTTCCCCATGGAAAGTTTCTCAGTCTTTCTTTGTGTGGCCACTCATTCCTTGTGAGCCCAGGCCTTTTCCTTCCTTGCCCAGTCCTTCTGTAATTAAAGTATCTGGACGAGCAGTGTTTTATCAGTACTCTTAAAAATAATGGTGTGTTGCAAATGGTCATAGACCTGTGTGTGATACAAAGGTGTAGGAAAATAACGGGAAGGGTCTTATAGTGGATATTTTGAGGCTGAAGCACCCAAATAGAAATGAGACTTTGGGGGATCTGCTGCAAAGAAAAAGCTGTGCTTTGTTTAAATGCAGAGTAGCTTTCAGGCTCTCTTTGCATGCAGCAACCAGCCAGCCTGAAGGAGCGATGCTGCCAGACAAAGATCAGAGCAGAGTCTAAAAGGCTGTTTCCTCCCCATCTGGCAGCTCCTGAGCTGGGGGGCAGGAGAGTGAGCTGGCAACAGGAGCTTTCTCCTGCCAATTTGTAAAACCTAGATCTTGCATGTCCAGCAGGAAGGCAAGTATCTCTGCAACCCTCTTAGCCCTGCTGTGGGCAACAACTCCCCTCCTGGTGTTTCACAGCTCCAAGGGTCAGAATAAAGGCTGGACCAACATCCCTTGTCTGAGAGCTACATCTAAACTGAGCTTGCCATGCAGCCTCTCATAGGCTTTACTCCCTAAATGTGCAAAACCACCTGCTGGCATCTCTGGGAGCTTGTCTGAAAAGGGAAGGTGCTCAGCTGCGACTTCAGGAGAACCCAAGTTGGGCTCTATCTCTTCTGGTTAGTTCTAGCTCTCCCTGAAATCTCTCCAGCAGCCCCAGGACAGTTCCACTTTTGGAGTGGTAAAAAGAGCTCTGGATGCTGTCCCTGGGCATCAGGAAGTGCTTATAGGCAGGGTGTGCTGGCCTGGGATGGTAGTTTGGGATTTTTTACCACACAGCCTGCATCCCTGCCCAGTGCTGCCATGATCCATCTGGCCCATAGGCATTGGGATAGTGCCACTGAGGCCATGAGCACTGCTGCAGGCAGGGTTTGCCAGGGCTTCCAGCCTGACACACTCTGCATCAGCACCCACACTTGCTTTTATTGTTGATGGCCAGAATAGGAAATGCAATTGAGACACCTTAATGAAAAGCTAACAAAGTTGGGTTTGGAGGCAGGACTGGTATTGTGGTAGCCTTGCTTCTCATTATAGAATAATGCAAATGATTTGTCTGGGAATATTCCTACCGCACTGTGCTGACCATGGGCTGAGACCTGAGGCAAATGCAGAGTAAGAGGGTCTCTGGGGACCAAGCTGTTTATTTTGGATTGTACAAATAAAGAAATGCTGATGATTTAGTAGCAGCTGCTTCTCCGAGATATTTTGAGTGTCAGGCTCTACTTGCATGTGTGTAACTAGCATGTTGTGGCCAAGCATTTTCCAGCCCTCCCTAACTCCTGAGCCTTACTGTGAATTGGTTTAAGTAGAAAAGCTGGTGATGTTATGTGAATCTTCCTTGATGACCACACCAGAATATGCTGGAGAAAGTGCAGCATAGATTTGGGGGATGCTACTGCTGCTGGAAGAAGGCACATTGACATGGCCAGTGGGTTTTTCTTCCAAAGCTCTGGCCATTTCTTACCCCTCTGAGCTCTCCAGAAAAGTTCTACATTTCTTATTTCCTGCCATGTGAGGGAAAAATATTGTTTGTACGTGCAGTGCTGTTTGGGAATGCCAGAAAGATGGACTGCTCAGATGCAAGCCTCTAGGCCTTTTTTCCTCTTGTTTAACATAATATGGGACTTGAATTAAAAACAAACAAACCAAAAGCAACTTATATTAGAATGTTTGAAAGGGAAAAACATGGCAAATAAAGTTCAAATTACTTATTAATTTGATTTCATGGTTGTCTTCTTTTCTGGATGAGACTTGCAGAGCCCAAATCCTTTCAAGAGGGTAGAGTTGGTCCAAAGTGTGATGGGACTCTCCTGTGACCTAAATCAGTGACCCAAAGCATAATATTTTTTCTAGAACCATCTGCTTTTTCTTCTTGCCAAGGGGATTTCACAATGCCTGATTGCTCTGAATAATTGTACATGTGCAGGGATATGGCTTGCCACAGGGAGAAAAATTAACTGAACAAGGGCAGGTGGATGTTCTGGAGTTTTTTGAAGAAACTACTACCCTTTAAAAGGAGAGGGTGAAGAACCATGCAGCTGAGTAATATTTTATGCCCACAATGAATTTTTTTTAAGCCTGCATATTTAAAAGGAAACAAAACCACACTCAAGAGCTATCTGGGATAAACAGAGTAGGGACCAAGTCAACCTGTGTTTTGACAGCCCCTTTATCAGATGTCTCCGTGACTTGGTTTGGAGCAGTGTGAAACACAGGACTACAGATGTTGGGTGACTAATTCATGCTTCGGCTAAACTTCAATGACCGTGAATGCACATCTGTTTTAACTTGGCTATCTGCTGAATGGCCTGCAACATGGTGCTCTTCCTTACAAACATCATGTTTTCTTTTTTTTTTTTTTTTGCTTCAGATTTGTGAGCAGTGGCTACAGCTTGCATTTGAGGAAGCAGGAGGTACCCAGGCAGTGTTCAGGGATTCTGAGTCCAAGAGTAAGAGTTTTTTTGTAGCATTAGCAGGATGTCCAGTGCAAATAACCTTCTTTTAAATCTATCTTCCTACAAGAGATTTGCTTTTTCTAGTTCATCTTATTTGTTCTTACCATCCAGCTCTCCGACTTGCTCATTTCCTCCACTATGTATCTTTTTCTTTTCTTAATTACAAAATTGGGGAGCAGGGGATTGGAGGAAGACTAACAGTTCCTGGTGAGAAAGTGGCTTTTAAAACTGTCTTGATAAATTCTCAGACCAATAATCCTACTACAGCATCCATAAATCAAAGCAAAAGGAGGAGAGGGCTTTGATCCATCATTATAGTGTTTATTTGTGGAGTAGATCCCATAACATGGGGGCGGGATGGTACCCATTGCTTCCTCCAGCCAGTTGTTCACTTGTGCACAGCCTTGTCTCTGCATAATATGTCCCTGCCCCAACAAGGAGAGGCAATTTGTCATGGGGGAGAAGGAGATGGGTGGTCGTGACCAGGTGCTTTTCTTCAAGGAGGTGTTGGTATGTCACTGTTTAGAAGGGTAAATGCTTTTCCCCAGGAATACCTGCCTGGCTGTACTATTGCAGTCAGCAATGCAGCATGTGTAGCTTTCTACATGGCTGAAGAGGCAGCCTGTTTCCCAGCTGTGCTGTGAAACAAGCCCTCTTTCAGAAGGAAGAGGGAAGGAGTGCTTAACTATCCCACTTGGGGTCCCGATCACTGTGACTGGGCCTGTGACTAGGTGACAGCTAGGATGCTGTCACTGGGTGCCACCTTTAGCATGGGTTGGTCTGTGTCTCCCAGCACATGCAGCTGTGAGCTGTAAGACCTGGTGCGTTTTTGCTGGAGACCAAGCAGATGGCAAATGGCAGGGTGAGACCTGCCAGGAACTGCAAAGATTGGACTTGGGGAGGCATTAATTGGGTCTCTTGCTTGTATCCCATATGTGATATGGGCCTGGAAATGAGATCCTTCTCTTAGAAGTTAAAACCTTTCATGCTGACCTTTTTTATTTTTTTTCAGGAGTGTGGGGTTTTCATAGGCAAAGTCAGTTCAGCTTTTTGTATTTTCCAGCAAAGTCAAGGTATTGGCATACTCATTTTGCTGTCTTCATAGAAACATTTTAAGTACCATGTGATTAAATTAACTTGGATTGAAGAAGCATAGTGTAGCAAAGGCTCTCCTTGAGGAGAAAATACTGCTTTAATAACTAAGGATCTGGCTTTTATTGGCTAGTAAAATTGAGAATGTAACACTGAGCATGCTCGGGTTTTTTCACTAAGAATCTCTTTGTACTTAAAAGCATCTGTTCTGTCGGTTTATGCACTGTTAACTAACTGCAAACCTCTTTAACAGCTCCTCTACATTGCTGGAAAATCCTGAGGCAGGACGAGGGCAAGTACGGCTGTCATGCCTGATGACTGATGTTGTAAATGGAGTGAGAAGGGCCCTTGAAGGGGAAGCTGTCAAAGCTGACCTAGTGGGAAAAGAGCACAGGAACATGTTTCCTCCTGAAGCATGCCAAGAGAGCCAGGCTTTGATGCATACGGGGCTCTTTCCAGTTTTGGGAAGGTGCAAAGTGATGCTCTGTGGAAGGAATGGCTCCAAAATCATTAATTACAGGCTGCCCTTCTGGTGTACCTTATGACCAAGTTACTGTTAAGAATAAGGTTTTGCAAGGGCTTGAGCTCACTTCATGCAGATTTCTGATGTGGAGGAGATGCTTGGGAGGACTGTGAGCAAGAAAAGGCTGTGAAATATATAGTTTACATGATTTAAAATGGCAAGTATAAAATTATTATTTTAAACATGGTAAGGGGCTAGTAGATTTATCTTTCCTCTCCTACTCTTACCCTGAATCCCAGTGAGTGAGTTCACTGTAATTTTGAAATGGGAAACACTTTTGCCAGCTGTGAACCAGAAGGATGGGCTTTAATTAGATGAGGAACAAGAAAATGCAATTGAACAAATAGGCTTTCAGCAAAGAGAAGGAAACATCATAGTAGCTAAAGGGGGTAGGTGCTAGCCCACTGGTAGCATCTGAATCCATCCATATTCAGATGACTGAACTAGATGATTTCTATATGGAAAACATCAGTAATCATAAAAAATGGGCTCATTCGATGATGGGCTCATTCGATGATTGAGTAACAGGATAACTTGATTATATGTTTTGGAAAAATAGGAAGAGGGTGGAGAGCACAATCTGTTATCTCTGGTTGGCCTCACTTAATGCATCTTTCCTTTTGTTTCTGCAGGTTGAAGATGTTTGGGACCTGTTTGGTGGAAGAGGCCATGTTGCGAGTAACTCACCCACCCACCTTCCCAGTGAGCTTCCAACTCCTGAGCATTGTGCTGGTGTTGCTCTTCCATGCAGGCGGCATACATGCGGAGAGCCCCAGTGAATTGCCTGGGAATGACACTGAGGAATGCGCTGGCTCATACATCTGCAAAAAGGGTGTGATTTTACCAATATGGGAACCCCAAGACCCCTCATTTGGTGACAAAATCGCTCGGGCAACAGTGTATTTTGTAGCAATGGTGTATATGTTCTTGGGAGTATCTATCATAGCTGATCGCTTCATGTCCTCCATCGAAGTCATTACATCCCAAGAGCGGGAAATAACCATCAAGAAGCCCAATGGCGAGACCAGCAAAACAACTGTGAGGATCTGGAACGAGACTGTTTCCAATCTCACACTGATGGCCTTGGGCTCATCTGCCCCTGAGATCCTCCTGTCTGTTATCGAAGTGTGTGGCCATGGCTTCACGGCAGGGGACCTGGGGCCAAGCACGATTGTGGGAAGTGCTGCATTTAACATGTTTGTCATCATTGCAATCTGTGTGTACGTGGTTCCAGATGGAGAGATAAGGAAGATCAAGCACTTGCGAGTGTTTTTTGTTACAGCGGCCTGGAGCATCTTTGCTTACACTTGGCTTTACATTATTTTATCTGTGTCTTCTCCTGGGATTGTGGAGGTTTGGGAAGGCTTGCTCACCTTCTTCTTCTTCCCTATCTGTGTGGTGTTTGCCTGGATAGCTGACAGGAGGCTTTTATTTTACAAGTATGTCTACAAGAAATACCGAGCTGGCAAGCAGAGAGGCATGATCATTGAGCATGAGGGTGACCGGCCCTCCTCCAAAGCTGATATTGAGATGGACGGAAAGGTTGCTAATTCTCACGTGGAGAACTTTTTGGATGGGACACTGGTGTTGGAGGTGGATGAGAAAGACCAAGATGATGAGGAGGCCAGGAGGGAAATGGCTCGGATCCTGAAGGAGCTGAAACAAAAGCACCCAGACAAGGAAATTGAACAGCTTATAGAATTGGCCAACTACCAGGTCCTGAGCCAACAACAGAAGAGCAGGGCCTTTTACCGCATCCAGGCCACTCGGCTCATGACTGGAGCTGGCAACATCTTGAAGAGACATGCCGCAGACCAGGCCCGCAAAGCCGTCAGCATGCACGAGGTCAACAGTGAGGTGACAGAAAATGATCCAATCAGCAAACTCTATTTTGAGCAGGGTACCTATCAGTGTTTGGAGAACTGTGGCACTGTGGCCCTGACCATCATTCGCAGGGGAGGTGACTTGACCAAGACAGTGTACGTTGACTTCCGGACAGAGGATGGGACGGCCAATGCTGGCTCTGACTACGAGTTCACTGAAGGGACAGTGGTCTTCAAGCCTGGAGAGACCCAGAAGGAAATCCGTGTTGGCATAATCGACGATGACATATTTGAGGAGGATGAGAACTTCCTGGTCCATCTCAGCAACGTCCGTGTGAGCACCGATGCCTCAGATGAGGGCATTCTTGAACCCAGTCGTGTCTCAACACTTGCCTGCCTGGGATCACCATCTACTGCCACTGTCACCATTTTTGATGATGACCATGCTGGCATCTTCACCTTTGAGGAGCCAGTAACACACATCAGTGAAAGTGTAGGAACCATGGAAGTGAAAGTGTTGCGAACCTCTGGTGCACGAGGAAATGTTATTGTGCCCTACAAAACCATTGAAGGTTCGGCCAAAGGTGGAGGAGAGGACTTTGAAGACACCTGTGGGGAGCTGGAGTTCCAGAACGATGAGATAGTGTAAGTGAAGCTTTTACATATTTCTTACAGTCTCTGTTTCTCCTGAAATGAAATGCACTTGGCTCCCAGAGCTGCACTGGGGGTATTTGGATGCCAGCATATTGCAGTAAGCCTTGAATGACCATATGTGCTTTGAGGAGCCTGAAATGCTGTGTTCCTGCCTTGCTAACAGACAGGAGAGTGCCTAGTGAGGGGCACTCCAGCTTTCCAGCAGCAGTGAGGTGGAACTCATCCTCCCTCTCTGTACTCATGTGCCAAGCAGATCTCTGTAGCCTCAGCTCTTCAATGGAGTGGAAAATAAAACCGAGGTGGCTGTGACCACCCAATGACAAGGACCTGTCTTGTGAAGGACTTAAACCACCTGTATGAATTGTGGTACCTACTTGCTCGTTCTTGTTGAGGGTCAGGTCATCCAGGACTGGGCCATAGCCTGTTCTACTGATGCTCTGCTCAGGGCTTTGGTGAAGGTCACTTCACTTCCTCCTTTTCTAAAGACTGCAGGCTTTGATTGTTTTCTAATACGTGTCTTGAAAAATTGTTGTCGTGTAGGGAAGGCTCATGGTTAGGATGCAACTGCAGCCACATTTGGCTAGTTGCAAGTAAAAGAGAGGCTGAAAGCTGTTAGAGGCTACTCCTGAGTGTTGCTATGTTGGATGTGGAAAAATGGTGGATGTTGGAAAAATTATTAGTGCTGGAGCCTTACTACATTATGTGGAGAATATAAATTAGGTAGAAAACGTCTGTCCTTGTGTATGTCATGAAGACAATTCCTTGCCCAGCTGGTGCTCTGGGAGGAGCAAAGGTTGGGAGTTCTGTTATTCCAGCCTCAGGCACTTCGTACAGTGAAGTCTGTGTTTGCAGATCAGTCCTTGCCAACAGGGACTTATCTCTGTAGCACAAAACCACTGCATAGAACTTAAAGCAATCACTGCTAAAGGGTACTGTTGTGTTGAGGGAGAGCTAAATGTTGGCTTGAGTGTTATATATTGTATGACTGGTCTCTCAGGAGCTGAGCCAGACCCAAAGTGAGTTCTCTCTGTTACCTGTATCTGCTGCGTGTGCACAGAGGAAATGACACTTCTTCATAAAACTTCTTGAAGTAGGGTGGGGGGATGGAGTGCAGGGGGGGAAGGTGATTTGGGATTGTCAGGCAGGAATTATACCAGTTGGGATTCTGACTTCCCAGGAAAAACTGAGTAAGAAGTTCATAGCCCAGCAATCTGGAGGCCCAAACATGCATGTTGCTCACACAAGGGTCAAGAGGACATGGTTCCTGAATGATAACTGTAGTTAGAGAGGAATGCAGTTATATGATTTTTTTTTTCCATTTTGGGAGAAGCAGGGAGTTGTCTGCAGAGATGGTATGAACTAGGCTATAAGGATATCTCCCAAAGGCTCTTTAATTTTTATCCAGGTCATTCAGCACTAGCAAAACTGGGTTACTGGTAGTTGGACTTTGACGTTTTTCGTCCGTTCCCATGGGATGTGACATGTTTACATGGCAGGCCAAACACATGGCCACAGGCTCTGCAACTGCGCTCAGAAGGGGCTCGGACTCTCCCTTGTCTTGGATCCATCACTCTGGTCAGGATCTGTGTGCTGTCCTTCATCAAAGACCTGTCTGTTCTGTCTGCTGGTGCCCAGTCTGTGGTGTGGGGTTCTGCAGTGGGATGGTGATGTCTTCTCCCTGGCTTTCCTGTGCCTACTGCCTCTGGTGCTTCTGGCCTTCTCTCTACTGAGTTATTCACTGCTGACTTTTCCCAACAGACCAGTAACCAACGGGCATGCTGGAAACCAGCTGACCACATCTGGTGGATCTGCTGCTGGGATGTGCTGGTGTGCCCTCACCAGGGCAGCAAGCCTCCTCCTTCCTCTTGTTACCATCTGTCAGAATCTGCACAGCAAGCAAGAAACAGGGGAAAACAGCTTTCTTAGAAACCTGAGTATGTTTTTTTCTGTGCAGATGCCATCATATCTCTAGTGTCTTTGAACTATCTCTCCCTAGAATCACAGAGAGGGATGGTACACAGGAAGCACCTCTTTAGAAGTTCACAGCGTGTTACAGCTGAGGGCTTGGGGAATGGTGTGTAAGGAGGTGGTGTCTACAGGGCCAGATATTGACCAAGAGGCTTTCTGAATTCAGGTGGGAGAGGACATGCACGGAATTAAACTTATTGTACATATTCTAATCTATTTATGTGTCTGAAAGGCAATAGGTGTTAGTCTGAAACTTAGCAGCCACAGTTCACGTTCAGGTGTTGGATGGTGCAGTCTGATTTGCAGAAGATTTCCTGCAGGTCCCTGTTTGCCTGGGCACAAGTTTAGGATAACCCTGCAGCACAGAGGCAGAGTGGTCCTGGTGCTGAGCTGCTGCTTACAGGCATCCTCACTTGGAAGAATTTGCTCCAATGGTCATAAAGAAGATGTGCTAGCAGAATACGTGGACTATAGAGCTAAAGCCTGTTTGCTCTGTCATTGTTTGGTAGTGCTGTGCTTCAGCTAAATCACAGTTATGTAAGATGGTGCCATTCCCTAGCACATTGGATTCAATAAAGTTCTAAAATTTCAGGTTTTCCCATGCTCTGGTGGCCAATAGATGTCTTTGCTGCCCTTTCTAAAGGTCTTCAGCTCTGCCATTTAAGGCTGTATCAATCATCTTGATAAAATTGAGTAAGATGTGTTTTTCTGGGGCACTAATAACAGAGGTAGGGCAGTATAGGGAGACACGAAGATAAAAGAAAAGCATGCACAGGCCTCTGTTATTAGAAGGCTGGCTTGCTTGTAAGTCCCAGTAAAATTAGAAAGCTCTGGGAGGACCCTGATCTTCGGGAGACCTTCCTCTGGTTCCCAAAAGGCCTAATTACGTAACATGTTGCTTGTTTGCAGTGTCCAGAGAGACTTTCCCATTTTGCAGTAGATGTCCCCCTTCCCAGAGTACATGAAATAGCTGTTTAAGTGCTGAAGCCACGCTACTCCTGTTCATTCGTTTAAACAAACATCTTATTCTGATGCTACCAAAAAAGATGTGTAATCAAGAAGATGTTGGTCCTCCTGTGGAACATTTTATCCCAGCTCTGCCTCTTGGAGTGATGCTTTTCTGCTCCTTGTTCCTGCAGCACAGCTTGTGTATTCAATGGATGAACATTAGCAAGTGAAACAAACAGCATCTAAATGTGTTTTGCAAAGGGGTTAGCTGGGCTTGCATGACAAATTGTTCCAAGCTGTGTGGGAAAGCTAAAGATGTTTGACTGGGGTTCAGCAAGGTCAGTCTCTGTGATACTGCACGGGTACCTGGAGCTCTAAGACATTGGTGTAGGACAAGGTGCTATGATTTAAAGCGTAAGAGAGAACCTTCCCTCTGGGGCCATCCTCAACAAGTTGGCTACAGCCTTGTCTTGCATCTCCATTAATGATTAAAGCTTTCTTGATGAGAATATGGAAAATATGTGTAGTTGTAGGCTCTTCCTGTCCACCTGTCTACTACAGCTATTGTGATCATAGAAGAGGTCCATGGTTCATCTAGACAGTGTATTTTATCTCCTGACTGAATGCTAAATAATTCAAAAGAAGTCCAGTTTACTGTATTAGAGAGGAAGCACTACTTCCCTCAGCTGATATCCCATCAGCTCTTCTCCTTTCTATCTTGAGGCATCAGGAGGGGCACTTCTTCCAGATGTGACTGCAAAGCTGTGTGAAAACAGTGTGTTCTTCCATGTTCAGAAAACAGTAGTTTTTCTAGAGATAACATTGCAACTAGAGATCTATTACAATCTGAATTCCAGATGTCTGCACACACACCCCAAAAGAAAAGTTTTTACTGCTTTAGTGTCAGTGAGGAAGAGGGTACATACAATTATGTGGACAAGCAATCAAACTTGTATTTCACCTATGGAGTCACACCTGCAAGTGCTTGGAAAATCTAATGTCAAATGGTCTGGTTGTTCATAATGCGTAGTTTAGCTCTTTTTTGTAAAAGATGTCTGCGACAGATTTAGGAAGTGACACTTTTTGCCCACTGAATTTGACTTGTCCAAGTCAGCTTCAGCATTTCTCTGGAAGCCTAATCTAGGAGCTGAAAACTAACAGAGACACAAACATCAGCTAAATCCTCTGATTTTTTAGGGAAAGTGACCCCAGAAATCACATAGGCTTTGCCCCAAGAGCCCTTTGAAAATGTCAATGTCAATAAATATGGATTGTGGCAGGAGGGGTACCAAGGGTACTGCTCTTTTAGGTATCTTTTTGTTTGCCAAAAGAAGATGAATGAGGTATTTCTAAAGAAACGACAAAAATAACATCCTAACTCAGACCTGGACCCTCTCTATCTAAGTTTTGTGTCTGTAGCATGCTCTTTCAGAAAAAATAAAGCCTCTAGCATGGGCAGCCTTGCAGTAGGATGCAGCTGAAGAGCAGGGTGTCTTCTGATGTGGCAGAGACACTGGTGTAAAACAGGCTAAAGGGGAAGCAAACAAACATCCCCCTTTACAGGTTTCATTATTGAGCACGTTCTCTTGGTCTCACTTTGTTTGGCTGGACAAATGTACATCCCCTCCCTCAACAGCCCCAGCTTACACAGGGTTAATGTCTGGCAGCACAGTGTGAGATATCAAAATAGACCAAACAAAGATTAAACTCTTACTTGGCCTGCTTCCAGAGCCCAGCTTGGGGTTTAGGGAGTGTTCTCCCCTCACCATCTCGCCTGCCCCAGTGGGATTTGCAGGCAATACAGATATGGCCAGCTGGATATAGGGCTTGGATCCTTGGCAGGAGCACACAGTGCTCCTGGTCCCCCCCAGTACAGGTCCATCTTACAGGAGGTGACCCTGGCTGTGGCCCACAGCAGAGATGTGTTGTAGCACACTGGGGCATGGCATGGGGCCATGTTTCCCTTTCCAGAGGAGTTTTGAGGAGAAGTTCTCTGGGCCTGAAATATATCATTGCTTTGGTTCCTGAAGGCCAAAAGCTGGTTGTCCCCTCTTTAGAGGGGAAGATACAGTTGTAACAGGTTTTCTTTTTCTCCTCTTTGTTCAAACAGTGCTTAGTCTTTTCTGAACCTGGCTTACTATCTCCCAGCCAGGAGCGACTCTCTTTAACTGCTGTGCTGTTGTCTTGGCTGTGTGGACAACCCCCCACATTTCTGTTAGGAGACAGCAAGGAAATAATGCCATGTGGTGCTCACAGGCCTTCCCCTTTGTGCTTTGCCCAAGACAGGTCTCAAGCCCGTGAATCACATACTTGCAGCTGTGTTTCCAAGTGTCTCATGTCTCTATCTGGTCGTCTGCCCCCTGGAGTAAAGCCAGTGGGTGTGCTTCTGGTGGGATGTCATCATGGTGGTGTGAGAAAAGTCCTGCCTGTAGCTTCCTTGGGGAGGGTGAGCATGGAGTGCAGACTGTGCTGTTTGCCCAAATAAGTCAGGAAATCTAGGAACTTGATTTGGTGATGTCACCTGTGGAGGAGCTTAGGCAGCAAAGTTGTGTTATTGGATGAAGCAAGTTGTGCCAGTGCATCACTAGGGGGAGAACGGGGTGGGGGGGAAAGAGTGAGGACAAGAGGGGTTAGCTCTCGCTGAAGAACTGACACAGTTTTTGTCCTTGAAAAACCAATGTTTCCTTATTTGTAATGAACTGTTGTTGGCAATTTACTGCTGCCAGCTGCATCTCTGTGGTTGATTAAGGGAGCTTGGATCTTAAATATGTAATAACTCCCTGAAAGCCATTGAAAGGTAGTTATTAGCTTCATCAAGGCCTATGTACACATCCGCTGTGCTCCTTTATGAAAAGACTACCTATTAAATGCATTGTAGTGATTTATAAATGCAGGATCTAGCCTTGTTTTAAGATATTAAAACAACAGCCCTAGCAAAGCTTGTTGGCGTGGGAAAGTTACCTTGGAGTGAAGCACTGCTGCACAGCTTCTTTCTGGGGAGACAAGAATGGGGGAGGGAAGTCCTGGACCCCTTTGTATACCCTTCTTTCCCTGGCATGTACTTGAGCACTGCTGGCAGCAACATTGGTGCCAGCAGGTTTTGTCAACACCAGCAGGTTTTGTCAACAGAGCCAGCATCCATCCCTCTCCCTCCTGTGCACATGGGATCCATTGGTGTGGGAAATCCTTGAACAGGGAGAGCTAATTCATTAGTACACAGGGTTCCGATGCAAGTGCAGTTCACGTTGTGCATCTGCCTTGGGAATATACTTCTTTCCTCTGACACTTTGCCCTCAGGTTTGAACTCAGCGGATGGCACTCGATATTCTTCCAGCAGCAGGGATGAATTTGTGGGCTTAAAAGGAGAGTGACAGAATAAAAAGCAGGCAGCTGACCACAGCCAGCATCTGTGCAGATGGGCAGAGAAACATCTGCTGTCATCCAAAGCCAAACAGAGAGGAGAAGCTGGACCTGGCAGACAACTGACTGAGTCAGAAGCAGACCCTCCTCAGGGAGAGAGGCTGAGCCCAGCAGCATCATCCCACATGCTGCAGGCGGATGGGGTGTGATCAGCCAGCTCTCTGCTGACAGGGGGATGTGACGTTGCTCTGCCCTTGTCAGGCAGGCGTACCAAAGGCCATGCACAGTCTTCCATGTTTGGATCTGGGTTCTCTGTGTCTCTACTGGCTTTGCTCACACCAGGGACAAAATCATGAGTTCACTAGCAAGGACACACACATTGCTGCCATGCAAGGGGAAAGTCACATATCCTATCCCTTGTCTCTGCTCCTTCCCCTGTTCTCCAGCACCACAGGATAACTGTTTTAGCTTAGCCTTCACAGTCTGGTCTTGCTGAACCACCTGTATTTCTTCAGTACTCTCAGATGAGGAGCTTTGATTAACAGTCTTTTACAGCCACAGTGTGGGTGCGTGGCCCACTAGTACTAGTGGGTATGTTCTCTTCTTGCAGTCTTGGGCATGACTGGAGTTAAGGTCAGCCCTGTCCAAGTCATAAAAGCCATTTAGCCTGAGGACATCTTGGGAGATATCAGAAGCTCTACTAATGAAGTTTCTGACAATTACATTGGAGCATTTTGCTGGTTTCCAAGAATGGCAATGCTGGATCCTGGGTGACAACAAATAACAGCATTCTCTGTTTTAAAAATATCTTAGCGTAAGAGAGAAAATATTCCCACTGCTGTGTAAGTAAGAGGGTAACCAGCATGGGCCTCCTCCATCCAGTCCCTATATGGTTCCATTTCCATAATGTCTGGACTCCTTCCTACACAATCAAAATAACAATAAAATGTGTCTGGCAGTGAGAAACAAAGCATTAACAAAGCATTAAGAATGGGGGCATGGCTGGATCCCTGTGAACTGGGTGCTTGCAGGAGAGATATGGAACTGATGGCATATGCCTGCCCATCAGAGCAAAGTCCTTTCCAGGGAAAGGTCCTCTGAGTGCAGATGCTCTCAGGTGACTGAAGACAGGGGTGGGGACCAAGTGGAGTCCAATGCAGAGATACTACCTTTGGGGTTTTTTTAGACGTGGTTTAAATTTGATGGCATTGTGGTCAGCAAGCTTTTTTGCTCTTTGGAGGGCTTGAGTGATTCCTCTGTTTATTTGCTCCTGTTAAAACACTGGTGGTGCAGTAGTCACACACTGGGCTATTTTGGGGTCATGCAGTATGGCTCTAATTCAACCACAAGCCCAGTACGCCCTGCAGAGACCCTTGTCCCAAGGGCCAGATGCACTGTCACCAGGTGGCAAAGCTGTTGTCTCTCTGGCTGGGACATAAGAAGGACATGAAGTTTCTTACTGGGTCCAGAATAAAACAAATATACAAAATAAGTTTGATTTTCTCTGAGTTCTTTTCCAAATTTGGCTGCTTGCTTCCTAGTAAGAAACTCATTTTGAGATGTGTTTGCGTGCTCGTGGTTTAATTTGTGAGTGCATGTAATCCTAAGGAACAAAATAGTTCTACATTCAGTCTTTGCAAACAATTTGGAATATAAACCTATTGATCCACTAGCACACTCATCAGCCCCTCAAACAGCCCAGGCAGACTCTCAGCTCCTCAGCATGTGCAGGCATCCCCCCTGCCTCCCCTTCTCCCTGGCATTTCCCCATCCGTCTCTGTGCAGCTCGTGTGGCCGTGACTCTGCCACCCTCTGCCCCAAAACCTTACCTGTGCATCCTGAGTGCTGCTCTCACCAGTGAGAAGGAGGAAGAAAAATTATGACATTGTGACAGATGATTTACCCTGATATGCCTTTAGATGAGGACAAGCAACATGCCTGTCTGGAGACTGTGGACATTGTGCTCAGCCACAGCCCTCCCTTCCCTCTCGGCAATGCCATTGTGCAGCCCAGGCTCTGCTGTCCTCATACTGCACAGCTCTCACACAAATTCACAGCCCTGTCACAGCATATAAGGCAGAAAAAAGTCAGTTCTGCAGGGAGTCTGGAATGAATTGAGCTGCAGAATGAGCGGGGGAGAGACGCCCTGGTTTCATTGAGAATAGGAGCCTTGATCTTAGACAAAACCTGTTACTTTGGCTCAAGCAGGTAAAGAGCAGGTTTTATCTGGCACCAGAGTCTGCACAGAAACCAAGTGTTTTACTTGGTTCACTAGATTTTCATTCACACTCTAGGTTTGGTTATTGAAGTTTATCTTCCTACTTAGCAACTGGGTATGACAGGACTTAGGGGGATAAGATATCACCCCCACACAGGGTAAAAATAATGTAAACAAAGCCAGTATTAATGCCCCGGGCACAAATCATCCTACCACAGGGGAAAGGGAGGAAAGTGCAGTAGGAGATTTACCTGGCTTGTGGGCTCCCCAGTGACTTGGAACTCATAAAGAATCATACAAAAACCTGAAAATGGGTCAGTTTAGTAGGGAGGATTGTAACACAGCAGTGTGGGAGTGTTGGGTCAGAATCAGGCCGAGCATGAACTAGACAAGAACTAGATGGGAAGGAGATATTCTGGACATTCACCCCTTAGCGATGCAGAGGGAAAAAGTGAAGGGAGCTGAACAACAGATTCTGCCAAGAAGCAGGTCCCTCTGTGGATGTCTGTGTTCATGAGGCCTGCAGGTGTAGGACAGAGATGATGTAATATGCCTGTCCTTGGACCCAGAAAACATACTGAAATCTAGCCTCACTTAGGAGAGTGCATGAGGGGGTCTTAGCAGTCCCTCTGGAAGGTTTCCTGGGCAATAGGTGACATGTGCAGGCAAGCTCAGAAGCTGCCTTCAAAAGCAGCTCAGCCAGATTAAGTCTGCTTTTGTACCTAAAAGAGCCTAGAATAAATCATCACATTATTTGTAAGTGCCTCAAAGATAACAAGGAGATGAGTAACAGCCAGCATATATTTGTCAAGAACAAATCTTATCAAGCCAACCTAATTTCCTTTTATGCCAGCGTTTTGGGTAAGGGAGAAGCAGTGTTGTCATATCACTGAGCTTCAGAAGGGCTTTTAATGTTGCCTAGTTCAGTACTGTCATAAGGAAGGCCTGGCCAAATGGCCACTGGGGTGATGGGGTCTAATCTGTCTGGAAAGAGAAATATGTCACTGGATGGGGGTGAAAAGGTGTTCAGTAGGCTTTTGTTCTGAAGTTGAACTTGTTGAGCATGGGAAAGAGAAATTTGGTGGTTTAACATGCAGATAGAAAAGGTATAGAGGCTGGAAGTGTTATCAAAGGTAGGATGGGGATTTACAGAGATGGGCTGCAGATTAATGTGAAGAGAAACAAGACACTGTAAAGTGCTTGTGCAACAATAGTCATAAGTGTAAGTTCAAGTGGGAGAGAAGCAACCAATTACGGGATGCCATTACAACCTGACAACCAAATCTGAGCTCACAACATCCTGCTCTTGCAATGAATGAGACAGATATCATCCTGAAGATATTCAAGAGGAGAGTAGCCATCCTTATGCTCTCTTTGCCCAGATGTATCCAACTCTGACCACTCTGAGCACAGAAGAGGTTTAAAAGAGTCGAATGGAAAGCACAGAAAATGACTGGTGGTCTGAGAAACATAACCCAAGGTGAGAAAGTGTGAGAACTGGGGCTGTTTAATTTAGAGAGAGGTATAGGGAAAGCTTAAGCCTTGAGCTAGGTAAAGGGCAATAAGGTATTTTATGTGTGTGCAGGGTCTTAAGGAAGCAGCAGAAGCAATTCAGATTAGTCAGGAGGAAAAATTTCCTTGTAGCACGGAAGGGTCCACTCAGAAGTAGCTTGGCAGAGCAGGTGACCTCTGTCAACAGCAGGGGACAGCTTAGAAGATGTTGCCCAAAAATTTACTGAAGGTATCAGGTGTATTGTCTCACCGGGTCAGATGAGGTCTTGGCAGCTCTTCCTCTCCCTGTTGTTATGTGCTAGCCAGGCAAAAGTGTCCATCATGTGAGTTGCACTTCAGTGCAGGCAAGCCCTTGGCCCCTGTCCTGCACGGTCTTCTGACACAAACATGTAATGGGATAACATGCAAAACAACCTACAGGTGGAGCAGAAAGACCAAATGCATACATACATATACAACCTCCATCATTTCCCTGTGGCCACCCACTCTGGGCTCTTTGATCACAAGGGATTATCTGGGACAGGGCCAGTGCTTGCCTGCCGTCTGCCTCCTTTGCTAATAATTAGATGCAATCCAAGCTTCCCTGTAGGAGATCCCTGTCCCCGTGGGGGAAGAAGCAAGGCTGCACAGATTAAGGAAGCTAATTAGAGGGGAAAAGAGCACTGGTACTGAAGCCCCAACAGTAAACTTCGAAATCTAGATAAGGGAGCAGTGTTTAATTATATACAATTAAAACACCGTATCTCAACCCCCTGAGAACTGGTAGTCTTGGAAAGCCCTCACAAAGGTGTTAATGAACAGATCTGAAGGCAGCAGTGGTCTAGGGGCTGTGCTTATCAAACTTTACCTGGGAAGCACATCTGAAGAGAAGAGCTAGGAAAATTCCCTAGGACCATGGCCTCCTTATTCCTGTGTGTTGTCCTCCCTCTCCCAGAGCAGGTAACAGGAACCCAAATCTTGGGAACTGAAAGGGAGATTTCCCTGCTCTTACATGCAGCTGGGCAGGACCGTTAGAGACACCTATGCAAGGAGAGACTATCCTGAAAATGCAGGAGAAGTTGGAGAGGGTTGTAAATACTTGATCTGCGAAAGAGAAATTGTCTTTGTGCCCTTTTTTCACACAGCAGAAAAACCTCCTGCCCCTGTGCCTGCCAGCCGTGAGTGTCCTAGTATCTCCGGGGAGGACCATGCTGATGTTCTCCTACACTTCACAAATCCTTCGAAGTTATCTTAGATTATTTTCCTGTAGGTTTCCTCTAGCCACTAAACCAGCTACTTCCCCTCCCTGCTCCTTTGCTGCATGACATACAGAGTCCCTGACTTCTGATCCTTTTGCCTGTCTTCCTCAAGTGAGGTCAGTTTTTTCCCTGTAAAGTGCCTTCCTTGTGTTCAGACATTCCCTGTTGCACTGTTCCAGCTAAGCCAGCAAGCTTTGTGCACTGCAGCAGTAGATCTTACCCATAGCTGCTGCTGGGTGTTAATGCAGAACCACAACAAAGGAAAACTTGGATGGATTCATATCATCTCTCAGAGTAGAACTGCAGAACCAGCCCGAAGTTTTCCAAAATTCCTCTTCTCAGCAGCTTCAAACTGTTAAGGAACGTTTTTAGTTCAGCCTTGTGTGACAAAGGAAGTGATCCCTGTTTTAATTTGTAAATATCCAGTACCAAAGGACTTCTACCTTCTGAACGCAGTAACTTTGAAAAGCACAGGTAAAATGCTAGGTCTCCTTTTCCTGCATCCTTGTCTCCTATTCTTGTTGGGGAATAGTGAAGGTATCTTGTGCAGTTGCAGTGCAAGTTGCATGTTGTGCTGGGATGGGGGAAAATGGCTGGAAGCTCAGGCAAGGGGCCAAGAACCGGCACCAGCCCTTTGCCTAACCAGGAGCATGGGAACCAGCAGTGCTGGCCAGGGGATGGCTGGTCACCCAGAAACTCTGAGAGAACCTAAATAAACAGTGAGAAGATCCCAGACCACATATCACCATTGGACCAAAAGGCACATGTGAGGAACATAAAGAACACAAGAAGAACAGGCCCGCACAGACTGTAAGGGTACAAAAGCCCATGGATTCCTTCATTGACCCTGAGGGCATCAGCTCAAGCTGTCACAGTGTCACTGCACCATGATTAAATTCCTTAGAGGAACCAGATGTGTGGAACTCTGCTGTTGGAAACCGTAGCAGATGAACTCCTGTGACGGTGAGTGGTGCGTGGTGGAAGCCAAGTGGGGCACCTCTGAGTGCACTGAAGTTGTGCACTGTGAAAGGGCTTCAGTCCCAACAGTTAAAATCTTGGGAGGTGCAGGTGTGATTCTCAGAGTGGCGCTTGAATGGTCAGACAGGGAAGATTTCTTCACAGTCTTTTGCCTGGTCTTTGCCCCCACATTCTACTTGGTGCAGATCCTTTCTCCTTTCAATGGGCAGAGCCCATGAGTCATATCTGTGATGTTGTCACAAACAGCCTCCCTGGTCATACAGCTGCTTAAAATGTTACAAGACCTGAAAGTGATGCCAATGCTGTTGAGGTTCATTTTATTTGTCTGAGCCTTTCTGGTGATGTTTTCCTCTGCTGTGCCAAGAGCTAAAACCTCAGGGCATCCTTCACTCATTGTGTTTTAGGTGAAAATTAAATTTCTTGTTGTATCCCAAAGCTCCAAGAGCTGGAGTTTTAAGAAAAGTGCTGACTAATATCTAGTGTGCCCTGTCTGGACCTTGATGTGCCACAGAAGAATCTACCATGCTTTGGAGGAAGAATTGCTCTATATTGCCAGTCCTGCAGAGCTGGAAGGGAAGGTGAAAGGCTTAAGTTGCTTCTCAATTCAAGTATTCCCACATTAGTATGAATGAGCATGTTGGCTCTTGCAAATATACAAACAGATTTCTACAAAACACTTGCTAATGAACCAAAACAGCAGTTTGTCCTTCCAGTGATTTGTGGGGAGTCAGTAAAAGACTCAGCCTGGGGAGCTCATTACACTACTAAAATAGTGCATTTTTAGGGGAGATGCTGGGAAGCTGTTAGCTGCCAGCTGTGAGGCAGGGCGAGAGGCTTGGCAGTGCTGGGAGGGAACCTCTGAGAGGAGACGTCTTTTGCCTCTGTGGGCATGAGCACAGGGGCAAGCAGACAGGCCATGGTTGTGGGGCATGAGAAGTGCTGATTTCCACCTCCAGTCACTGTAATGTTATGGCCAGACACAGATATTGTGCTGGGATGTTAGGTTTCTGCTGTGAAATGGAGGAGAGCAGAGTCCAGCACCAGTGAGAAGGGAGAGCCACAGCAGCCTACTTGAACACAGTCACACACATAGTATAAACCAGAGACCTTCTGGAAAATACAGTCAGACTCTCAAGGCTTAAAAAATGGGCACTTAATCCTACACATCAAAGGCAGTGTGACACTCCTCAGCCACTGCTCTGCTTCACAGGCACAGTTCATTTGTCACCTGCAGCTATTGCACAGCTCAGCTACAAAGCTAATCCACACCATTGCCCTTTCCTCCTGGTGTGAGTAGATGGGCTTACTCAGGCAGTGACTGCATCCATCTCCAAAAGGGATGCATATACCTCAAGGTACACTTATACCTAAGGGTTGCATATGCCTATGCCTCAACAATTAAAGCAGGTGAAAGACCAACCAGGGAAATGCATGTATGGGGATGAGGTGAGATAGGGTAAAAGGTGAATGTGTGATAAAAATTGGAAAAGAAGAAGTGGGAGGGGAAAATGAAAGAGGGGCCAAAATCAGAATGGTTTCTATGAATGCTTTCTCTCAGCTGCCAGTAAGCACTTTGAGAACTGTAAAGTGCTTAGGATCCTCTTCAGAGGCCCCCGGTCCCATCAAACCATAGGGCAAGGTTGTACTGCTCAGGTTTGCAACAGGTAGTTCCAAAAAGCTGTTTCGGTCTTGCTGCAGAATGAGTTTGACATGTGTGTCTCAAATGCATTGAGCTAATATTACAGTTTCAGCTTCAGTGTGTTTGCAGGGAGAACCCTGGCTTGGCATTAGGCAGCAAAGGTAAAAGCAGTGAGGAAAAGAGAATACTTCTGGCCTTGCCAAGAAAAATCATTTGCATGGGAAAGGGAGAGCTAAATTTGTCTGAATTTTCCTGCTATTTGTCAGCATTTTGGTAGTCACACTCTGTAGATAGATACATGCATGGGAGAGAGGGAAAGAAAGAACAATAACATGAAAAACTCCATCCTTAATATTGTGTTAACCCCTTCCCTCCCAGCTAGAGCAGAGGTTTAAAATTCCTTTGCTGTACATGAGGGGAGATGTACTGATCTGTATGAATATTATCTAATTAGGGAAGAAAGCTTTACCTTTCAGGAAAGCTGCAACTGAATTGACCGGTTTGGAAGCCTGAAGAAATTACCTGAAGTTTGCAGTCGTGGGAGGGTGGAGTTTATTTATTTATTGCTTCACAGAAAATTCATGTTGCCTTTTGAACCAAACTTCCCTTCATTGACTATGGAAACTTAAGCGGGGGATGCATTTCAGACCAAGTGTTTTGAAAACCCCTGCTAACAGTGACTGTGACAGAAGGTGAAGCAACAACACTTCAGCACCTCAGTTTCTCTGTGAAAGCCCATACGTTGAAAAGGTATGCAACAGTTCTTTGCAAGTAAGAATTTTTTTCTAGCACCCTAGTTATCTGATGGAAAATCCTCCAAAGGAGCAGGCAGGAGTCACAAAACCACGTACCAATTTTGCACCCAGAGCTCAGTGTGATGGTGACCTCCACCAACACCCATGGGGAGCAAGCCATAGTGCCTACCCTCCAGCCCTTGCTGGGCACAGCACCCTTTGATTTGTGGCATAAGTTTTATACATTTATTTCTTTTTGAGCTTAGACACATGGACTAATTAGGCGAGAACTAGTGAACTCAGCTAACACATTTGAACACGGGTAGCTTTAGGCTTGCATTTGGGTCATTAAAAATGAAGTAAAATTATGTTCTCTGCACCAGTTATTGTTAGCAAAGGCCTTGATTTGGCAGCAGTTGTCTCTCCAACACCACTGCACTAATGACTTCTAATGCAGAAAGAGCAGTGTGTCATTAAAGCAGTGGGGTGGTGGGAATCAACTGAAGGCAAAGGAGAATCAGAGACAGACCAGTTTATGTTGCACCTGCAACAAACGTGGGATTGACTGGCTGAGTTTAAACCCTTGGGAGGCTAGAAGGCAAAACATTTGCTAACCCATAATGGGAAGCCCTCCCCTCATGGGCATCCTCCCAAGGGTGGGAGAATGCTGCAGTGTGAGCGAAGTGGGTCTGGAGACATGCCAGCACAAACATTGCTCTTTCCTGCTCCTGCCTCTGTTTCTTCATCAGTCCCATTACACAGCAGGTCAGGAAGCCCCAGCAATTACAAGTGAGGGGGAACCAGCATGAGGATTTCTCTTCAGGTTTGGCCAGGAGAGGTGAAACTCAGGAGGGTAAAACTCTCCCAGGAAAACTCATCTTGGGTCTCCTGAGGACCTCCTCTGCCTACTGGTGTGTCCAAGAAGTCTGGACATTTGAGCAAGGCTTTTTTTATTGTTCTGTGGGATGTCTCTGCTGGCTGCAGGCAGATTTTGGTTGAGATGGATGCCACCAATTCATAACATAAATGATAGGCTGTAGAGAAAGGCTTCATCTCACATTGGTCTAACCAGCAAATACAACATAGCTGCTACGTATGTCAACACTGCTAGGGATGGCCTGTAGAGATCATTTGGCTTACGTTGCTGTGGGACAAAGGGTGTACAGGCTTGTTGGTTGTCATTCCTACAACAACTGGAACTGGGGAAATGTTTGATCGAGGATTTTCCCCCTCAGCTACCTTGTTGCATTTTCTGCTCTCAGTGAAAGTGAGGAAAACTGAAAACTCCACAGAAGTTTTCATCTTAAAAAAAAAAGTTTTCATCTGCTTTTCATCTTAAAAGCTGGAGGAGGAAAACTCATGTATATTTAAAGAGGTCATTGACTTGTACTTTACAGAAGACACCTGTTACAAAAAAAAAATGTCATTCTTGCCTACTTGATGTGCTTGAGTCCTTGATGAGAGAAATTGTCATTGCCACACTAATGCTGAATGACCTGCAGAGATTTGTTGTGCTAGAAGGGCCCTAGTCCATGATCCTCCTGTGAGAGTGGAGTCACATTGCTTGAGGTTTTGTTGTGAGGGAGGTGGAGGTTTGCTTGGATACTGTGACAGTGGAAATGGCTCACATCTCTTGAGCTGCAGAACAAAATTACCTTCAATTTCTTCCTCAGTCACTCTGTGCCTTATAGCAGTGCTCTCCAAAGGTGATTGCAATGCAGACATAAATAAAATTCGGCATGCACTGGGACTACAAATACCTGGAGCCATAACAGAGCCCTTAATGAGTTAAATCAGAACTTTTATTATCTAATTTCTCATTGTCAACCAGTTTCTTGCATCCCTGTAGATAATTAATGTGGAGAATAGTTTTTGCCTTCTGGAAACTGGCTGCTTTTTGAAATTCTCCCATCAGAGATATTTTTTTTCAGGCTTGTACTTTTTTCTTCTCATTATCTTGTTAATGGGACTGACTCCGCCAAGTGGAGAAAGGAAAATGTATTGGCAAGGAACGCAAGGCCAGTTTGCCTTTGCCTTGTTGATGTGGGCACTGAGGCCTGGGAAGCAGCTCCTGCCAGGTGAAGGGAGAATAATTCCTCTTTCTGCCAGAAGATCTGCAAGGGTGGCTGCAGCCTGGTAGAGGGAAGCCAGCTGAGTCACAACTGGGGCTGAAAATGCCTCAAAGCAGGAGGGCTAGTCATCTGGCCACTGCTCCTGTTGGTAGGCTCTAGGGCTGCTCCTTCAGCAAAGGAGCTCTTTTCAAATCTCAAAAATATTGTCTCCAAAGGCAGTGCATTTTTTTGAGTCTAGAGGAGCGTAAAAAACTGCAGATAAGCCTGAAGAGTTTTCCCCAGTACCTAAACCCCTGGGTTATATCTGTTGAAATTGCTGAGAGAAGATCCAACAAATATTTGTAACACTCAGATTTCTACCAAGGATGCTGCATATTCACCTGAGAGAGTGGGTACAGCTCTTGCCTCTTCATGCATCTGGGGAGTGCTGAATGAGCCTGCATGCAGATACCACTGGGCTCTTTTGGGGGTTGGTCCTTTTCCTTTCCAGCCTTGTAGATGGGCATATCTAGCAGATGTACCTTCCTTTTCAGATCTGTCTGTCCACATTTCCCGTACAGTGTTTGCAGCACCACGTGTTTGGAAGTGGCACGCAGGCAGGGAGCAATGTGCACTGGTGATCAGAGGTAGCCAGGCTTCTGAGGCATGTGGAATGAGGGTTGACAGCAAAGGGGTTCTCACATAAGGAAGCTGGGAAGGATCAGCACCTGATCCTCCTCTGGGGTTGAAAAACCCCTTCTTCCCACAGAGATCTCTTGTCTTTCATCATAGTAACACTGTTTCCATCTCAGTCTTCCCTCTGTCCCACTATTCCAGTTTCCTTTGCTCATCTTCTGAGTTTCATGGATTCAGGGAAAGGAGGCTTGTACCCTGCCTCAGACCAGGTGGGCCTGGGTCATCCTGCCCCAAAATGTGCTGTGAGTACTTACACAGGTGTAATGCTGCCCCTCATTTGGCCTTGCAGGCTTCCTGCAGAGAGAACTGATGTCCATCAGGCTTAGTTCTCAAATGTCAAAAATTAATAGATGAGCTGTGTTTTACTGGGATATAAACAAGGATGCCCCAGTGCCCTTTGGGTGCATGCCCTGGGATGTGCAGCCATGCATGTGCATGTACAGCCTGGTGCTGCCTGCAGGACGGGCTCCTGCTGTGAATGCACCAGCACTGGTTAGATAAGCCAAATAATGCAGCCCACACAATAATAACAACTGCCACACAGCAAAAGCTGTTGGAGGGTTCTATTTCAAACTGCAGTTCTCAAGCCTGCATCTCCTTACTTGCCATCACCGCAAAGAGGTTTGCTGTGTCCCGTGGTTGTTTCCACCCTGGTAACTCACCATGTGCTGTGGTGTAGCGAGCTGGCATTACTGCTGCTTTGGCACTGACTGAGACCACAATTTGGTTGGTTGGTGCTTCCATGACCATGTCCTGCTGAGATACAGCATGAGTTACAGAAAGGGAAACAAAAGAGGGTTTGTATTGAAATAGAAATGCTTCTCATGGTTTTGACACCCCATATGGCAGGGACATATGCAGAAATGAATTTGCTGCTGTTTGCCTAATCACAATAAGCAGGTTGAGACAGTATGTTAGATCTCACAAAAGGAAATGTTACTTTTTTGTTATAATCTCTACTTTAATTAAGATGTTCACTGCTGTTTTCTTGAAATTCTGTTTCAAGTAATGGGAAGGCATTCAAGTGCAATGAAAAGGAAAGGCTGCCTCAGAGGCACATGCCTGTCAGACTGCTCTATGAGATGTCCTGTGCAGAGGCTGATGTCTTGATGAGGACCAAGCATTGTGTGCTCCAGCTCAAGGCTTACATGTGTTGGCAAACTCACTTGACTGGTTTGCAATTAACATTATAGGTGAGCTGTTAAAAGCCTACATGCAGCAGACTGAGAGCTGGAGTGCCAGCTCTTTGCTTTTTGAGCATGACACCATCACTCTGGTGAACAGCAGTGTCTTGGTGAAAGAAACCATTTAATATCAAAAGGCTGAAGTTGTTGATTCTTCAGGGGCCATAAACCTATTCTTCCCTCCTGTAAGAAAAGCCTGAAATACTGTTTTTCAGATCTGTCTGGTTTTGAGTTTATATTCATGGAACCATAGAATCACAGACTGATTTGGTCTCATTCCAACCCCCTGCCAGGAGTAGGGATACCTTCCACCAGACTATCCAGTCTGCCCTTGAACACTTCCATGGATGGGGCATCCACAAACCTTTCTGTGTAATTTGTTTCAGTGCCTCACCACCCTCATAGTAAAGACTTTACTTCTAATATCTATCTTCCTCCTTCAGCTTAAAGCTATTGCATCCCTATTCCGTGTCTCACCTAACCACACAGCAAAGCCAAAAGCAGTGACTCTTCCAGCGTTACAGGAAACCCTAAAGCTGGGAGATAGGCAACAGTTTGCAAGCCGAAGGGGAAGGGAGGACAAAGCTGACATCTGTGGTGTTAGGATAGCAAATGCTTAGCTAAAAGCAGAGGAAGGCAACAAGAAAATGCCACTATCCCAGCCAGGCTCCAGGTTTTTATCTCCAGGTCCTGAAGAAGGACCTTGTGCCAGGCCGTGTGACCCGCACGAGGGGCCGGGCAGCTGCAGAAGCACCTCTGCGAGTAAAGCTCTGCAGCTAATTTCCTGCTGCTGCAGAGGGACACTTGGCAGGGGAGAAGGGGAGTTCTTAAAAAAAATTCGGTGTAAAATGTGGAGTTTTGCTATCAAAAGAACTTCTTCACAAAGGGTAAGTTATAGTCACTAGTAGAGTCTGAAGCAATACATTTCAATGCCTTGTGATTTCCTAAGCCCAGTTTCATGCAGGCGTTGTTTTTCCCCCATTTTTGCAAGCCTGAATACCAGACAATATAATTCCCCTGTTCACCAGTGAGTGTCTTGTAAAATACGCTGCCTCTGCTTGTCAGTGCTTTACTGCTGGAGTGCGGTGGGTCACCCCATGACTTTGCAATAGTTAATAATGCTTTGTAATTCCCAGTTGTCACAGGCACATGAGGCTGGGGGATGTCTCTGTGCATTTACAGAATGCTGCACCCTGTCGTACACGTGGCTGTGAGTGTGACATGCTGAGACATCCCTGGGAGAGCAGAGCTCTTAATGCAACAGCGTGACAATCATACTTCAAAGCTAATTGACAATATGGGCTTGCTAATTTTACAGAGGTTAATGGATCTTCTTGGAGCTGTGTGTATGAGGATTGCTAGGGACTTAGCATCTTTTTCTCCCCCATGGAGTTCTTTGACCATATATAGACAAGGTATCAACTTACAGGCCTGGGATTTCAGCTTTCTGTTTAGATTTCAGATGAAAGGCTGCAGTTGGAAATGATTGTTATAAATATTTCCTGCTATCTGGTAGCAAAGCTGACTTCAGTCCCTTCTAAGGAATTCGCCATAATTATCCTTTACAACAGCTAAAATGAAAACACTACTCCTGGCAAAGGCCAGTGAATGGAGCATGTCCTCCAGCTGCCCCAGTGGGATGGAGATGCACCACGTACCAGAGAGCTCACTGAGGTCTTCTGGGTGAGGGCAGAGCCCTGCTGTGACACTGACTGTGGTGCTGCTGGCCCTGGCACCCCGTGCTGCAGCTCTGTTGGTTTGCTGTGGGACTGCTGCTAGGGCAACACAAATGTGTGACATCATGCACTCCAGCAACTTACAAGCCAAATAAAATGCATGCAATGCCCATTGGTGATGTTTTTAGGCTATCTGCAAGACAGAAAGAGGGGAAGCTGCTGTTGCCCTTGCAGTCTCTAACCTGCCTGGTTGCCTTCTCCTTCCTGGCAGGGTGCTGCTGCCACAGACTGGCCAAAAGGCCGGTGGAGTGGCCAGGGCTGGGCCAGTTTGCAGAAGTTGGAGTTTGAAATGCAGATGAGCCTCCTTTGCCCCGTCCTGAGGCTTGCAAAGGAGATGGAAGTGGTCAATGGAAAGGGCAACCTGTAGACACCTTCTGCTGTGGCCACGTAGAGGGTGGGATTGGACAATCTCCATATTGCGGGAGCCAAAGGAATCACCTGCTCTATTGGCCACCAGCAATGAGTTCCCAGTGTCAGGAGAGGAAGGGAGGTAAGTGCCATGCAGCTCACCATCCAGCTGTCCTTATTTCATGAAAGAACATCTCCCCTTGGGTGCAGCTAGTACAAGGCACAGGCTGGACATTCCTGGAGGAAACCTGTTGTTTCCACTCTTGGGGAAAAATAATGAATGCAGTGGGCATTTGGGGTCACTGTTGCTCATTTGGAGAAGCCCCAGGACAGGAGCCTGGGTAAGTGCTTTCAATCTCATAGTTGACTACCAGTTTTTCATCCAAATGGAGTAATAGGAAGGAAAAGGGCTGTCACCCAAAACTCTTCCTTTTTCATTTTCGCCTTTATTTCTCTCTCTCATCTACCTTTTTAAATCTCTTAATGTATCAAAAATCACATCAAGCCAGCCAGAGATGCCACTACATACAGAAGGGCTAAAAAAAAAAATGCAGCAAGATCAGTTAGAAATCCTGACTCCTAGGGCCTCTGAAAATTTGTGTCACAGAAGTGCTGCACAGTTGTGCAATTTAGTGCCTCTGAAGAAGAATAAATTTGCTTTAAAAAAAAATCCATCAGCATATTGCATATATTTATAGTTAGCTGCAAGCCTTTCCAGTGAGAACTTTTAGAATTTATTTTAAATTAAAGTGACTAGCATGACATACCAGTACTTAGCCTTTTAACAAAACATTTTAGTTGTATAAATACAGTTGCTATTATTAAACTCTAGGGAAAGCCAGCAAACTGCTCCAAATAACATGCCTCTGGTTTGCCTGTCCAAGCTCTTCTATTCATACCCAAAACCAAGACATTTGAACACCTTGTTGGACATCAGAGGTTCATTTTATTTTCTGTTTCCTTGATGACTTTTGAAGCTTGTTTTAAACTTTGTTTCCATTTTCTTTTCTTTTTTCTCTACTCCTTTCTTTATGTTACTTCTTATGCCTTTTTCCTTTAGGCTTTTTTATCTTTTTCCCCTCCCTTGCTCATTACCCAGGGAAGCCCAATTCCCAGTGGTACTTTCTGACCTTCTTTCTGAAAGCATCCAGAAACCTGTTTGCTGAATCAGTTGCTGAGACTGACTTTGAGGACTGCACAAGTTATCCTCTGGGTTAGCAGAGAGTAGGGGTATTTCTGTGCATTGAAAAAATGCTGTAGGTGAGGTTTTAGGAAATCTCTGACCATTTATCCTGTGTGTATTTACATCTTTCAGAAGTGCCAAGCGAGAGCAAATTTTGATGCTTCAGAGTAACATGAAACATTCTGCCAACAGAGTGGTGGATAGATTTTGGCCTGTGACCAGCACCATGCAAGGAGGGCCTCCTTTTTGGGGACCTCCCCACTGAAAAGCTGTCTGTAGATTACAAAACAGGCAGCCAGCAACTGGGGTTATCTTCATCTCTTCCACTTTAGTCTTTACTCAGTTCATTTCCAAACAAAAGCTGAGCAGCTCTTCCTCGTACAGCTTTTAAGCCTGTGTGGCTGCTATGGGAGGGAGGATGCAATAAATCATCCAGTCAATTAACAAGGGGCTTTCTCCTTATTTGTAACCTCCTTTCAAAGCAAATGAGTATGACTGATAATGAAAGGAAACATATGCAACAGTTTAAAAATAGGTGTCTGAAAGCAGTGAGGAAAATCTTTGCCTTGCTGTGTGTGGCTGGAGCTGACATCCAGCATCTCCAGTGTGCCTGAGATTGTGAATGGGAACCTGTGTGCAAAGGGGCTGCTGCCCCTGAAGTGTCCCTCTCAGCTCCTGCTCTCCAGCACAGGCATTGTGCAGGAAAAACAGCCTGCTGCTGCTTGTGTTCCTTTACTAGTCCAGCAGTGGCCCTTTGGAACTTATCCAGCCCTGCCTGTGCTGGAAACAGCCCTGTTTGCCAGTCCTCTCAGAGCATGCAGGATCCTTTCCATGTTACCAGCTGTCCTTGGGCAGTTTAACCACTGAGCAGGTTCCTGAGAGCACCTACATCAGAGGGGTTACTCCTGCTTTGTGTCTGCTGTCCTTCACCTCCTCTGCAGCACGCACAGCTGTGCCTCTACCTGTCACTGTGTGGGCTGATGTCCCGTCCCCCAACAATCTTCGTGGCACTCTTCCTCCTGTGCCTCAGCTCTCCACTCACTCTCTCCCAGCACCTACAGTAGTTTATCACTTCAGGTGACAGAGCAGTATTTCCACATCCAATGAGCAAAAGCAGGGCCCTGCTATGCCAGCACCATAAATCCTGCCCTTGCCGATGGGAATGGAGGCACAGGGGTCTGGAACCAGCCTGCAGGAACCTACTTGCATGCATCATTGCTGCAACTCCCCTTACAGCCAGTGGGGTTTGGGGTGAGCTTTCTGAAATTCAGCATCCCGCAGGTGGGACTTGAGTCTGCTGGGAGGAGAAAAACAGCAGCTGTGTCCTAACCACAGCCTCCTCTTGTTGGCTTCAGTCAACAAGCATCTCCTGAGGGAAAGCAGTGGACTGTCATAGGTTTTCTAAAATGTTTTACCATTTCCTGGACTGAAAGGCTGGGTTCAGCTCTACACACTGCATTTCAAACCTGAAATAGAACCTAATGGGTTTGGGATTTGGGATTTTTTCAATAACTCCTTGAGATCTGTCATATTGCCTTCTAGACAGTCTGTGTCTCTTTATGTGCATTATGAAGGAAAACCAGGGAAGCCACTCATGGCTTGGAGGTCCTGAGCCATGTACCTGGAGACACAGGGCTTTCCAGAAATCTATGACTATTGATTTGATGGTCCAAACAAGGGCACATCTGTATCAGGCTTGATGGACTGGGTAGTGGACAGCAAAAACACAGGGCATCATTGTCCAAAACAGTGTGGGTCCATGGTGTTCCCCTGCAAAGCCAGGATTTTCTGTCTATGACACATAGTGGAAGTAGGAAAGTTTAAGATTTTAGCATTTATCTTTCTCTCCAGCACAGGACTTGGAGAGGTATCAGGAGCATTCTCTGAACGTAATTTCTGTTTGTTTTGTCCTTATTCCAGGCTTTCTTAATTCTGACAGTTTGAAGGACTCTAAGTGTTATGCTTCAGAATTAAAAGCAGACAAACTTAGTTATGCTCTGAAAATAGCTGGAACTTTGCAATTACGGAGCAGTGATTCCCTCTGTCCCTGTCTGAACTGGTCACTTTGGTCCAGCTCAGCTGTCCTGCCCTGAGCTGCTGCTTTTCCCAGCTCAGGAACACCCACATGCTCACCCTCATCTGCTTCCCTTCTCACTACAAAAAACAGGGCCTGGCAATGCTACTGCCAGCATGATTAGGGCAGCAATCCATAATAACCAGTAACCAGAAAAAAAGGCAAATACTCAAGGAAGTATGGGGGGGGAAATCATTTAATCCTTGTAACAATCACTTTATTGTTGGGGGTTTTTTTAGTCTGGAGATTTTCTAACCCTGGTTTGCTGACAGTTCGAGGGATAAAAAAAGTCTTTCTTCCATATCTGTAGTTTTAGTAATCGCCCAAGTAATTGCATTGGTTGTAAACTGCGTGGTAATCAGCGTGTGTACAACTGTGATGCAAAAAGCAGAGCTAAATCTGAGGGTGCCAAGCAATATGAAGTGCAGAAGTAATGATTATTAATAGTATGTGTTGACTTAGGCTGATAATGCCCCAGAGCTTTCGTTCTCTGTATGTCACCAGTGGGAAACGGACATTTGGTGCAGAAAACAAATACCTTGTAACCAGGAAACTGCCTGTGCCTGGACTTCCTGGGGCAGCCTGTCCTTAGAGACAGCGTTTCACCAGGATGGAGCCTTTGGGGTGTATCCTGAGCAGAGGGAAACCAAAATACCAGGGCAGGGGACAATGACCTGTGTCTTACAATTTTCTTTTAATGAAGAATTACGGAACTGTGTTGGATGTGATAAAAGGAGACACAGTGCACAGCATAGGTTTGTCTATGGGGAGGGCTCTTGTCTGAGTTAATTATTCCCATAGCCAGAGATAATTAGTGTTGAGCCCTATTTTTGGAAACAAATGCAAGGTGAACTAGTGAAATATTAAATAGGAAAAGTTACTACATAGTCTGAAGGCTAGAGCTCGTTGAAGAGAAAGGAAAGAAATTTAGCTGAAAAAACACAAAATTTCATAGTGTTGAAATAAGGAAATGCTAGATTAATCCAGGAAAAATCACTAAACCAGGCCAAAACCTAGAATCTTCACCTTTTCTTTGCTTTCTGGCTCTTATTCAGTCTTTCCAAACAGAACCATAGGTGACTGTCAAGTCCCTGGGATGGGTGGGGAAAAAATTCTTTACTTACTTTCTTCTTCAAACTTTTCTTTTTCTACTCTCTATCTTTTCCGAAATTCCTTGGGTTTATGGGAGGAATTCTCTGATACAGCAAATGTAAAGTAGAACTATGGCTGTAGTAACTTGTAGCGTTTCTGAATTTAGAAAATTGTTTAGCAAAGAGAAGTAAGAGAGCAGTTTTTCTTCCCCTCCATTTTTTGACAGTTTTGAAAAATTAATGAAACATTTGAAGGAAGGTCAAAGAAATGGGTAGGAATCAGCTACAGTGAGAATGCAAAGTATTGGCAGGGAAATAGCTTCTTTTTTTTAATAATAATATATTAATAAATACATAATTTATTGTTGTTGTTTTAAAAGAACAATTAAAGTACTGTAAAAATTAGTCTGGGGAAATGTGGTATTTAAACATTTTGTTTGGAGGATAGAGAGGGCTTGACATTTTCAGAAAATAATTGCAAGATAAGTTTTGAGTGGTGAAAAAAATTTCAACTAGATGTTTTTAGGCAGGTCTGGTAGTACATATTATTCCTCTAAAGAGAATTATGGATATTTAGAGGAAATAAAGAAGTTTTCGTTAAGCCAGAGCTGTAAATAGCCTCTACTCAAATGTAATGATTTCTGCTGCCTTGTTTAAGGGATCTTAGATCCCTTATATTCATAAGGAAAACTGGGAAAGACTCCAACCATAAGAACAATTAGTACTTCAGATGAAATTTAGAGTCAAAATTGTTACAAACAAAGGTAGTTCTCATTATAGGGCACTACTTTTCATACCATGTGAGCTGGAATTACAGTTGGTAAAACAAGCAGCTAAAATGTGATCTATGGTATTTAGAAAACTAGTCTTATTGCACGAAGTGGTGATTTTAAGAGGTTATGCCAAACACCAGGGTGCAACTTAACATCGTGGAGCTCAGGAATATCACCTGCAACTCAGAGCCATTAGCGTCATCTTTAGTGAAAGCTTTCTTAAGGATTTCTCTAGCTATCCATCTTGGCCTAGATAAGGCCTCTGAGAGGCACTTTTTGGCAGTGGAAAGCTATTTCTTATGAGCTTTCCCCTCTTCTCCAGGAAGAGGTGTCCATGACATGGCAGCAGGTCATGTAGGTGACCCTCTGGATCATGCTGGCCCAACTCCACATCACAGCAATACTTGCAGGGACACCAGTTATGCTGGAGAGAGCAGCCTTGTCTTACTCATTTGGAGTTGAGAGAAATGTCCTTGCAGACGTTTTTTTCAGGATGGGAAACCATCAGGGAATCACATTTGCACTCTCCTTCCAGGCTTAGTTAGAGCACACAGATGTGCTGACACAGAGTGATATGTAAGAGGTAAATGTGACCTTCACCTTCCTCCTGACTCATCCGCTGTATCTCTGTATGTCTCCCACCGTTAGAGGAACTGGTTTCATTGCAGGACTGGGGGCTACAGGGACCTTGACAGCTGAGCTCTCCCAAACCTGGTCTCTAAGAGATGGAGGATACAGCCGCAGGCGCAGCACAAATGCCTTTTCCCCCTTGGATATTTAACAAAAAGTGACTAAAAACCTGTGCTGGGGAGTGGAGCACTAAATAACTAAGAAATCTGGTAGTAATGGTGGGAGGAATAGAATTTTTTGCTACTCAGACTTGTGAAAAAATTTCTTGGATCACAGCACATGTGACCATGGAGCTAAAGGATCATTTGAGGAGCTAGGGAACAAGTGCATGCTTTTAAGAAACATAATATTTGAGGATAGGTGATTGGTCAGGTATCCACGGACTTCTGTCCTGAGAGGCCTGAGGAGGCAGTATCATTGGTTTTCTCAAGTTGAAAACAACCAAAATTGCTTTTGTTGCGGAGTAAGTGGTTTGGATCTCATTTTCCCACTGCATATTGTACTTTGCAGACTAAAAAAGACATGAGAAATAGAAGTGACTGATTTTTCCATTCCTTAAGCTGCCTCCATGTGGGTTGATTGCTCAGGGGATTTCAAGGCAGACTGAAACACAGACAAATGCTGGCTTCATGTATGCTCTTAAATATTGCTGTGTTTTGAATTTTATTAGAAACTTGGCAGGCTTTTGCTTGAGCTCTAACTGCCTTTTCTGCCTTCAGTTTATCAGCTACCATAATTTTAGATGCACAATCACAGTGTGCAACCATATAGCCCAGCACACATGAGCAAGGGAAGCACTCTAAAAACATGTCTGGTTAAAGTACTTGTCAAATTAGTAGCTGTCAGCCAGGGTAAATTAGACCCAAAATGGTACATGCACAAGTAAGGAAACACATTCTTCAGCTTGCCTTGTGCTATCAGTCCTGCTGTGCTTGGACAAGAAGCTTAACCCAGGAAAAAGCCAGAATCTTCTCTCAGTCATATTCTCAGAGTTCTGCCCAAAGACACCTTGGGTATATATACTGGAGGGCATATATATTCAAAGGAGAGGATGTGATAAACCCATACATCTGTCAGAAAGAAAATACAGCCTTGTGATCTTTCTGAGCTGGCTGCAGCTCTAAATCCTGCCGATGAGGCAGCCATAATTCCTTGTGCGAGACACTGAAGACAGATGTACAGATTCTAGTTTAACATGGGAAGTAGGTGTTTTTCCATTGCTCCAAAGAAGTCTTTGGCTTATAAAATCACTGCCCTTTATTTGGTTTTGCTGCAGTACATCCTGTTCAGGGTCCAAAATGCAGGATGGCAGGTGCTTCTGAATCTGGCTGGTTAGATCTTACAAACCCTTGGGGATGTGGAAGACACGAAGAAGCTGGGGAGAAGAGATGGGTGCAAAACTGTTGCGAAAGGAACCCAATTCCTTTGGAGCAGCACCAGCCCTCAACACTTCGATGACCTAAAAACAGGAGAGAAATAAAGCTGATTGATAACTGACGATGCTATTAATGTGACAAGATGTTTTCTTGAGCATGGTCCATGTTTGGGAGTCATTGGCAGCTTGCTACCTGCAAGGGAGTTATTTGTGGTCTCCCATCAGTGCAAGAGAAAGAAACTCCCTGGTTTGTTTTTTGCTTCCCACACAAAGAGATCCTATGCTGACTGGTGTGCAGACTCTCCACTTGTGACGAATTGAGATGCGCCTCTCTGCAACAGCTTCATTTTCTAAGGGAAAGATAGCTTGGTTCACCATAACTTCTGGTGCTGCAAAATGTCCTCAATTTGAATTTCCTTCAGGACAGGGCAAGCCTTAGTACTCAGAAATGCTGAAGACTGGGAGATGACTGTGGCTGGTGGGAGATGTTGTACTGAGCATCCCATATCCTTTTCTGAGGTGGTTCCACAAGCTGTAAGGAATGCCAGTTATGGACTGTAGCAAAAACTTGTTTATTCTGCAGTACTGAAATGGGGGTCTTAAGTGGAGTAAACATCTGTGCTACATCAATCCTCAGCTCACAAGGGCTTTAATGTCTCTAATGATCAGCCATGGAACTTGTCTGCATCCATGAGAACAAGCAGTCCTGCTGACCTTGGGTCCATGCTGGCACCAGCCTCAGTCAGGACAAAGCCTTACAGAAGGACAGTGTGGGTTTGATGCTAGCTGGGCATCTTCAGTGTTGGGCAGAGGTTCTCCTGCAGCCTAGTTTCTTTATGGGCCTGGCAGCCTTCTGTGGCCTACCTGAAACAGCAAGTCAGAGGCTGTATCTTCCTGTCCCCTGAACCTGATGGCAGGACATTTGGAGAGAGGAGAAATCTGTTTGCCTACTATTTTCTTTCCCTGTGGATGCCAGTGCAAACAGACATTGCCTCAGGGATAGGGACACAGTTGTTCATTAGGGCACTGCAACACAGACCTACCTTGGGGAAAGCAGGGGGTTTTGCTTGGTGTGGCTGCCACAGCTCTCTGAAGCAGTGGTTTCATCACACCACAAAGAAACACCGAGGAAATTAACCAGGCTTCCGGGTGGTCACTCATATCACCCAGTCTCAAGGTGGAGCAATAACAAAGTGGGGAAAGGCAATCTGTACCCAGAGTGCTTATAATAAGTGAAATTGAAAATAAATCACTGCAGATGTGGTGGCTCTCATCCACGCTCATCCCCTCACTCTGCTTTCCTTTCCGTTTGCTAATTCCTCTGCCGCAACAGGCTATTATCCTGGTTTACTACCCAGCTGGTGGAAGCTGAAACAGTTTCTGATTCTGCCTTGAAGAAGAGCTACACTGGAACAAACCAACCATCTTAGCCTGGATGAAAAAATTAGGATGGGAACTGGAGAGCCTGGCACATTTGATGTTGCAGAAATAGATGTACCTAATGGAGCAAACAGCAGAGCCCACAGCACTTTGGCATATTTGCATGCCTCTGCCTCCCTATGACCGCCTGGAAACTGAAAGTCCACTGTCATGGTGCCAAAAGGCAGCCCCCCAGAAAGGGGTCTCTCCCCTCCTATCATTCCAGAGAACTTAAAGCAAGGTCTGAGAAGGCATACAGGTGATATCATTGAGTCCAGCCTTTGGCTGAACACTACCATGTCAAACTAAACCAAAGCACTAAGTGCCATATTCAGTCATTTCTTGAACACTGTCAGGGATGATTACTCCACCACTTCCCTGGGCAGCCCATTCCAATGCCTGACCGTCCTTTCAGTGAAGAAATTCTTCCTGCTCTCCAGCCTGAACAGCCTGAGGCTGTTTCCTCTTGTCCTGTCGCTAGTTGCCTGGGAGAAGAAGATGGTCCATACTTTGCAACAACCTCCTTTCAGGTAGCTATAGAGAGCGATAAGGTCTCCCCCCCTTTGCTCCCAGGCTAAACAACCCCAGTTCCCTTAGTTGCTCCTCACAGGACTTGTGCTCCAGCCTCTTGACCAGCTTTGTTGCCTTTCTCTGGACTCGCTCCAGCACCTCTGTCTTTTTTGCAGTGAGGAGCCCAGAACTGGACACAATACTCAAAGTGTGGCCTCATCAATGCCGAGTACAGAAGGACAATCACTTCCCTAGTCCCACTGGCCATGTTATCTTTGATACAGGCCAGGATGCCACTGGCTTTCTTGGACACTTGGGCACACGCTGGCTCATGTTCAGCTGGCTGTCAACCAATACCTCCAGGTCCATTTCCGCTGGGCTGCTTTCTAGTCACTCTTCCCCCAGCCTGTAGTGATGCATGGGGTTATTGAACCTCCTACCATTGGCCTCAGCCCATTGATGCGGCCTGTCCAGATCCCTGCTGCAAAAGCTTGGTAACAGCAAACAGGACTCACCTTTCTGGTAAGAGATGCTGAATGCTCAGTTGCTCCCCCACCCTAAGGCTCCTCTGCCCTGCAGCTTGGCTCAATGACAGAGCCCAATCTTGGGGACAGAAATTGTTCACCCACCTGTCGTACAAGGGAGAAAGGAAGGGCGGCTGGAGGCCCCCACGCATCATCGCTTGGGCTTTACTAGAGTGTGAATCACACGTGTATCACAAACTCAACACCCTCCAGGAATGCCCTAGCTCCCCTGATAAGATTGACACACCTGTATGTTTTGCTGCAAATGCAATTAATTAATTAAAGTTACTTTGATGACCAACATGTAGAGGCGGTTACACTGCAAACGCTTGGTCTCTCTGTGTGACTCTGAAACCACAGATATCATTTGCATTAGGAGTTCATCTTCTCCCTCAGTTGAGGCAAGTACTAGGCTCGGAGTGCAGGAATCTGCTTTGCCCCAGACAGGACCTTCACAACATGCTGTCTCTGTGCAAGCAGAGAAATATAAGGGCTGAAATCGTGGCGTATCGGTCCTGGATGAATGCTTGCTATCAGTCTGACTGTATGAGTGCTCTGCAAAGAGCCATGTGCCTTTTGGCCACATCAGCCTTGCTGTGCATTTCCAGATGAACCTGCAAGGAATGTAATGTAGCCTGCACACACATGGTGCATGTGCAGCAAAAGTTTCCTTGTTGCAGGTAGATGCAAAAATGCTGACTCAAATCCCTCAGGAGAAGAAGGCAAATTCTTTGTTGGTTTATTCGTGTCTCTGCTTTGTTCAAGAAATTCAAAGTAGAGAGTAGGTTACTCAGGGACCCTTTGTGATAAGCCAGAGTGGAGACAGCCTGGTGAAAAATTCAGGGAGATTAGAAAACCTGAAGCAGTAGGATGCCCCTGGGCAAAAAGCCAGGGAGTCTCTATTGAGGAAGCAGGACTGATATGTTGGAGGTGATGGTTGGATAGAGTCAGAGAAGTGGGTGCTTGTAGCTTCTGCATGTGACAGTATGCGAGTTCACTATGGGCCCCTCTTGCAGATATCTTATTCCCTGAATTTCTGCAATATTGCACAGGGCAGAAATCAGTGCCGCTTTATAAGATGCAAGTCAGTGCCTGCAGCCAAATCTGATTTTGAATTTAGGAGCAGCTATCAACCAGCACAGCCCACTTCTTCAACTTTTCACAGTTTTTTGTCCATTTAGGACTTTGCACATCTGTGCGTACCAAGTGCTCCCCAATTATAGAAATCTGGTGTACAGAATCACTCATCTCTTTCAAGAGTAAGTGAAAAATTTGCCTTGTGTTGCCTGGTTTTGGCAGCTATTCTCACCCTTTTATTCAAAGCCCTTGAGATGTGAGAAGCAGGAATGGTTCCTTGCACACTGCAGATGAGCTGCTGCATGACGGAAATGAAATGATTCGTCTTGTGTGTAATCCAGAGGCTCAGCTGAGTTCTTCATCAAGCCCTTTATAAACTACTTTGTAGACTGCCACTGCTGCTTATTACTTATGGTATCTTACATTGTCTGATGAGTTACAGTATTTTGCCTGCTGCTTCTTCCATCAAGTTGAACTCTGAGCTGCTTTAGTGTATCAGGCAGCTCTCAGTGCAACACAGCCCTGCTGATGAGCAGTGAGTGGTGTTGAAGTGCACTGTGCAACCGACTGGGTATATGGAGGCTAAAGGGGGTGGGCTTTCATTAGGTGTACTTAGAAATATTCAGTATGGTGGGATTTGGATAAGGAACTTTCTCTAGCTCTCTCTGTTTTGGGACTAAGCACACATACATTGATCATGAGGAGGCACATTCTCTGACTGATCTGCAGGACGTCTGGGGGTGCAATAGGATTTTACATGTATTTTCTGGAGCTTTGAGTTTCATTTTCTCATCAACAGATACAAATCTGTGCAGGAATGAAAGGCACTGAAGTGCTGGAGAAGATTCTGGTGGAAGCTATGGAAGAGAAGCACTGATATGATAGGTCCAACTTTGGTTCATCACGGTGTGGTGATGGTGGGGATAAAGGGGATCGGCTGAAAGTCTCTTATACTGTGTGCTGCTGACTTCTCTTTTAGAAGAAACTGCTCTGTGCAAGGGGAAAATATTGCAGCTGCTTTCTTTGAGAAGTCATGCCCCCTAAAACACTCCTGTGTCTGGGACACAGTCAGTGAGGTACTCTGAATGCATCAACACAAAACCCCCTCAAAGCCACCATGATCTTTTATGTCACAGCCATCTCTGTACTCTGTCTGGGAGACAAGCTTGGCTGGTGACATAATCCAGGAGCCCACTCTGCTTCAGAAGATTCCTGCTATCAATATCTCCAAAATAAAACAGTCAAGACTTTCAAAGGTATGGGAAGGGCAGGCTGCCTGTCTGGCCCTGAGCCACAGGGTGTTTTGGGGCATGGCAGGGCTGGATTTGGAGCAGCCTGGCACAGCCAGTGACTCCAGAAGAAAGCTGCCACAGGAGGCACAGTCCATCCATGTTCCCAGCAGCAGCACAAGGAGTGCAGGCAGACATTAGTGATGTGAGCTGACCTTCGAGATTACTGTAGGCTGCTACAAATTTAGCGAGAGTCTAAACTGTTTACCAGTTAAGAGAAAAATGCTTTTTTCTTTCAAAGAAAAGGGTCGGGGGTTGGGTCTAAGGCTCTGGGGAGGTTCCTTCAGCTTGAACTCTCTTGTATTTGATTGGCAACCCAGCTCTTTTTTGTAACCACCTGAAATGAGAGTGATTTCCAAAGAGATCTGAAACTTTTCCCCACCATCTCCAGCAAGAATCCCTCCCTGCAGCCTTGCAGTCCTATTTCCCCACACTTACGTCCAGAGTCCCAGAGAAGCTGACCCTGCACTCGCTTCCTGGATTGCTGAGCTCCCTATCCAGCTTCCCTCTTCCCTTTTCTGTGTTGATGCACAGTATTGTTCTGTTTTGGAATTGTTTATTTTTCCACTTTCTGCCTTCATCTTGTCGTAAATCAGAAAAGACCAAGGGCAGGACATTTTCCCCATGGTGTGACTCAGGAGGGAAGGTGCAGAGGGGCACCACACCGTGGGCAAGAGCTGGTTGGCAGGAGGACACTGAGGGAAGAGTCGCAGCCACAGCACTGGCACTAGGCAGCCTTGGCCAGCCTGGCTGCAGCCCCAGGCTCCACTGCATCACCATGACCTACATACACCCCTGCTGCCAATGGATGTGTTCCCAGGCTTTTAAAGAGTTTGTTCCTCTTGGCCTTGCTGGGAGGAGCAAGGGAGGTTTTTTGGGGCCAGGCTCAGCTCATTGCTTGCCTTGGAAGAGCCCCTTAGCATGCATTTTTTGCTATGTAAATAATAAATAGTACATTTAATATCAAACATCCTGTTCATTTACCAGACCTTGTTGTGCACGTGAAAGCTGGCAAATGAAGTGCATGAAGGTAGTTTGTCTTTACAGCCATGCAGGGTTTCTAATGTGCTCCATTCTTTTTTGTTGGGAGGAGCAAGGTTTGATCCCTTGCTCTTCCCTCTGCTCCTTCAGTCACACCTCGATGCATCTTCTACTATGCTGAGCATGGCCCTTGACTTGTCTTGGAGTTCCTCTGCCTTGGCCATCCTGCCCTTTCAACTGTGACCATGCACATCTCCTCATCCTTCCGTAGTAAAACCTCAGCTGCCTACATGGGTATGGTTCAGTACACAGACCAGGAGGACCACAGACACAGGGGCAGAGAAAGCCTGAGGGATTTGCATGTAGTGAAACAGCAGAAATGTGTGTGCAGAGCTTGGTGGAGCTGAGACAAGGTTGCTCACTGACAGGGAACTCAGCAGGATGATGGAGCTCAGCAAGGAATGAGGGAGCAAGAGAAAATTAGTCATTTGTGGAGGAAGAACTGTCAGTACAGTGGGTGACGTCTGCCTGATTAGCTCACAGACTTCCAGGGAGACACTGGAAACCCCATTGCTGGAGTAATTTAAAATCCAACTGTACTCAGCCTTAGCGAAGGATCCTGCATCAGCAGCAGGAAGCTTGTGTGTGGATGCATCCATAGGTGAGGTGATGGACAGCAGTGTGATGCTGTTGGTTTTTCCATCTCTGATTTCTATGATTCAATGACCATTGATCATTTTGGAAAGGTAATCACATTACTACACAGTTTCAGGTGAATAGGGAAGCAGGCACTATCTCTGGGGATCTGACACGGCGTAGAGCAGGCATCCATCTGGGAAAGCATTATTGCATTAGCTCAGCATTCCTGTTTGTATTGATACATATTCTGCTCTTGCATAGCTGCTTACAAGCAAAGGCTGCGTGGGGTAACACACAGTGGGTGACGAGGCAAGGTTGGCCAACCTAATTAGGTGCTGTAGTTTGTTTGTATAAGATTCATGGGAGGCAGAGGGAGGAAGAAAATCCAGACAAAGATGAAAAATGATGCTTCACGTAAAGCTAGCTCTGAATCTACAGAGCTGCCCTTTAATTTAGTCTTCATAGTCTGAAAGCAACACACACGCATCCAAAACACAGTCTGGGGATAATGAATTTGGAGAAAATGAGCCCTCAGCTCCGTCCTCCCAGCTTTACTTTTTAGAGAATGCCTTTCCTTCATTTTGGAAATGATTGCATTATCTCAAACTGCTTGTAAATCTTGTTAGCCAAGTAATATAGTTTGGACTAAATGTCTGTTCCTTCATGGGCCTCAGGGGAATATGGAAAATAACCAATGCAGCCCTGTTGCAAGCTCCCACCAGCTCTACAAAGGAGACTCCTTATTTCTGATTAACCTCAGTTCCTTTCTGCAGGGAGGCAGAGAGAGCAACAAGATTAATGAAAATTAGGTCTACTAAAGCCAGCCTTATTTTCTAGTCGTGTGTATAGCCTTGCCACAAACTGAACTCATTACCAAATGCAGAATTAATCAAACTGGAGTGCAAGCACTTGGTGTCTCCGTCTCTGTGTGTGTGTGTGTGTGTGTGTGTGTGTGTGTGTGTGTGTGAGAAGCACTAAGGTGACTGCACCAGATGCATTTGCAGTTGAAAGGAGCAGAGAAATAGAAACAAGATGTTAGTTTTCCCATTTATTATTTATGTAGTTGAGAGTTTGCACCCAGCAAACTCGTGGAGCTGTGACTGATGAGTTAATTGGATAGATACCACACTGGCATCTCTGGAAGAAGCTGTGGAAACCCAGGGACAGAAATAGTAGCTGGGACTGCAGGAGAGCATGTCCAATGTGTGTTGACGTGCTTAGCAATGCAATGCCATAGCTCCTGCTATTTCCCAAGGGATTCCAGTGTAGGGTTAGAGCTTGTATAAGGATCAAGAAACCTTATATTTAAAGCTGTCTGATCCCTAGCTTTGAGGGAATTGCTAGGGATGTGACAGAGACAGGCCCAGCTATACTTCCATACGTCACAGATGAGTGTCTCTCAGCACTGACACCTTCCTCCTATCAGCTGCTGCCCCCTGCACCCCCTTTCCCTGCTTTTCTGACAGGGTTTTATGAGATGAAGAGGACCCTACAAGCCCGTGGTGGCAATGATTTCTCTGCCCATTCCTAGATGTATGATTGCCCAGCTCTCATCTCCTTGGATGTGTGTCTGTGCACCTCTTCTGTCCATGCAAAACCCAGAGCCCTCATGCTGTCTCAGTGGTGTTCCAGCTCTGAGTTTCCCTTTACCAGGAACCAAGTCCAGTTTCTCTCCATGGATCCTCCAGGGATCAGAGGACCTCCCCAGGCCCCAGTAATTTTCATGGGGTCGTGTTGCAGCCATTCTCCTTGCCCTGGTGCCATGGAGGAACTGGGTGTTGGCCAGATGTCATTCCCCTGGTGTGGCCAGTGGTGAACCTACTCCCATAACAAGGGGCTGTTTGTCTCACAGGGACAATGCAAGGTGAGTGAAAGGAAATTGAACACTTTTCCACTGTCCCTTGGTGAAACAGCCCTGATGGGGGTCAAGGAAGGGAAGCCCCCAGGCCCTCTGCAGCAGTGTTTGGAAGCTGCTTTGGTGCTAAACACCTTTTTCATACGATGCCTTTGGAAAAATATCACAAACTTTAGTTGTCTGAAAGCCAGTTTAAGCCCGTTCATGGCAAACAAGAGAGTCCAACAAGAAGAAATCAAGGTACTCCCTTCCCTCTAAACATTGCCCACTTTTGTTAGGGAGCCTGGTCTTTGGCACCAGAGGATTAGGGAGTTGATAGGACCAGGGACCACTTACCTTCCCTTTCAGCTCTGACTCACATTGGTATGTTGTTTTCAGCAGCACTGAAAAGCCCTTTGCTAGGGTAATTGGCTGTGAATAGCACCAGGCTCTGTCAGGTGCAGCCAGTGCACTGTCCTGGTCCTACCTGGCTTCCCCACACCTTCCCATGGGTGTGGATGGCAAGGATGAGCAGAAGGAAACCTGGGGCTTTCAGATTCTGACATGGTTAGCTAAGCTTTCTGTAAAGGTGAGCAATGTCCTTATCATATCAAGCATGTGGTACCCCCTGCATCAGTTCAAGAAGGCACCACATGCTCATTCCCATCACCTTATGTAAGTCCCCTGAAAGATGGTCCCTGAAGAAGGCCAAGGGTCATGGTGTTACTGTGACAGGTGACTGTGCAGGCTCTCCCACAAACAAATCACTTTGCAGAGAGCCTGGGCAAGCGCAGATCTCCTCCATCAGATAAACCACACTGCCTTCAGGAGCAAAGCAGTAGCTGAAATCACAGATCTTGCCTTTCCACTCTCTCTAAAAAGACTGTAGGGAGATCTGCAGGAGAGATTTCCTGTGGGTATGTATGCCCAAGCAGTCCCAGGAGGGTGGCTTTTACATGTAACCCATCTTTTTTCATCACCCTGTAGCAAACAGAAGAGGCCCACTAGGGTTTCCAAGGGCAGGGCAGGGGCTGGGAACAGCATTAGGGTCTTTTTTCCCCTTGATGGGACCATTGAAAAGGAACTAGTAACCAGTTCAAGCGACCAGCAGGCCTCTGTGGACCCCTGCTTTTGCTGCAGGCATCACCATGCCCAGGCCCTGGCTGCACTTGTTCAGTACCAGGCAAAACTCCATGTTGTTTCTGTGGCCGGGAAGTCCTGAGCCAGCTGCAGGCACTGTTTTTGTTGCTGGAGAGCACACTTAGGGTGGCCAGGTGGTCAGAGTCCACTGAGCACCAGCAAACTCAGTCCTGTGCCCAGTCCAGGTGCTGAGCTACAGCAGGACCTTGGCAGAGCCACTTTGTGTCTGTGATGCTGCTCCTCCCTTTCTATCATCTCAGAGCTTCTCCCTATGAAAGGTGTCAGTGCCTCTGTGGCACAAGAGAAAAGTATCGATGTGTCCAAGGGTATACATAGCTAAGAAATTAAGCTGTTTCACTCTGCAAACATTCCCCCACCATGGTGAGTAGTTTAATTGGGCTCAGTTTGCACGTCTTGCCTCACAGGAGCCAGAAGCTGGAGTTTCATTCCCATTGCAAGCTGAGCCCACTATGAGAAGATCTTGTCCCTTTCTGTATCCCCAACACTGACATGGAACAGCCACTTTGCTCATGCTTTCTCAAGGACAGTTGCTTTCTGACTCTGAGCAATATCATCAGGGTCCCAGCAAAGACGGAGAGAATAAAAAGCTTTTTGTTCCTGCAGCAGAGCAGCCCTGCCAGGATAACCCAGCTGGAGAAAGGCATCACAGACATGTAATGGCATGGTCAGCTTTGAGCTCTGGAACTGTTGGAGAAGGGTGTGAGCAGATTTAGAGAGCACTTTCCCATAGGAAAGGACAGGAGGATGTGACCTCTGGAAGTGCACCCTGAGCTGCCTGCTTGCCCTCTGCATCTTGCAGTAATTTCATTTCCAAACCCATCTCTTCCAACCCAGGCACTCAGCCGTGAAGCACAAGGTTGAAAGGAGTCAAGCTAGGGGGGGAGGATGGAGAAATATGGTTGCCGTAGGATAAAAACAGCTGATGGGTGAAATCCTATCCACTGAGAGCCAGGGGAAACCCGTCTCAAGGGGTTATGCTGAGTCTTACATGATCCAGAGAAAAGGGAGTTAAATTACTTCCCTTATCCAGTAAATGCATCCCTTTTTGCTGTCTGCAGACATAGCAAATTTTTTTGTTCATCTAATTGCATGCAGTTACACGTTTCAATAACCACCTGGATTCCTTAGGCTGCTCTTATTTCTTTGCTGTTGACCATGTAGGTTAGATCAAACTCTCCCAAATGAGCAGAAGGGTACCTCCCTGTTCTCCACTCTTACCAGGAGAGATTTCCAGACCTGGTCTTCTGCCTTTAAAAGGCCCTTAAACAACCATACTGAAAGTTGGGCGTCGGAGTTGAAAATTACTGCAGTGATGGTCTCAGTGGTGCTGGGCTGTCATGTCCCTGACTCTCTGTCCATAAGCATCTCCCTTTCTATCCACCCAGCTCAGGACACACAGCATGGTCATGAGAGAACTGCACCATTTCCAGAATCGCTGCTTTGAGGCTACAAACCCTCCTCCAGCACCTTTGGACCAATTCTTTGTTCCTAGTTGTCTGGCCTGGACTGAAAGAGAAAGCATATTGTTGATACTTCTTCATAAAAACACAGGGGCTTACATGCCTTTTTCTAAAGTTTCGTTCAAAGTAACTGCATTTTCCTCCTAAACATCTGATTCTGTCTTTAGAATCTCCTAAATCTCCTGACCTCAACAATACTTCGTGAGTTAGTGCCTCAATTTGGTGCACTTTAGGTAGGAATATAAAAAACCTTTTGTTTCTTTTAAATCTGCTCCTTTTTCATTTCACCAAGAGATCATTTATTCTTGTGTCAAGGAAGGATAAATGAGAAGTGTCAGGCACACCTTTTATATATTGCTTTATCTTTAAGCTAAACAAATCTGCTATGTGTAGCCTTGCTTAGTATGGAAATCTCTGCACTCCTTCCTTTATCGGTTGTCACCCTGTTACTTGATGTTCCCCCTTTCTGAAGTGGAATGACAGAAGCCACGTATGTGCCCTTGCAGCCAATTTACTGAATGTTATTGTGCTTGTTTGATACTATTTTTTTCTATCTACTGTTTGCACAGCAAAGGTTTGTTTTTTTTTTCATGATGTCAGAGCAGAGTTCTTCACTGAGCTGACTGCTGAGAAGTCCTTTTCAAGAGCAGCTACAGCTGATTTACAATGTAGGGCATGTAGGAGTCGTTTGGGTCTTTTGCCATTGATATGTGTGTTGCTTTGCTTTAGTTTCTTCAGACTTCATCTTCCCACTCCCTCACCCTTTTTGGGTGCCTTTGAAGGTTCTCACAGTTCTCTCTGAGCTTGAGTCAAATATGCATATACATGTATATTAGTATATTTGTAAATGTTATACATGTATGGGCATATACATATATGTGTGTGCATGTAAGGGCTTTTATCTCAGCCTGTTAAAGAACTTATGAAGAAGCCCTGTATATCCTCCCGTGCAGCTGTATGGCACCCCACAGGTGAGCTTGTTCTCTTGAAAATTGACCGCTTATTCTTCCTCCTTGTTTTCCACTTTTGAGATATTTTCAAAGCTGTGACCTCTCTCAGATTTCTTAACTATTGTCCCTGGCTTTCACTGCCATCATTTTGTGAAGGCTGGATCAGGTTGAAGCCATCTGAACTACATATGAGATAGTACTGTACAGAGTGCTCTTAGATGCTTATCCTCAAATTTCCTGCTCTGACACCAGACACCTCTCTCTTCAAATTTAATTCGGTTACTGCACAAATCCACTTTGTACATTGAAAAAATGTTGGAAACTTTTTGTGCCACATGTGAGCTGGGGGCAGGAGAGGAAACCAAAACGTTGAAGGCCTTTTTTTTGCTCTACCATTAAACCAACGAAGCTGAACAGATCCATTGCTGTTGGCCATGCACCCCACACAGCAACTGCCCCACAGTGCCCTGAAACTTGAATAAGCATGTAATCAAATCTAATTCCTATCCAGCAACCCATCCAGAGAAACACAGCCAGCTCCTCATAGGGTGTAAATCACCACAGCCTGTTGAAGCCAGTGAAGCTGTCCATGCAGGATCTAGGCCAGGCTGTGTTTTCCACGTGGGCCATGAAGTGATACCACTGCTGAAGATCCAGACAGCCTCCCTCAGCAGGGGAGGATGGACAGCTTCTTTGGGAATCCTTAAGGAGGCTAGGAACAACACAAGCAAGTTTTATGTAAAGCAGTGAGGATGTCTGGCCCCTCTGCATCCCAAACTAAGATGAATGGTGTCCTCTTGAATGAACACAAGGAGAGCTTCTGCACGCCTTGCCTTTCATTGTAGCCTTTCAACTTTATACACACCTTAAGAGGGGCCAGATTCCTTCATATAATGATTTTAAAAAAAAAAAAATTAAGCTAACCTCATGTTCATTGAATCCCTTTTTGGCAAATTACCTGATGACAAGTCAAGGGAGAGTGTTTTGCTCTAGTGAGGTCTGGTGTCTCATTCAGCACAAGGAGCTGCTCTCATACATAAAATTCTGGTTCACCATGCTGGGAGAAATGGAGTGTGTCATGCATGCTGTTACTGAGTCGCCGTGAAACATATAGTATAGAAGGGAAAGAGAACATAAAAACAGACTATGAGCTTTTTTTATCCCATAGCAGCACTGCAATGTGTGTGTTGGGGGCAGAATTCAGAATTCTCACATTTTGGTAAAAACATTTCCCTTCAAACTGGGAAAGCAGCCCCAACAAAGAAGCACTGGGTGTCCTGTGAACCATTCACTTAGCAATTCACTTAGCTGCATGTTGAAATAATACAGGAGAGGGCTGGTGCAGGCTGCACGCAAATGAAGCCTGGGGACAGTTCTGCACATGATGTGATCCTCTCCAAGCACCTTCCAGCTCTGCCTGCCAGAGCGGTGCTTGCTTTCTCTGTTGAGTGCAGGTGGCTTTCCACTACTCCCACAGGTCCCTGTCTCAGCCAGTCTGAAAAGGAAGCAAAAACTCTGCTGTGCCTCCAATCCTGCGTTTGTTTTATGGGTACAAATGCCATGCTGCTTTGCAGGACCACAGGGGTTTCTGTCACCTTTGAGAGGTGACTAAGGACTCCTGGATTAGATCCAAAGTGTACATAAACCTTCTCTGTCAAGGCAAAGCCCTAAGACTGTTTTTCTTGCTGATGCAGGAACTAGGCCAACTCAAGAGGGCTTTGAAGCCCACCTTTACATGACTTGCCATCATAACTGCCAGTAAGGCAATAGAGTAGTTGTCCAGAAGAGTTGTGAATGCCCCATCCCTGGAATTGTTCAAGGTCAGATTGGATGTGGCCCTGGGCAACCACGTCTAGTGGGTGCCATCCCTGCCTATGGGGAGCGTGGGGGGTAAAATTAGATTATCTTTAAGGTCCCTTCCAGCCCACAACATCCTATGATTCTATGAAATTGAGGATACATGCATGGATATACATTGTTCCAATGGCTCCATTAAGTGCTTATGGTATTGTCAGCATCCTGGGCAGAGGCAGCTCAATTAATCTTGGCCAACATCACTGGGTGAATTTGCTGAGGCCCATTCATTTTTGCATCATCCTGCCAATCTACCCAGCTGGGAAAGTGATGAAAGGCCATGTCTGCTCCTGAAGGAAAAGGAGAATAAGGTTGTTCCTGGAGGGGTGTCTCCCAAGGCTTCTGCATGAGGTTTAAGCAAAAGTGAGGCCAGGCAGAGGATGTGATAGCCCTAATCTATCATGAAAATGAGGGTGCAAAATTCAGCTTATGGCAAAGAGTCCTTTTCCAGCATGGTGCTGTGCCTCCTGCTTGTCCACAGCTCCAGGCTCTCACCTCTTTGCTCAAGCACTGTAAATAACCCTGCAAAACTGTGCGGGAATTCTTGGGCTGTCCTCAAGAGTCCTGGCCTGATATCAGGAAGCAGGACCATGTCCCTGACTTTTAGTGTCAGTGGGGCAGTGGGATTGCTAATACCAGCATTAACACTTGGAGGTCTCCTGTGGTTTAAGAGGTGAGACCTCTGGTCTGAATTGCTCTGAAATGAAAGGCAGATTAAAGGGAAGAACTTGGCCAAGATCCTGTGTGCCTCTGTGTTTGTGTGCGTGCACATGCAAAAACAAGTTAAAAAAAAACCACTTGGGTATGATTCACCCAAATATTGTGTGGGGGAATCATTTTCCACCAGGGAGCTAATTGCTAATTACATGACTGTAAAGCAATTTGATTTGCAAAGTTTTTTCTTTGCAGACAAAGAAACCAAATTTTGCAGAAGCTGAGGTGATGGGTATTTAGGCAATGGAGGTATTGTTATTTCTGTCAGAGCCCTGAGCTGAAGTTTTCAGGAAAGCTGCTGCTCTTTAAAATAACTTCACTTTATTTATTAGCTCAAAACTTTCCCAGAGTAAATGACAAATAAAGCCTGTGTTATTTTTCCAGGGCTTATTTTGAGATAAAAGCTATCTGGTATAAAGGGTTCCTCTGGCAGCTGGACAAGAAAACCATATATCAACGTCAAGGAGCAGGGAGAGCTGCCTGACGGATGCAAGATGCACTACAGTGTTTCTCTGCTCCTGTTGAAGTGGCTTGAGAGATGCTCAGGCTGCATGGCACAGAGCTGACAGTAGCTCCCTCCTACCTGTGGCAGGTGTGGAGTGGTGTGGGGCATGCCTTGGCTCCTGCCCCCAGCCATGAGGGCTTTCTTCATGCAGCGCTGCCAGAACTCAGTGGAATCATGTAAATGAAGGGGGTGCAGTGGAGGAAAATACCTCCATCCTCTGCTCCCCCATCCCCTCTGTGGTGGCCACCTCATCAGCACGACATCAGCCTGGTCATGGAGCCACAGCACAGTGACATGTCCCTGTTCCATGGCGGTGGCAGGACGGGGCTGGGGGCTGTCGAGGGTGATGCCAGCATGCCATCAGGAGATGCCATGTAACTGAATGTGGCTGCAGGAGTATCTTGGTTACATTGTCCGTGGAGCTACTAATTAGGAATAATGAGCAGATCTCTGTGCCTCTCTAGAAAAATTATCCTCCTCTTATGAGTCCCTTAGTCCTCGCAGTCAGTACGTAGCCCAGATCCCTTTAATTTCTCCAGACAGTGCTGGGGTGGCTCCCGGCAGGTTTTGATCAGGAAGAATGGAGAAGGCTTGGGTTGCAAGAGCTGAGGGAAGCTGAATGAATCATTAAAAGCAAGATAAGAACCTAAAAGCCTCCACCAAATGTCCTTATTAATGTTGATTTGATTGTTTATGCCACTTGACAGGGATGAAACCAGAGGCAGATGCAACAACTAAATCCTGGGTCACTGCAGCACCCTGCCTGTGGTGTGTGGCCTTTGCCAGAGACATCCCTTGTGCATCCAGGCACAAGGTTATGTATTTGGGGGAGCAAATCAGCTTTCTCCTCGGGGGCTGGCTGCTGGAGGCCAAGGCAGGGTGTGTGGCTGCCCAAACATCTGTGGGCAGATGCCGTGCACGATTTCTCACAGGAACAGAGAGCTGTGGTGGCACAGCTTGAGGCAGCCATGCTCAGCAAAGGCAGCAGCAAGCTTGGTCGCTGTCATCCACCAAGCTGGGGGCCTCCTGCTCACAACCAGCAGCTGGGGGAATCGCTGGTGTCCCCCAAGGGCTACAAGTGGGTGCCTTGGGGTGCTTGCCTGCTGTTCCTCCTGTGCACTGCAGGCTTTTTGCTTGCATCCAAGAACAGGAGATTGAAGCAGGAACTATTAAAAGCTTTTTTTCATTTTGGTTAAAAGAGAAGCAGAAATTCAGCTCCTGGTTCTTTTCTACTTACTCCAGGGTAAGCGAGATGGTCCTAGTCTGGAATCAGTCACTGCGGGTGAGAGGAGCAGGCTTTGGGCTTTGGGCAGCCTGGCAGAGAAGGGCTGAGAGGGGACATCTCCCATCCCCAGGACTCATGCACACCATCCCCACCACTTCCTCACCAGCTCCCAGCAGGCAGCAGCAGCTCCCTGTGTTGCAGAGAGCCGGTATAGCTTGCAAGACACTCAAATACAATGGCAAAAGTGATAAATGTGGACAATTTCCATCAGATTATGTCTGCTAGATAAGCTGCTGGTACCCAGAAGAGGCATTGCAGGACATCTGCTGTGCAGCAGTAGAAGACCTCTCTTTCTCATGCTGCTCCTGGGTAAGCAGTTTGGTTTAGGTGCAGTTGAGCATTCCAAACAATGATTTCCAGTGCATGCTGATCCAAGCCTGGAGACTTTCCATCATGGAGCAATGCTCTGCCTTGCTTTGGTGTTCTGCAGTTGAAACCAGAACTGAAAGCCAGGCCACCAGCTCAGCCAGGAGCAGCTCACGCGAGGGATGTGTCTGAGCATGCATTAGGAGGGAGCTCTGAGGGTGTTGAGGTCTGTCCTGACCCTTGCAGAAGACAAGTGCTGGTAGTGTCTCATGTCTCCTCTCTGTTTAATAGCTTTTCTCCAATGCACAGCAGTGTGCAATAAAAAACATGGAGGGTTTTTAGTGGAAGGTCTGAGTATGCACCAAGGAGTAGCATGCCAGGCTCTTTGCAGCTGCATACAGGTTTTGCTTGATGCTTGTCCTGCTCTGAAAGCTTGCCAGTGCCCAGTACGGTCACGCCGAAGGCCAGAGGGGATCAGGTGCTGGAAGTTGGAGAGGTCTCAGAGGCACAAAGCAGACCCGTTTTTTTGTACAGGTCTTCAGTATGTCCTGCATCTTGCTGTTAGTGGCAGATTGGCCTGGTTAGCACCACCCGAGCCAAATCCCTCCCTGGTGGCATTGTGAGTGAGTTGACATTATTTCTGTTAAGTCTTTCCACGTCTTAGCTGCCTTGGATGGATGAGCTGGCTGCTGAATTAGCCGTTTGCTTGCAGTGTCTCAGGCTGACTGCAGTTGGCTGCACGTGGGTTTCACCCTCTGTGAGCATGTGCCTGCTTCTTTGGCTTCAAGGGCCAAATTCCTCATGCTTTTCATAGCATTGTGCACTTCTATGTGCTTGCTCCGATCTTCAGAGCAGGACACATTTCCCAAGGATAAAAGGCCAGAGCTAAACCAGGCTGAATTCAGAGATGTTACATTTGTGAAGTGGGGCTGATCTGGATTTAGATCAGCAGAGCTCAGCTCACAGCACAAAAATAGATAAAATTCTTCAAGGCATACTGTAAATGTTAGCAGCTCTTTAAAAGGCAGCTCTTTCAGCCTGTCTTCCTAACTTTCTCTCTAAAATGCTGCTTGTTGCACAGAATGGGCCCTGTTTTCTCTCAGTCCTGCAACTGTCTGCAGCTTTGCTGGTATTTGGAGCTGTCACTGTGGTAGGGTCTCCTGGGGCTTTGTCACCCTCCACTGCAAGTGTGATGGACTCCCCAGAAGTGCAGTGCCAGGGACATTTCTTCAGCCTGTTCAAGAAAAGGAACCCTCTAGCAAGGCAGGGGGGTTGCTTTCTGCTCTTCAAATGCATGAGACTCAAGTATCAGTTGCTTCCTGCAGCAAATATCTTATTGGGAACTGTCTGTGCACACTGCTGAGCCCATCATGGCAAGGAGCTGCAGGAGACAGAAGCTTTTCAGGGGAGACAGCTTTTGCAGCTCAGTGAAGGAGTATCAGTTCAGGTAGCCCCGGTGTTGCAAGAAAACCCCTGGGTCAGAGTACCCCTGAACGAGACATCTGATTTAGAGACAATGGAGGGCTCTTGTATAGGTCATGAGATCTGCTAGATTTTACCTAGTTCCCACTTCCTGCTTTTCCTCTGCAAGTGTATAGGGTGAAATTTCGTTATGTTTGGAAAAAAGAAAAGTAGCTTTGCTCACGTTGACCATCCCCTGCTGCAAATAAGATCCCTTCATGCTAATGCCCTGCCAGCCTTATCAGTAAATGCCTGGCTATTGATGTCGAGAGGTGATTGCCCTGAATTAGCAGCAGTCACTGTTTAGAGATCTTTCTCTGCCGGGACCCGTCTGTCCCCTGGCACATTTGCAGTCGGGGTGACGAGAGGCTTCAAGGCTCAGTGCTGTGCTTTATGCCTTGTTTCTCTTGCTGCTGAGCCATCGCCTGCTCCGTTTTTCTTGTTCTTCTTTTTTTCCTCTTTTTTTCTCCCACCTGTCCTGTGCATTTTAAATCACATCTCAGGGCAGCTGCAGCATCCTGGCTTATTGCAGTGGCATGTCTGTGTATCATCCACACTTGCTCTCTTCACAGCTGAAGAAGCTTTTTGAAGTAAAAAATCCCTCTTTTGCAAGCACCATGCAGATGAAATATGCATTCCTTAGTAAAATATTAAAACAAATCTCTTCCACACAGGCACATCCCATGAAGATGCCTTTAAAACACGCAGGGAGGCATGGATGCAATATTTACAATCTTAAGCAAGGCAATTTATAATCTGCCTGAACTCCCTAACTCTATTTGAGCATTTTTTTCTGGAGTGTATCAGACCAAATTAATCAACATTTTCCTTCCAAACTATATGAAAATGGACTTGTAAAATTTTTGGCTGTAGGTTGTAGCACTAATTGCTCACAGGGCTTATCCAAGCGGCTTGGATTTGATAAGCAGGAGAATGCACCAGCCACTTCAGTGAATTTTAATGCAAACTGACCAGCTCATTTCCCCTTCTGCAATTATTAAAGGTCAGCACAAAATAACCAAGGAAGGGGAGGGATCTGGTCATTTTTGCTTTGATGCTGGGCTCTTACTTTTCTTCCTTGGTTTGGAGATGGGAGGAGAAATAGAAGTGCCCTTTCTCCCCTTGTGCTCCTGTGTCCTCATTCTGGATGCAGAGCTGGCCAGATCTCCACTTTCTACAGTTCTCACTTGCACCTTGTGTTAACGCTGACCCCTTGGGTATTTCACTTCTGTGTCCCTTGCAAGCATTAGGCTGAAACTGCAGTGGCACAGCAGGGACTGGAGCGAGGTGGAGACTTTTTCTGGTGAGGTGGTTTGGAAAGGCTTTCTCCTATCCCCTGCCAGTGCTTGGATGCGCATGGCTTGCCAAGGATTTCCTGCATGTGTTTCCTGCTGAAGCTGGGCAACACTTCTACTGCCTCGATGAGTTTCCTTGCATATGTGTGACAGCTCCAGTTGGGAGAAATACAGGAGAAGAGGAGTGAGGAAATGAGCAGAAAGCTCCATGGGGAAGCCAAAAGCATTTTTGTACATCCCTCGTGCTGCCTCATGTTACAGGGTACTCGTGACCCATGGTTGTACATGGGCTTTGTGTGTTGGTGGTCTGCAGTCTGAAAATACTTTAGCCATCCCCAGCTAAGCATCATTGTGGATGTGCTGAAGTGGTTTAGCACTGGGAAATTACTGTTTCCTTCAACCATGTTGCAGGAAAACCAGAAGTGTTTTCCATGTTTCAGGATCTATGTTTTAGGAATCTGGTTGCTAAACTTTAAGACATGCCATGTATCCATGTATACTGGCTCGCTCTGACCAGGTGGAGCTGGTGAGCTCTAACATCTCATGTGGACACCTGGAAATACACAAAGCTACGAGGAGGAAACTCTCTCATAAACCAGGTCTGAAACCAGAGCAGACCTGGATAGTGAGTGTCACACCAGATCAGGGTGTCTGTGGGCACGAAGGGGCTGAGATTGCTCTGGAACAGGTGAGACCACCTGCACATCCCTCCAGGACCAGGGTTCACAGAAGTCCTGGTGTATCTGTAAAGCTTTCAGCATAAGGCAAACTCCTTTGCAGAGGTTCAAAGCCAGCTGATTGCCACTGGAGAGAAATCCGCTCCAGCATCTTCCAGCAGGAACTGCTGAGCCTTTTGTACCAAACACATGAAGTCGATTTTCTATTTACCACCATAAATTAAGACACATCCCAGCGTGTTGCCTCCCAAGTTTGTCCCAAGCAGCTCAGTTGAGTGTTTTGTAGCTGGAGGGAGAAGCTGACCAAGGAAGCTTTGCAGCAGTGCTGACAGGGTTCCTCAGCAGTGTCCCAGTGTGGTGGGGAAGTCTGACCACTCTAAGACTAATATCTCAAATCAGAGTTGCAAGCTGGGCAGCTGCACTGTCCATGCCAGCATTGCAAAGGGGCAGTGCTGTGGCAGTGTCCCTGCTGTGGGAATGGCAACAATCAGCGAACACGGACAGGGGGAGCCTTTCTAGCCATGGTGTCAGGGCTCTGGGGGGCTTCTGGCCACCAGAAGCTTGTAGGGCCTGTTTGGATGGCCCAGCCCTGGGGTTAGGCTATGATTGTTCATCTCCAGAGATCAAGATGTCCCAGTACTGTGCCAGGACAGCTGTGTGCAGATGAACAGTGAGAGAGGTAATTGCTGAGACTGGGTGCAAGCAGATGAAGGTCTCTTGGATGGTGTCAGTGTTACTTGTGGGGTTGGTGAGGATGAATATCTAGTCCCTGAAGAAGCTTGGCAGAAAAGTTACACATGGTAAATCCCTGCTCCACAACCTATCCCATGCCTTTCGTGCTCTTACCATCCAGTTACACATCTATTAGCATTTCTTGCAAATAAAGCTTCTGGGTGTTCCAGCAAATGATCCTGCAGCATTTGAACTGGGCATACATGCCCTGCAGAACGTGATGGTTTTCTTCTGGAAAGTGAGAGTGTTAGAGAAGAGAGGACCTGCCAAACTTTGGACAGCAACTTGTTACACAGAAGGGACAGGAGGAATAAATGTGTCATGACTGTGGAGTGGGGTGCAGCCAGCTCATAACCTCACAGTAGAGTATGGGGAGGGCTTCCCAGCATTGTGGCATCCTTGGTTTGTCTTTCTTAGAGCAGACATTGACAGCATTGTCCGTCAACTCAAGTGCCACTTTAAAAGGTGCTGCTGAGAGCTGTGATGTACAGTGTCCAAAGCCCTTGCAACAAACACCCCTGTGGGGTAGCAAAAGCCTATCCTTCCTGTTCAGTGATGGCAACAGAGGCTGGTGTTTCTGTTTGCCTGACCAACAGAGCTTCAGCACAAGCTTCAGGAAGACTGGGATTTCTCTGGCTGCTCTTGGAGCATAAGGATGGTACAGGAAAAAGTCACAGGCACTTTGCCTGTGGTGCTGCTGTCACCCCTGAGCACACTGTGAATGGCAGGGATTGATGTCCAGCACCCACTGCATGGGCAGAGTGAGCAGAGATATGACTCAGGGGCTACTGAGACTCCAGAGAGTTTCTGAGCAGTTTTGGGTGACAGGAGGCTTTGACATGCCTTTATTAAACCAGCTGAGCAGCTGTGGAGTTACAGCTGTTAGCAGAGGGACTTCAGAACTGCTGAGTAATGTATCAATTTGGTACTGCCCCCCAAAACCCATCTCCCTGCACTTGGTACTTCCAGGATGCCTGTGCTAGGCACCCAAGCTTCGTGATGATTGGGAGAATCAAGAGGATGAACCATTTGGTGAATTATTTATCCATTATTCATTTACTTGATATGCGTATAATGCTGTGCAGTGAGCGAGCAAGCGCAAAATTAAAAACCAAAATGATGGATGCTGCCTTATCAAGGGCTCTTCATCCCGCTCTTGAGACTCATTCAGCTTTAAATATTGATGGTGGATCGCCTGTTGGCAAACAAATATTGTGTAAATCCATCCAGCTCAGCTCACTGCCACAGTTCAGAGGCAGAGTTTGTGCTGTTGCAGCCATGGCCGAGATGAGTGGTCTGTACTGCCTGGAGTGGAAGGGGGGAGTTCAGAGTCCCTTTAATTACCTCCTGAAGCTCGCAATTAATCTGTGCCTGAGTACTTACCTACATGGCACTACAGCATCAGCTAGATGCAGTCTTTAATAGGCTGATCCTTAGAACATCCCTCAAAAGCATGGGCAATCTCAGCGGGAACTGCAGCAGGTCTCTAATCACAAGGCTGCTGTTACATCTGTGTCACTGCTTGAATAACTGGTGCCTTAGGTTGCTATTATTTTATTTCAAAACCTGCCAGGCACATATTAGTATGGAGGATTAGTTTAAAAAAAAAAAAAGGCAATCAGATCCCTGCTGAGAAAGGTGGTGTGATGCCAGAGGAGCTTTGGGAGCCACTGTGTTGAGGGACTGCTGCAATGAGAAGCAGCTTCCCAAGTCCAGGCAGGGCTGCATGCAACTGACATGAGGTCTTCATTACTGCCCAGGCCAGCCACACTTAGTGTTTCCAAACACATGGACCTGTAGGACTCTGAATTTTCCAGGCAGATTCCACCCTTGCCCCCCAGGCCTTCTTAACCTGCAACAAGAGTAGGATCCCCAAAACCAGCCCCTAACCAAGCAGACCAAGAGGGGCTGTCTGCACAAGGATAAATTCAGGGCTGTCCTGGGTGAATCCTGAAGCTGTGGATCTGCTTTTTTCCTCACCAGCTCCCTCCCATCCTCTTGCTCTGCCCATCCATGTGGCCTGAGCTCCTCACAAGTCATTTCTGAAATGAGATTGGTGGGTGCTCAGCTCAGACAGCACCAGGGTCCATTGCATGTACCAGCCCAAAAGCTTAATCCACAGCATGGAGTGCAGAAGCAGACAAGCCATTTCCAAGCCAGCCTCTTCCTGTGCGAAGCTGGCAGTGTGATATCCACTGTGGTGGATACCTCCATCCACAGTCTTCTCTACCCTGTGAGTGTTCACACTGCATTTTACACCGTTGTCTTCCCTCCCTTTCCCAGCTGTCAGGAATCTGGGGAGGTACCAGGGCTGTGCACAAAGGGCCAGGGTTTGTCTCCTCCTCGGCGGTCTGGAAGCACCCTCAGGACTAAAGTTGCAGATGGATGGCCTGGGGGAGGTGCCAGCACAAAGCATGCTGAAAACATCTCTGTTGGCTCTCCTGAGCCATAGGCATGTGGTGAGGTGCCTCTCTGGAGACATTGTCCTTGCACGACTCCAGGGCTAAATCCACCATGTGCTGCAGTGTGACTTCCACGTGGCATGCTCCCACGTGAGCTTGCTTCTGCCTGCTTCTGCCTGCTCCTGCCTGCTTTGGCAACACTATGTAGGCAGCTTGATGTGTTGCAGAGCTTTCAGGACACCAATAAAGAGCAGGTTTTTGTGCTGGCAGTGTTTCAAGGATCAAAGCAGCACAACTTTGGAGTAAAGGCCTAAAGGATATGTAAGCTGAAGAAACAAATGCCATCAACCCTTTTCTTCCTTGCTCTCTGGAAGAAAGAGCTGATATTCTTTCCACATTTGAAAAGTCCAAGACAAGTATCTTAAACATGGAGCACAGCCAGTCCAATTACTTCTCTTGGTCCCGTGCCCAGGGTTTATTCCGTGAAACATCTCAGTGACAAATGTTCTCACTGCAAGAAACTTTCTAGTACTTTTTTTTTTTATTTCTTGACACTGTGTAAACTTATGCCAGAGGTTGCTCAAAACCAAGGTGTAATTCTGATGCATTCAGACCTCTGCTAAGTGCAGCTGGAAAATATCTCAGCAAGGAGATAATCACTACAGCCTTGAGAAACAGCTTTGTATAAATGAACCCAGCAATTTCTTTTGTGGTAATAAACTTCTCTTGGAGATATATCCTTTCCCACCTTCAATCTTCACTGGGATTTCCATATCAGCAACCTAAGACCCAAGCAGACTGTATTGCTCATTTTCAATCTGTTTCAAGTACAGATTAATTGCAGATACCCAGCTCTCCTGCTCTTAAGTAGCCATCTCATACCATTAAACTAAACAAGTGCCAACCTAAGCGTCTGGAAGCGTGGCTGGATAACATTTGCACTCAAAACAAAAGGTCCTAGTGGCAATTCAGGTTCAGACCTTTGCCTTGCAGAAATCAGTGCCTCTCCATTAAGCACAATGGACTTGGCCCTTTTATGCTGGCAAAAAGCTGCTGTGTGTGTTACTGCTTGAATGCATATTGTTTACATTAGTGTTGCAAGGGGATCAGAGAATGATGTGAGTTGCCATCTCCAGAGGTTGAACTCTGGTCTGTACTGAGCTTCTAGGCTGGATCACCGCTTGTAAATGAGGGAGAAACTGGGAGACAGTGGTATATTTTGGAGGGGCAAGAAGCATGGTAGAGACAGACCCACAGGCATGGATTCCAATGCCAGGCTGAGAGGAGCAGTTCACCAAGTCTGCTGGCTGCTCCGTTCTGGCCATACCTTGTGTCTCAACAGTGGGGCTTTATATTCAGTGCAGGACTCTGTGCAGATGAGTTGCCAGCTCTGACTGCTTAGCCGAATTAATAGTGCCAAGCGGGAACAAGATGTACTGGCGAGTTTCCCTGGGACCAGGCGGATCGTGGCTGCCCCCATGGGAGCCAGTGAAGGGAAGGGCTCTCCTCTCCCAGGCAGAGCTCAACCCTGATGATCTTGCTCTCTCACAGCTCCAGGAGCCCCAGCATCCCTTAGGCTCCTCTTAGGAGTCATATTGATTGCGGGGGAGTTATAGAGAGACAGACTACAGACATGTGCACCTTCTCCATTCCCCCACCACCAGCGGTGGGTGTTCCAAGCCCTCCTGACCATGGCTGTCCCCTGCATGTGGCTCACCCCCATTAGTGGCCTCCAGATATTTCTAAGCACTAGCGGCATAGCAAGCAGCAAAGAAAAATCCTTTTCCTGTTATTCCTGCAGTGATCCATCTCTGTGCCTAGTCCAGCACAAACCCCAAGTCTGCAGCCAAGCGACTCAACCATATTCTGTTTCCCTTTGGAAAGCATGGGGTAAATGGATGCTGAGGCCTGAGGAGCATGCAGCAAAGAAATGGTACTGTATGGAGAAAATCAGGATTGCCTGGGACAAAACAATCACTTGCAGCATACAGAACAGCTGCTGTGTAATGATGTGACATAGCAGCAGGCTGCTTGTCTCTCTTTTATCTCTCCAGTGAAACCTCATGCGCTGTGTGCACAGTTTTTCCTTCTGTAGCTGCTGGATCTTCACAGACCCATCCCTTACCATGCCTCTCTTGAGATGTCACTAGAAAGCCTGGTGTCTTGGCCATCCAGAGGTGCAAAGAAAATGGGAATTACCATTTTGAAGTAGCCTGAAAGCCTCAGGGTTTACAGACAAGGGCTCCCCAACTCTTTGTGCTGCCATGCTCCAGGCACTGCTGGCAGTGGTGGCAGATACTGAAAAATGCTTTGACATGCTTGTTTGGGTTTATTTTTCTTTTTACAAGCCATGGACTTACAGTTACCTCTTTGCTTGCTGGAGGGAAGGCTGTTTATGGTTCTGGTCCCCAGCATTTCACAAAGACTTAATTCACAGTTCAATCTGTGGTCCAACAAAGCTTCAGATTTGTAGGAGGCTGCTGGGAGCTCTGTATTGGTCATTAAAACATTCATGGTATCACTGTGGCTTTCATTACCCTCACCCTGGTGAGGTGTTGGAGAAGGTGAACCATATCCTCTACAGCCTACAGTGCAGCAGGACCTACCAGAGGAATGGAAACCTCCTCAAACTAAACTCAGTGACTGAAATTCAAAGCATGGGTTTTAATTTTTTTAACAAAAAGCTGTCATTATCCTAAATATAAAAATGTTTGATTCCAAACCATTTTTTTCATAGTAATATTAGACAAAAGCAGCTTGTTCTAAACGTGTCACTTTTGACAAAACCAGCATCTTTATGGCTGAAAATAAATACTCTGTGAATAAACCTCTATGCCAGTACTAGTGATAAGTCTTTCATTTCATGCTCTAATTGAACATTGGCTTTACAACTTAAAAGCAATCATCCTAAATTGCCTTCTGCTAATGTTAATGCTTCAGACAAAGGGTAACAGCCAGATTATAGGTTCGTATATTATTCAGGCAAATCTGGATTCTTCATACATCACTTTTTAAAAGAAAATTAATTTTTCCATGTGTCAAAAATGAAAATAGTAATAATGGATGATACAATTACATCATCCTGTAATGCTGAGATTGGCAAGAACATCACCTCTGAACAAAGTGAGTTGTAGATAGTGTGCATGCCTTCATGCCAACCCAAGCAGGTAGGTGGGCAACCTCAAAAATCCCACTGCCCATGACTCAAACCTGTACTTCTGCAAGTGAGGAAACTAGATCTCCCATGCTGCACTGATAAGCCACATCCCCTTCACCTGTTTATTGCACATAATCTCTTTAAATCCCTCACTTGGCAGGTGGCTATGTGAACTGGCAATGACTCACCCCTCAGACTGAGCTGAGAGCAGAGTTAGCAGTTTCACCGGGTGCCCTTTCTCAGGAGCATTGAGCCGAGCCATCCCCAAGGCTCAGCTCTCCCTTGTCCCCACACTGTCATGCACACAGCATCTCCCAGGCCCCATACAAAACGTGCTTGGCTTCCTGTAGGCAGCAAGTGCCCCATTTCCCACCAACAGAGCCGGGTGGGAGGGCTGTGAGGGGCTGCTCTGTCACACCAGCACCGTGGTGCCATGTGTCAGTGGGAGGGGTGGTACATTGCTCAAGCCGAGTGACCCAGCAGGGTCCATGCAGGGCTGACACTGAGCCTGGGCATATGTCAGACACAGTAAAATAGGGTACTAAAATGCCTACTCTGGCGACGGAGAGAGGGTCTTCCATTGGGAAGGAAACAAAAGCTCAAACCTTAGTTATTGACTGAAGCTGTGATGTCAAGGCTAGGCCTGTCTTTGATGCATCTGGATTGTCCACTGGATGGAAAATGTTAGTGATTTGCAGATTTACTGCTGCTTTGTCTGCTTCCCAGCAAAGCTCCCTCACAGGGATGACGCTGGGCTTGCACAGCGGCCCTAGTGCCACTGTGCCACCCCACATGCCTTCTGCTTTTTTGGCTGTGCCATGGGAAACCCACTCTTTCCCAGGCATCTGCTGAGAGGGGTGTATTTTTAGCTCTTGGTGCTGAGGCGGGGTGTCTACATGGCGGAGGAGTCCATGGATCCCTGGGAACTGCCTGTTCCCACCACATCTGCTGCCCTCCATTTGCAGGCTGCCTCTGCAACACTTGACATGAATACCACCATCACCTCCTCACTCAGGAGATTCATTCATTCATTCACACCTTGTTTCTTCTTTCAGGAGCAGTCTTTCCTTCTGTCAGCTTTTGAGAGCCACTTTTACTTGCCCTGTGGTTCAAAGTTATGTCTGCCTTCTCACTCACCCCTCACACCCTGGATCCTCTGATCCAGCCTAGCAGGTTCAGGGTTTCACTGGCACCTGAATTTTTGAGGGATGTCCTTTGCATCAGCTGGAGCTAATCTGTGCTTGTTATGAGCTTGGGTGATGAGATGGGATCACACCTGGATCCAGCCATCGCATCAGTGGTGCCAAATCACTCCTTTGCTTTCTTCATGCCCTAGAGGGGTTCCCGCACACTACTCAGGTGCCTCTGCATGCTGCTCTAGACCTCATGCAGGAGGTTTGTGACCCTGGTAATGATGGTGAGAAATAAAGGTTCTCCAAGCTTCTGGGGGAATGGAGGTGGCAGGTGACAAAAGAGGACTACATTCAAACTGTGCTGTCCCAGCACTGCTTTACCCAGGCTGCTCCTTCCTTCCTTCCTTCCTTCCTGACTTCCTTCCTTCCTCCTTCCCTCCCTCCCTCACCTCACCCCCCCTCCCTCCCTTTCTTCCTTTCCTTCCCTCCTCCTTTCCTTCCTCTCCTCCTTCCCACATGCAGAAACAGCTGCCCAGCAGATTGGTGGCTCCTTGGGCAGAGGCAGAGTGGAAGGTTGTGTGACCTGCAAAAACATTACTCAGTAAAAATAGCAGCCCAGTAAAAAATAGCTGTAGCTGGGAGCTGTGCCTGGCATTGGGGAGCATGGCCTCAACAGGGGACACATCCCTCAGGGCAGAGGCTGTGACATCATGAGCAGACACATGCAGGATGGAGTGGTCCTTGCCCTTGGTTGGAGCAAAGGGCACATGCAGCTCTCCTGCCTTTCCCTGAAGGAGCTGAGGCTCAGAAGAGAGCTGGGAGGAAGTACATCAGAGCTCAGGGCTTTCTTCTTGCGATCAAGATGGTTGGACAAGCAGAAAGTGAAGAGCAGCTGCAGCCCTGAGGAGTGCACTGAGAGTGAGGATGAGCCTGGCAAAGGATTTCTCCTTGCTTACAGAGGAACATCTGATACCGACGGGGCTGAAATGGTCACACAGGAAATCCAGACCTCATTTAGGCTTACAAGGCCAAATCCCAATTCGTCATGCTGCTGCCCGTGTCCCATACTCAACCCAAGGAAGCCATCAATGTAAATCTGCAGTAGCTCAGCACTTTGCAGCAACATTGAAAGTCTTATTCAGCACTTCCAGCTCAGAAGTCTCCAGGTGCTTCACAAAGTCTGGCTGGTGTCGTGCTGTCATAGAAATAGGGAAACTGAGTTACAAAAAGGTTAAGGCAGAGGTGATGTGTGCTGGACCAGACCACATGGCTGAATTTTCCAGTGTGTGGCTTGCAGGCTGAACACTGCCCTGCAGCTGTGGAGCAGCACTTTGTACAGACAGAGAAACACTTGGGGCTTATCTGGTCTATGTTATTTATTCTGCAGTTGTCAGTCTCCTCTTAAAAGTGGTACAGTCTGAAAACACCTCTTGTTAATAGCTTGTTATCAGGACTGGTGCAGCTATGTACAAGCATTATCTCCTTGATTCCATCTGTCTCAGGAAGTGTGTTTGAGGGGAGAGTGAGGATGGAGCTCAGTGGCTCCAGAAGTCCAGGAGAGAGACCTGGGCACCCCACGGCTACATCGTGACCATCTCTAATTCATCTCCACTCAGTGGAGCACTTAGAAATGTCACTGGGGAGCTGCAGTGGCCGTGATTGATCGTATCTCTGCTGCACACTGATGGAGGAGAGCAACTTCAGCAAGAGGAGACCTTGGCTCCTGAGCCTCCCCTTGAAGTGCAGGAATGAATTATGCAAACTAATTCGTCCCTTGGCTCCTCTGACAACTACTGCCTTCCCAATACCTCCTGCCTTTACCTCGTTCTTTATCTCTGAGCAGTTTTAGAGCCACTGAGACAATGTATTTTCTAGTCTGTGGATGCCTGTGGAGGTCAGGGTAACTGATTACCTACTGTAGGATGTTGTCCCATACACACAGATAAATTGCTAAACTGCCTTGACCATAGCCTAGTGGACTGCTGGGAGACCTCTGAGCTCTAAAAAAAGAGGGAATCATAAGCCGTATTGAAATATAATCGGTTTCTTCTGGCAGCTGGCAGAGTTCCAAGCACCGCTGCACACCAATGGCACCACTGGCCAGAACTGTGCTGGGAGCTCCCTCCCAGAGCAGCAGCTCATTGCTCCCCACTGGTGCTGGCTGGGAGGCTGGAGGGAACTGGCAGTCTTCTTTTGGCTCAATAGATATATAAGGGCTGCAGTACTGGGGACACACACACAGACTGGGGACAGGTTGTTAAGCTCCCTGCATGGACTGACGCTGTCTTCAGTGGAGGGCGAGAGAGAAAGGGATGGAGAGAGTGTGGCCTTATGCTGTAGGCCAAATTTCTCCCTGAGCATGAGTAGAAGTAAGGCTCTGACTGGATATGACAAACTTCATGGAGTCAAGCCTTCCCATCATTTCCTGAACCCCCGGATGAACCAGCCACAACAAGAGAGAAGTGGGGAAATGGAGAAAGGCATCTGCATAAGTATCAGGGTCACTAACTTGTTCCCACACACAAGGGTGTTTGGTCAGGTTTCTGTGTCCATGTTCCATTGTCAAAGAGATTTGGTCCTCACTTATCCAAGCTGAGCAGATGTCTCCTGCCCATGACTGCTGCTGTGCTGCTTGCCCTAGTGACTTACTGGAATTCTGGTCCCTAAGAGAGTTGGAAGCTAAGGCAGGCAGAAAGGAGGGCACAGATGAGCCAAATGGGAGCAAGATGGAGATATCAAAGAAGGTGGACACAGGACCCTTGTGGCACTGGTGCCTTAAACACCCCTTTGCCACATCCCTGCTACTGTGCCTCTTGCCCCAGTGTGATGTGCCCAAGCCACAAGTTGCTAGCACAGCACAGGAAACAGGGGAGCTGCCATTTCCCCAGCTGTCATCCTGCCCCGCTGAAAGCCACATTTTATTTAAAAGTGAACTGGCAAATAGCCTGTCTCATTTTGATTCAAAAAGCTCCCAGTTTGGAGAACTGCAGTGAAAGTGGCTGTTTTAATCTGTCACTTGCTGGCAGGTAGGGAGTGGGCTGACCCAGAGACAGGGAGGTAGGTCATCAGCTTTTGGAGGATTAAAATAGGAAACCTTTTTTTTTTGTTCTAGGTGTTGGGGAAAGTGAAAACAAAGCCCCATCTTATAAAAATCTCGCAGAAACAGCTCCTCTTGCTGCCTGTAAGATAGAAGGACTATTTCCTTCCTCCTGCTCTTTGTCTGCCTGGAGTGCAGAGCAGGGACAGGCGAGGCTTGGCTTTTATGCCAATACTGTCAGTGAGAAAATGGGTTTTAGTTATGGCTAAATCTCGAAAGTGATGCTGAGCTCAGAACACTCCCAGTGATGGCAGCTCGGTGTGCAAATTGTTTAAAATTACTGTTTTGCTCATGGTCTCCCAGGAGCACTCAGGTGTATGTGTTGGCCCTGCCATGTGCTCAGAAAGATTTAGGCAGCAGTGCCATTACACTTGACTGCTGGAGGTGTAGTACAGGAACTTCAGGTTTATAGTTGTGTGCATCTGCACAGAGTTAATGTTATATGGACAACCTTTGCTTTCTTGCCCACAGACACTTCTGTGCACAGGTAGCTCTCAACACATCTCCTCAGGGCAATGCAGCTATTGCCAAGCCACTGAGAATATGGTGTGAAATCGTAAGAGCACTTGCTTAAAACAAGACAGCACTTGAGAAGGGCATGGGGTCGGGGGCAATGCTGTCTCTGGATGGTCACGCTGCCCTGCTGCTGGGCACCTTTTTGCAATCAAAGCTTTAGATTCCCACAAACCACTCACGTCAGGAATCTGTCAGCAAGGAGATGCTAACAGGTTGACCCTGCAGTTGAGCCACTGAAGTGAGTTCAAGACAATCATTCTTCAGAGCAGCTCATGTAGGGCTTGCATTTTTGAGATGCAGAGTTTTAATTTCTCCCTGTGCTTTAGCTGTTTGGAGCACTAAGTCTTTCCCACATGAGATAATGAAATCCGATATGATTAGCATTCGTGGTTTGCCACTGTTTGCAGAAGAAAATAATAACTAGCTTAAATACCTATTAGTCACCCATAGCTCTCCGTGTCTGCACTGTGCCTTTAGAAAGCAGATGTAATTTAGCAGGTAGGGAAAGTTTTTTTTTTTTACTATTTTTTTAAGAATCTTTTAAAAGTGCACTTGTGAAAAATCAGCTTTCAAGTACAGAAAATTTGATACAGCTTGGCAGTTCTCACTAATGAAAAAGCCAGCATTCAAACCCATTTTTAAGTGCTAGTAAGAAACTGAAATGTTTCCTTGCTGGCGTTTAGAGCCCTGCCAAACCCTGAGCCCAGCTTCAGGAAACAGATGCAAAATGCTGCACATGGTTTTGTGGTAGGTATGTTGTTATCTAGGGCAGGTTTGTGTCACTGGCCTGGGCAGGGTACTTAAAAGTGTTTACGTGGATCTCTTACCTTCTCAGTGCTGTTTCATTACACTTTACAGATGAAAGCATCTCCCTCTGAGCTAAGGAGCCCCAGAGCTATTCCCTCTGCCCATGGGATTTCTGGCCAGCTGCTTTTCAAAGGCTGTGGAGAGAAGGTATGAAGTAACTGCAGGGAGCTAGGAAGCCTCCTTCCTGGTTTCCTCTAGGACAAAATCCCAAAAGATGGGCCATCCATCAGAGAAACCCTCTCCCAGGAGCCTGAATCCACTGGCCAAGCATAAGGGGGAAGACATAGGTTGGTGGGGAAGATTAGTCCAGAAAAGAGGAAAGAACATGTTTATTTGGCATCATCTCACCTCACACAGTTAAGCTGCTTTCTCTACCATTTCATGATCTGTGAGGGCCTCCCAGAGATTTTGAAGTGCTGGTCCCAAACCCTCAGAGAGGGGAGATGTCTTTTCCAGACTTGTGCTTACAATATAGCCAGATAGAAAAATAGGAAAGCAGCATTTGAGAGTGGATTGGAGATGTCAGCAAGGGACCAGGGTCTGTCCAGGGCTCACGGGTTTCCTTGCTTAATCCATATCACAGGCAGATCTCAAAGGGGCCCAGGCTCAGCCAAGGAGGAGCCCAGGATGCAGAGGACTGAGAGAGAGACCACCAGCTGCAATGGGCTGAACAAGCCCTGCTGCCTGTGCATGGGGAGCATCCTCAATGGATAACCATGCTGGACCCCTTGCAGGGCTCACAGCACAGTGTTTGCCACCAGGACTTTTCATTCCTTTGCAGCAGCAGAGCAGAGAAAGGCTGCTTCTGTTGCAAACCAGGGCGTTCAATGCATGGCACACTGCAAGCATGCTGCAGTGCCTGCATCAGCCTGGAAATATCCCAGAGAAATTGCAGACCCTGCTCCCTAAGCCCTTTTTTGTGGGAAGAAATGGCTGCACCATTGCACTCTCAACGAAGTTCCACTCTAAGAGGCAGAAGGGAGCTGAGCAGATACTCCCACTAAAAGAGCTGAAACCCCCTTGCAGCCTTTCTCGCTGCTGGAGGAAGAATGGCAGAGATGGACAAGCAGGAACACCAGTGCAGCATGCTGGGCTCTGGGGATGAGCTGGGTTGAAAACTGGAATGAACCTTATTTCAGATTGCTGGTCTGGGGAGGAACAGATGCCCTTGCTACTCAGATCTAGGAGAAGTTGCAACTAATGGGTATTGATCAGAGGAGAAAGCAGATCTGTGGGCATGAATTTATGTGCAAGCTTGAAAGAAATATGTTCCCTGAAAGAGGAACAGTGTGAATAATCAGGCTTTAAGACAAATGCTAATCAGCATTGCATCTTGCCTCTGAGTCTCCAAACATAATGTTTAATCTCTGAAATTAAATATTTCCCTGGTGAGAAGTTAGACAACTTCAAGAGACTCCTGTTTGAAAAATTCAATTTGGTGTGTGTTGGTTTTAGATCTTTCTGATTGTGTGGAGTTCAGTCTATCCTGAAGCCAGCCAGCCTCTGGACCTCTGGGCAAAGCAAAAACATCCATTTCTTTCCTGCTTTATTGAGAGATCAACAGAGAAACATCTATTAATCAAAGGCTACCAAGGACAGCTTTTAATCAGATCTAAAGGCACAGAGTTTTTCAAGAAAGCCATGACACAAACATTTTCTCACTGGGAAATATTTTGTCAAAGATTAAAGCTCAGATTTTTGTTATCTGGAAAAGTATTTTCTACAAGTGGCATCTTGTTTTCGGTAATCCCTGGGACTAGTTAGTATTGGATACAGGAGCTCAGCCACAGGAGAAGAATGGATTTATAGAGACTTGAGTTGGATATTTCACAACTGTAGGTTCAAGCAGTTGATTAATCAATAACTGGTATCCATCCCAGCTTTTCATTGCACTAGTGATATCTAGTTTAAAACAGTCTCAGATGGATTAACCTTTTATTATGTGCTCTGGGCTTGCTTCTGAGAGTCTGGAAAGTGTGCACATGAACGCATCTATACAGAGACATATGTGAGCACCCTGCTCTAGCCTGGGGGTTGGCCTTGCTTTGACCAAAGATCTCTTGAGGTCCCTGCCCACCTGTGAACCCTCCTGCAACTGTGTATTTCCAGCCAGACCTCAGGAGGGGGTATCTATGCTTTCCTTAACACTGTGTGCCCATACGTGCATAGAAATATATGTGATGCTCACTAAAGCAAAACAAGCTGAATCAAGTCAAAGAAGCAAGAATAAAAATAGTGCCTTACTAATTAAAAAGATGAATTGTTTTTAAAAACTAACAGAAACAACAGTATATAAGGAAAAGATTTATTTGTTCCTCTTAGGAATAAGTGTTCTGGTATTACAGTACTTATTTTGGAAATTTCATGACAGTGATTTCATCCTTTGTAGCCACGTGTGGCTCAGTACATTTTTACCATGGTTGCCAAGTAACAATCACTAAGCATTTGTGTCTAGATCAGTAAAGGGGAGTGGAGGGAATGGATAAAATCTATTTTCAGAGGCATAATCATCGTTGGCTCTTTGTAGGTTAATGGTTAAGTTCACTCAGCAGGGACAGTGTTTTGTTGAAGGCCTTGGGATTTACAAACAGGAAAATAAAAAGCAAAGAGACTAAAGAGGGTTTTTTTATCATTATTATTACTCTTTTAGAGCAGAGTGGCTTATGAGTGATTAAGGAAGCATTAACTATGTTGGACATCAAGTCCCACGTGCAACAGGAGCACTATAATCCCCTCCTTGGGGCCAGTCTGCAACCTGCTTGTTTCCTCCCATATTTCACTGTGCCAGAACCTCCCCACTCTGGCCTTGTTTTGCTCATGGGGCAGCTGAGAGCTGATGCAGGTGGAAAAAAGGTTTCCTTTGCTGCAAAAATAAGCTGGAGAAATGTGGTGAAAATAGGGAGAGAAGCCAGGAGATCTGGCTAAGAGTAACTCCAGGTGTTCCCCTAGCAGAGCAGAGGCTGTGGTGTGTTCTCCACTTCATGGAGGGGTGCCTCCAGACTATACAGCCGCAAATTCTCCCTCCCAGCCAGCCTGACTTAACTGTGCATCACCAGCACCACCACATCCCCATGCCCAACAGACATGGTGTTTTCACCCCAACACCCTGAGTTTTTCTCAGGAAAACTTTCCTCTCCCATTACTGGCACTTCCTGAGCTTTTTAAATATCCTGTAACACACATCAAGGTCACCTTCATATTTCCAAAGATATTGTGCCATTTATGCAGCATTCAGGGGGTTGCATGCCCTGTCATTTTCCAGGTGGCAGTCCCTACACATCCCTGTGCACTGTCCACCTTCCTCATTACTGCAGAAATAATTTCCACTGATTCCCAACCTAGTTCCTCAATGGAGGCTAGGGATGAGCACCACTCTCAGCTTGGCCAGCCTAGGCCGACTCCAGGAATGTCCCCAGGCTCAGCTGCATGACAGCACTTTCATTGCCCTGTCAGAGCTGGTACAACCATGAACTCCCTTTCCTTTTCTTCCCAAGAAGGAAAAGTCAACCTTGGAAAAAGAGCCAGGTACTAATTACATTTCATAATCCTTTCTGTGGCAGGCCAGCATGTGGGATGTACCTGGAGAGAGGGCATGGTTTCCCTTAATTCTGTTTCCACAAGATGTGCACGCAGAGGAAATAGACTAAAGTGAGAGGAGCACCTGGGCATCCTTCCAGGAGTCCTCTGTGACCGGCCTGGGTTTGTCTTGGCAGATCAAGACTGAGGGATGAGCCAAGGAGGCAGCTCTCACTGCTGACTCCAGCGTAACTCCTCATGGATAGGTGTCCGGGCTGCCCCACAGCCCCCGCTGCTGAGGAGGAAGAGAGGGAGTGACAGAGAGAGTGATGGAGGCAGCAGAAGTGGTGCCAGGGAGCAGGGGGGTGTGTGACCTCAGCTCAGCGTGCTTGGTGGTGAATACACAGGGGAAGGGTGTGCATCAAAGAGGGATTACCCTGCTTCTTATTGAATGATACCTGGCAAGTGGCACTGCTCCGTGCATGGATTGCAAGGATCAGAAAGGGATAATAAACAAAGGTTTTAATCAAGAGGATGAGCATTCTGTAAGTTAACTGGTCCTGCAGGCTTAGGGGGAAAACACGCCCAGGTCTGTCAAGGTCTGAGACACCCATGGGTGCTGCATTCTGCCCACACCCCTGGCTGGGTGCACTGACAGCCTTTGTCTGCCTGCTTTTGAGATGAAATGAAGAGCCAAATGTCATGGGTGCATTTGGCAGGAACAGGCTGTGAGGAAGGACTTGGAGGCACTGCCACACCTGGCACCAGCAGCACATTTCCCTCCGGTTTCACAGGGACATGAAATTTCTGCCTGGTGTCCCCAAATCTCTCACATACAATTCTCTGTTCTCCCACCTAAAAGGCAGGTTGTCAGCAGACTGGAACCTGAGGAAGAAAAAGGGATTTGCTAAGTCTTTTTTCATGTTCCTTGGAGATGGAGTGTGAAGGGGATCCATCTCACACATGTTCTCCCCACGACAGATGACTCCATGAAGGAAGGAGTGGTTCCTATTTAATTGTGTGATGCAAGATTGCTGTTCCATAAAACCAAGCAGGTCCAGACCAAAACATGCCAGAGCAGAATTACTGGCACTCTCCCACCCAGGCCCCCCACCTTGTGAAATCGCAGTATTTTTAGAGGATTGATCATATCATGGAGTTCATTTCACGGTGAAATGGGATTGCTGAGTCCATCTGTGGTTAGCTGGAGTGATACAAGGGATTTGGAGCTGGAAACCATGAGTGGTGCAACACAAATGGGAGTCTTATCATTTGCCTTTGACATGAGAAAAGGCATTGGAGTTTTGTTATTTGGGCCAGAAGGCCAAACTGCTTTTGCAACCTGCTGGTCTGTTGGACTGTCATGTGCTTAAATAAGGAAGTAAGGACAGCTGGATTTAGGACGGGGTGGTCATCATACAACAGATGAGAGTTTCAGTCATTTTGGTGAGGATCTGGTGAGGGTGTTCATAGAGGCATTGTGACCTTCATGTTATTATGAACATAGAAAGTAAGATTGTAAATGAATTGACTGGATTCATAAGCATTTAGCTTATGCAATCCCAATATTGCATAAGCTCAATGTTAATGCAAATGCAATATAAATATTGCATTTAGCTTATGCAGTACCAATAGCATAAGATACATTAAATGGATCCTAAGACATAGGGCAATGCACCATTTTTAATAAAAATGGAAACTACGTATTTTGGGCCATAAATAGCATATTTGAGAAAATGGGTCTCTGGTGATGTCCCTTCCTTCAACACCTTCTGGAGGTTTTTAAAGCCAGTCCAGCCTCTAATGTCAGTGGGGACATTCTCATTTGTACTACCAAGTCCCCCAGAGCTGGTGGCAGCCACTGCCAGGCTGAGCCAGAGCTGAGCTTCTCTGTGTGCTGCTATCCTCCCTGCTGCTGCCAGTGTATGGTCCACTGGTGACCACAGTCCTCGGCAAGATGAGACCAGATGTGTCCACGGATGAGGTGTGGGCTGTGTGTTACTTCTGGTTGGGGAGTTACAGGGAGCAGCTGGAAAGTGTGATGCAGAAAAGGCTTAGCACTCAGATCTGCATAACAGGGCCCCATCTGTTCTGCAGGAAATATCTACCTGTAATAAATTTACATCGTGTACCTTCTGACCAAAAAAAAATCCCCGCTGAATTGCAGTGGAAAAAACTTTTTCCTTTCACTTCCAGTAGTTAGGAAGGAGCAACTCCCAGTCCAGCAGGAATTTGAACTCACATTGAAGAGTTTTAGGGTGGGGTTGAGTGTGGATTTTTTTCAAATAGATTTTGAATTCCAGATCCAAATTTAATTGTCCTCTTCTGATAGACTAAGATTTGGGAAAATATAGAGGCAGACTGGTAGTAACCTCTTAAAGACCCTGTCTTCCACTGAAAATCACAGATGGGGGAAAAAACACATGGCTTCTTTTTCACAGCTTCATCTAACTGCATTTCATGGAGCAGGAGAGATAAGGAGTCCTGCTGGACCTCTGGTTTTTAACATGAGCTCAGTGCTGGATTTCACACCTCCATATCAGCGAGTTTCTGCCTTACCTATCTGGAAGAGGCACATGGCATTCCTGGCTAGTGTGCCAGCACTCAGCCCTGGAGGTGTTGAGAGAAAGGCATCTGGAGCTGTATCTGTTTGGCTTTGACCCAGCCAGACATCACTGTTGCAGCATGTTCCAGGCAGATTTGGATATCTTGATGAGCAAGCAGCCCTTCCCAATGCCACCAAGTGGCTGGGACATTTCACTTGGCAACTACCAATGTTGCTCAGTCAAATCTAACGTGGCTAAGCCATTTCTGCCTCACAGCTGGTTTAGCCCCATCCAGTCTTCCTTTCTCTAAAGCTGGTGAGGTATTTTGGTGCATCAGCCCAAACAGCTGCTGCTTCCAGAGATGTGTTTGTCAGTGGCAAAATGAACCTGAAGAGGCAGTGCATGTAGCAGTTTGTTAGATTAGTAAAACACCCAAGGCTCAGAGAAGACACCACTTGCGTGTTGGGGTGGTTTTGCTTGGAAGCATCCCACTGAGCCTGGGAGCATGGTTGCTTCAAGGCAGCTTCTGGGGAACCAGTCCACCAACATTTGGAGACACCCACTCAGTCTTGTGAATTGTAATAAGCAGGAAAGAGGTGGAGGATCAGCACCATGGGGACGTTGGAGAAGAGTAACGGATACAGGAATGCTTGTGTCAAATCATTTTCTGAGTCAAATCAAGCTGAAATTGTTCACAGGCATGGTCAGACAGTTTTTGGAAGCTAAAAATAACAGCTAAGTGGAGTCACTCCTTGGTTAATCTGGGTTTGTTAAGGCCAGACATCCAGATCCAGTTCAATACTTTTGTTAAAAAGGCTCTATTTACAGCACTGCCGGACTGGCCCTTTGCCCACTAGGGTGACACTGGCCACTGGGCACTGGGCCAGCTTGACTGGGTGACTTCAGCATCCTCCTCCAAAGGCTGTGATGAAATTTTGGCCTGGCTCATTCTCCTGAGACCTCATACAGTCGGTCACGAGCCGAGCTGGAATTTCTCTGCTGAATTTCCCAGCCCCAGGCTCACAAACCTTCACTTCTCTCCCCAGAATTCTGCTGGCAGACCATAGCTTTCTAATGTCTAATAAGAACATTATGCCAAAATGCATAACATGGCTAAAAGTCCAACCCATCATGGACATCCCAAGGAGAGGGAGAGGAGGGAGGCAAGGCAGGAAAATGAGAGTGCATTGGTGATCCTGTAAGCCTCACCTTCCCAGCAAGAAGACTAGACCTTGATTTCCCTTGGGACACTGCACAGTCCCCCACATCAGAGGTGCAGGTCTTGGATAAGGGACCTCTGAGAGTGGGGCATCTCTTGAAAGCCACATAAAGATTTTGGAAATAGTTGAAGCACATAGCAAAACCAAGAAAACTGATGAGTCAGGAGGAGAAGCTCCTGGTGCCCTGCAGAGCCCACTGCCAGGGAATTACCCATCCCCAGGTGTGAAAGCACGTTTCTTCACTGTGTTTGGCTTCCCAATAGCCTGAATGGTGTCCCATGGATATATCAAACTGTCCAGTGATGGAGGGGGTTGTTGAGAGCAAATCCATCTGTTTGGCAGCACTGTGATGTGCATGGGTAGCACAGAGCATCACACCACTTTCCTAGGAGAAATTATCACTTCAAAGAAGAAAGAACCAGAGGAGAGTGGTGGGTGTGCAGAGCAGAGCATCCTGATGTTTTGAGGCTTGTAGTTTGGCTTGCCTGAGTAAAGCCAAGGCCATCTGAGTGGCAAGTTACATCACTTCTGTGCCAGGACAAATCATTGGCTCGAAACTGAGAAAGATTACTGTGTTTGCCCACAGTCAGCTGATTAAAACTATATTTTACACACATTTGAGTGGTGATTAGTGATGGAATGCAAATCTCATGCAAATTGGTGCAAGTGGCTGGTGTGCACAGCCAGGCACTTTTCTTTCCTCTGAGGCGTTTGGGCTTTTTTAAAGTTCACATGGAGGAGCAGGACAAACTCACTTGATCTGAGCACATAGCTGAAGCAAACAGCATGGAGAGAGTGGGAAAAATCAACCTCCATCTGGATGCATTTACCAAGTAGGATCTAGTGTGGTTGCATCAACACATGGAATCCAATTTGTGCAAAGATTTTCATTAAATAAACAGCTACAAACAACACAAACAAACCTTGCAGATACCTTGCTTCTTAGCCTAGTTTCTCTTATTTACCACGGCCTTGCTGCAGTCCCGTTTGTGGAATGGCCTGTCACTTTTCAAAACAAAATTCCGTAATAGTTACTGGATATAGTAGCAAAATATGTTTCTCCAAGGAGCAGATTTGTAAAGAAGATCTATAAACACAATGAAAGCAACAGAATGAATTCCCAAACCCTTGCCACAAAGATTAATTGCAACTATATATACACATGTATATGTGCATATTTTCAACTTGACTTCTGTTTTTCTTTGGCTTCCAGATCCAGAACATTGCTTCAGTCTGAAATGCAGTGGGGTCAGGTTTCCTCACTTCCAGGCAGCTTTGTGGGGATGGCAGAGCCAAGATAAATAAATAAATAATGGTTCACAGAGTGAAATATTATATTTAATAAGGCTGATGAGTCCTCCTGAAACCCGGTTGTGAAAACTTTAAAAAGTGTCTGTTTCCTGTAGCTATCAGCAAGGTAGAAGAGAGGAAACCCTACAGGCTTGTCAAATTTTTTCCAAAGGGTGCAGCTTTCACAGCTGGTCTTGATTTGCCTGGATATTGCTCATTTCTCTAGTGCTTATAACAGCCCTGGAATGGAAATCCTCTCTGCCACCCAATGCATCTCCATGGTGTGTGGTGGGTGAAAGGTGCCAGCCCCAAAATTATTCATCTTGGTTAGCTCTTGGCTTGCCCTGCAGTTTGAGAAAATGAGGCTGGATTCATGAACAATAGAGTAAATACAGGAGGCCTAAAAAGGACAAAATTCACAGTGAACATAAGTCCCATCACATCAGCAAATAGGTTTGTGCTGCTTGTAGCGTTACCCCTCCCTTCTCCACACACCATGTTTACAGGATTTGGAACACAAACCCTCACCTATGGCTGATGATCACAAACAGGACTAGCAGAAGGGAAACGCTGTTCTCGACTTAAAAAGGCAAAAGCAATACAAGCCAGCACAGAGGCTACAAGTGTCTGAGACTGTGCATGTGCATGTGTGCCAGTGCTTATTAAATATACATGACCCTGCTATTTGTGGGACACCGTATGGGTACCAAGGAAGTGACTGGGCTGACGTGTGACTTGCTCTGCCTCACAGGAAACACAGAGGAATCAGTGCCTATAGCTAGATTTTGTGTGAATCAGACGTAAATCTTTCTATCTTCAGCTTTCAAACCAGCCTCCCTCTGACCTTTTTTATTGCACAGCTGTTTCAGGTGGGAAACAATGGTATTTTCTGCCCTCCAGAAAAGCTGTGGTCTTTGCTCATGCTGGAGCATGCTGCCTAGCCCAGGGACATGGTACAGGGTTCTCTGCTCTTCGGCTGGAAATCATTTTAGTTTGCTGCTTTTCTGGCAGAGCCCGTTGCACGCAAACTGTCGTCCACTTGGAATATACCTTGGGCATTTTTATATGGGTTTCTGGGAGCTTGGAAACATGTTTTTCTGTCTATCTGCTAGGATTTTGATATGAAGCTGTTTATTTGAGTTGTAGAAATGGAAATCTCGTCTTCAGGAGTCACTCTGGAATTTTCCTCCAAAGATCAGTGAAAGCAATCATTAAGATGGGGCATCATTTATAGCTCTGTGCAGAATAATCCTCCAGGCTCTTGGCAGCTATGAATTGGAAAACAATAAAGACAATTACAAGAGGGCTCTGTAAAAAAAAAAAAAAGAAAACCCAAACATAACCTTTGATATATTGTCTAGCTCACAGAAGAGGAGGCAGCAAAGTGAAAAATCTCTCTCAGCAGATGCATACAGCACCATTCCAAATTCCTAAGCTTTTTGTTTGCTTCCATGCCCTGACATCTTCCCTGGGTAGTGCCAATAGGAGCAGGAGATTTTGCTACTGTGCTCTGCAAAGGTTCCTCTGGGGAAACAGCAACTGTGAACAAATGTTCACTTCCATGGAGGGATCCTGAGTCCAAGGCTGCCACAGCTGCTCCCAGGCACCTTGGCTCAGCCAAACAGATGAGCCCTGTGTGGGCAGAGCTGGGACTCACCCTGGCTCTCCTGGTGCTGCCATACTCTGAACACTTCTGGAGGTTTGTTCCATACTTGCTGCTGAGATTTTCCTGATTCATTTTGAAAGGCAGTCAAAACTTGCTGAAAAGTGCAGCAGGGGGAAATTTGACTTTATTTTGTGGCCTCACAACCCTTCTCTCCTGCTTTGGTCTGGATCCCCACACATTTTGCTGCACATTGATGGTACCATAAGCTTAGTCTTGGGTGTTCATGCAGCTTCTGGCCTATCACACCCAGGCACATGGCCAGAAACCCTCACTCACCATGCTTGAGCTCTGTTGTGGTTAGGGTTTAATTTAATTTAAATAGCTTTAAAAATGTGAACTCTGGTGAGAAAATTAAACTCTTAACTGTGTGTGGCTACTGGAAGATCCCAACCTGACTGTAGTAAATAAATATGTTCATGGTCAGTTTGACATCCTGATAGTCAATCAAGAACTAGATATCGTGATGAGGTGGTGTGGATTGATGTGATGAATGACAGCAGGAGGATGCGTTGCAGAGCATTTGGAAGGGCACCTCAGCCTGTCTTTGAATGGAGTCCCCTGTTGACATTTCATTCTTTTCTTTGAAGGCATTAATATCCTTCAACAGCACCTATCCATGCTTCAAGGAAAAGCAAATGAGTTTCAGGGAGGAAGAGGGGCAGAATACAAAAGCCAGCCTGTATTTCTTGGCTACTTGTTTTGGTCAGTTTAGTTTCCTCTTACTATACTTTGCTGCAGTTTTCTTGAATCTCGACAGCATCTTTGGAACACTTCTTAAAGCAACTTTTTTTATAATACTAGAATTGCCATCACTAGGATGACTTTCTGGAGCCAAAGGCATCTCATGCTACCTTCGTTTCTCTCTTTCTTCCCCTCCCAAACTGGGAGGACTCTTCAGGAAGCTGTTGTTCCCTTGGCCTCCCTCCTGCCCTTCTTCCACCCAACAGCTCCTAAACAATCCCTGTGGTTCCTACCAGGCCCACACTAGGGAGAAACACCTGAGCACAATACTGAGATGCATTTCTACTACTTTGTGCTTTAAATGCTCCTAAGTCTGCTAATATTAGATTGCCCTTCCCAGGAGCAGCAGGTTTTTTTCTGTAGCATCACTGCAGCTGCAGCCAGCCAACACAAGGAGCGGGTTCTACCTGCCCAGCCAAGTGCATTGGTCTAGAGTTAAATTCCATGTATGTGCCTCTGGCTTTCCTTAGCAGCCCTGGCTCACTAAGCTGAGCTCAGGTTCAGGATAGACAAAAAAGAAGAATCGTCCCCTGTAGATCTCAAGCTGAGTATGAGGAGGCAAGTATACATGTCCCAGCAAGCTTCATTGTTTACCTAGCACGAGCTGGTAAGGAAGGCTACCAAATTTACTGTGGACAATGTCTCATCCTTACAGCAAGGGTGCAAGGTCCTCGATGCAAAGTCTGTGTGCCAGGAGACATTCATAGCTCAGAGGCCAAGGAGCAGGAGAGAAGACATGATCGTGGAATTTCCTCAGGCCTTACAGCTACCCCTGCCATGGGTACCCAGGCCAGCCAGATTTCCTGTTGCTGCCAGAGCTCCCAGCTCCCCAGCTGCTCCTAGGCACAGGAAAAGCCCTGCTGAGGGCACAGCCTGTGCAAAAGAAGGTTTGGCACTGGGAAAGAATGGAGCATTTCCAGAGCAGATTAAATCTTCCAAGACTTTGAGCTGCCAGTTTGAAGAAGCCTACGCATTTTGCAAGTTTTTAGAGTCTTAGAACTTGGTCTAATTTAAGCAAATTGGCACATCCTAAGCACTGGAGAGATCCTTCTGCTAAGTTTCATCCTCTGCAGCAAAGCAAAAGGAAGACAGAATTACTCAATATAGTGTTTGGGAAAAAAATGTTTGCATGGGAAAAGCAGCATTTTTTTCTCAAAGCTAAGACGGTGGAGCTTTTCATTACTCTCTCAGCAGTGGCCACTCTACATGGAAAGTTTCAGTCTGAATGGCTAAAGTCTGGCAAAGTACCAAGCAGCTGAAAGAGACTCTAAAATATAGAAAGTCGTGGGCAAACTCCACAACAGGCACTTTAACTCACAGCCCTGATGGTATCAGGCAACCGGATGAGCATGTGTAAGATATAAGGATCTGCTGAAGAAACAGCATCTGGGAAATTTTCCCTCCTCTTGTCTTAACTAAGGATTGCAGAGGGATGGAAACCAGCTTACAGGCTCTGGGGTTTGTGTGGGAATCGCCAGTTCCACGTAACATCTGCAGCTCCCAGCATAACAGAAAAGAGCAGCCAGACCTGAGGCAGCACCTGTGCAGCCCTGACATGAGCTGGGGCTTAAGAAAGCTCTGTCTTTGCAAACAACCTGGTGGTCTTTGTCTTCTGACCTTTGACAGTTGGTCTCGATGATCTTAGACATCTTTTCCAACCTTAATGATTCTATGACTGTCACAGGAGCAAATCCAGCATGTGTGTGCCCACGGAGTTCTGCAGTAGGATTTTTCCATTCAGCATTCTATATATCTGCCAGTCCTCTGAGCTTATAGAGACACTGGAGCTGTTGAGCTGGGCACAAAGAGTGTAATTTTCAGCCCCACATACAGCACATTTATTTTGCTCCCATAGGGAGATCTCTCTCTGATGAGCTGAATACACAGGTCTAGGCTGAAGCCACCCAGTGTTGTGTCCTGCTGCCACAATTGCCATAAATGGGGCTGACATGCAGCTGAGACTTCTGTGGCTAAGGACTTTTCTGTATTGTCATTTTTAAATGCTCCTTGCCATTTTCACCCAGGTACGTGCAAACTAAACCAGGGACTTTTTCCCCTGGGAAGAGAGGAAGAGCTGCTGGCCAAGACTGAGCCCATCATAGGCACCCTGCCCAGCTTGTTAGGCAGCAAGCAGTCACAAAGCACTTGAGTGTTCTTCCACTCTCACTTTTCTCTTGGCCACTTGGTTCCTCTTATTTTAGCTTTGTTTGAACAATCTCCTTGGTAACTGGAGACAAAAGCAGAATTTTTTTCATCCTTCCCATCGGATTGGTTTCCTGCCTATCTCAGCACCGGGAGGGATCCTTAGCAAACATGTGTATGCTTTTGTGCTCCCACCACAGGTCTTAACCCCATGTATCACTGGGGATTTCAGTAGACCTTGTGTCTCTTTAAAAGGGTTTTTATACACAGAGTTTCAGTTGAGAGGGATATATTTTATAGTTTAATTTGTTTGGCAGTAAACAGATGATGTGTCAGTCACAGTGTGAATGGTGGCTCTTAAAATTGCCCACATGCTCCTGACCTCCAGTGTGTCCAACAGCAGGGAAACTCAACTAGAATGGCCCCTGTCAGGATGCTGCAGCCACTGCAGTGGCAAAACCCTTCAGCAGAAGCAGGGCATGTCTCCTTGCTGTGGCAGCACCCTACCCCCAACCCACAGGTCCCACAGCCCTATATATCTTCTAGCACCTGCCTGAGGACATTAAGGTCCTTTGGTCTTTTCAGAGCAGTTTCAGAAAGATCTCTGTGAGGGTAAGGTCATTAATCACGGGCAATTCCTAAAGACCTGGACGTGTTTGGAAAGACCCGGAAAAAATCCCATCTCAGCTGACACACTTCTTTCATCTGCCCTCTGGAGATGCAAATCATTGGAAAAGAAGAGAGAGGGAAAAACAAACAAAAAAAAAAAAACATCACACACACACAAAAAAAACCAAACAAAAAAACAAAAAAAACCTACTAAAGTCTCTGAAGACTTGCCTGGGCTGAAAACATTCCTGACTGAGCATGGAGTTCCAGTTACAGTGGATCTGTTCTTGAAAATGGACCTGCACATTCCATATTGATGTTTGCCCTTTGAATGTCTGTGGCATGCCCTTGGCTGTCACTGAGCATTCTTTATGTTCTTCTTTTCCCACATACAGCTGCTTTTCCAGCAGCAGAGCTAGCTGTCACCACCCTGGAAGAGTGGCAGGGCACCATCAAGATCCCTTGTCTACTGTCTCCCCAAACAAGAAGAGAAATTCTCCCTTGCCCCAAAACCCAGGCAAGCAAAATTTGAAATGTGCCTTCCCTGGAGCGAAACACTGTTAGGATTCATACAAAGTCTTGCTGCAGTGGTGGTACTGGAGCAGTTCGTGCACAGTAGATGTATTTTGGGCTTCCTGAAGTCCCAATTCCTGATGCTGAAGCCATGCTATTAGACATGGACCTGTTATTTCTCACGATCACCACTGTTTTGTTTAGTCAGCTTTAACTCATCAAAGTTTGCTAAATGACTTAGAGAACTGTAGAAATGTCCTTTCTCCTGGCAGTTGCTCATTGAAATTCATTTGGGGGACACCAAAGCCATTTCAATGAGTGATGTCTCCCGTTTGAGGAGCATTGTCGTGGCAACTATCCAGGTACACACAGGGAAGAGCAACTCTTTTTTTTTTTTTTTTTTGAAAGGTGAGAGCAATATTGTCATAAGGGGGAACCTGGCTGCAAAGAAAAGCTGCATGCTTATTTGGGTGCAAGAAGTACTTTCATGTGTTTGCATTTGCTTTCCTCGGGGAAAAGGCATATGAAGACAATCAGGAAGAGGGATGGAGATTTGACCCAGAGGTTCTCTCTCTGCTCCAACCCTGTCACAATTTTATTCCTCGCAATGTTTGCTTTGCACTTCAAGGTTTTCCAGTGGGGATTTCAAATACAGCTCTGACCCCCTCTCAGGTGAGCATGTGTCTCTTCCCTGCAACATGCCACCCCACCACCCAGCTCCCTATGAACCATAGCAGATCTTGCCAATGGAGCATGATGAGACATTGGAGCCAGTTTCTGCCCCCATAGTTACCTGCCTGCATTACTCACAGACCTGACTGACCAGCCAGGTCAGTCAAAAGAAAATCCCAGAAAGGCAGAATGTGGGGGAAGTGCCAGATTTTGGCTCTTAACCCTGTAGGCTTAGAAGTGGGATTTGTAAGGTTTTATACTGAGGTTGGGCAGGGCTGAGCCCTGGGCAGTCAATCCTTTGCTTGCAGCACAGACTGAATTCTTCAGGACTAATGCAGTTTTTAGCTGGCATGGGCAGGGCTGTGCAAAGCCAGGGGAGAAGTTGTTTCTGCTCTGTCAGCTTTCCCAGGTACCTTAAGTAATTGCTGCTGGGGGTGTTTTTGATCAAGTTCACATCAAATGTGTTTTCCTTCCTACTCATCACTTGTGTTGCACTGCTTGTGCAAGCTGTCCTTGGAGCTCCAGATGTTGATCTAGGTGGAACCTCCTGTTTAGTCCCCCAGTGATTCTGCCTCCAGGAGGTACTCTGGGAAACTTTAGGGACTGTGGATCACCATTCTTAGACATGCATGGCAACAAGATCGGGAAAAAGTGGGAAAACAGGTTTGTCCTTGTGTTACCACATCCAGAGCCATGGAAGCGGAAGCCACAGCTCCAACTGTCACAGGACAAGGGAACATTTAAGCATTACCAAAGGCTCAGGCACTGGTTTGGGGCAGATCAAGAGGGTGCCATTCATCTCCGCCTAGCTGGGCCCTTTCAAGATATGACATTGGCAGATGAATGGAATGCATTAGTCAGAGCACAAAATTCACAGTCAAATCAGAGCAAACATTGATGATTCGCCAGAAAAACATTTCTGATCTGACAAATCCTCCTCAGTATGGTCTTCCTAAGAAGAGAGTCAAGCAGCATTCAGTCTAGCATGTGAAATCATCTTACCTGGCAATCGTTGCTCCTGAAAAGTATTTTCTGAGACACTGAGCATCAGCTGTGCCTGTCATCTCCCAGCTAGTCAAGCAGCAGCAGCTCTCAGTCTTCCTGTCTCTGCAGAACACCTCTCACACCTTGTATTTCTGCAAGGCCACGGAAGAGCAGGCTGGGTCTTTTTCCAAGATCTTCCTGGTAGCGATGCTCTGGAGCAGGCCAGTGTTATATATTTGAGCCGTATGTTGTCATTTAAACTCATTGCATCCTGAGGCCGGAGGAGCAGTTCATTTATGCAGACATGGAAATGACAACACAGCCCTGTGGTCTTACAAAGATTTATTCAGGAAGCCTTGGGGAAAGAGGTAAAGGGCATCCAAGAAAACAAGAGTACCCAGATGAATTTTGGCTCCAGAGGTGGGGGGAAGATAGAGCGACCATTTAGCCCTTCCCTTGTTTGCAGTGTCCAGGCTGGTGTGCTCAATCACATTTTTGGGAAGCATTGGACTGTGCAGTCCCGTGAAGACCTGGGCTGCTGGACCAGCAAACCAAGCTGCCACATCAGATCAGCTCACATCCACACTTCCCAAAGCGTGCGTCACGCTTCGTTTCAGGCAGGTTTTCCTTTTCCCTCCCTGTCATGTTTGCAGCGTGCTGCAGGCAAAATTTTCATTAAGTACAGACATTTCATGTCAGCAAGGCTTGGTTCGGCAAAGGATCCTGCATGGGTGACTCATGGGACATCTTGCACAGATGGGAACTCATCAGCAGGGACAGAAACCCTAATGAACCCTCTCCTTTGTCAGACACCACTGGGTAGTAGTTAAAATCATATATGACACAAGGTCATTCACATAATCAGGCCCATTTTGGCATCTCTTCTGTCGCTCAGGAAGGTTTGTCCCTGCACTGCCTGAGCAAGCATCACATTGCCCTGTCCTGTTGTGGCTGGGACAAATGCCTCCACTACAGACCTGGGTGTCTCTACATGTGACACTGCCACCTCCTCACCATAAGGTGCAGCTTTGTTGTCAACTGCTGGAAGAAAATCCTTATCATCTCCTTTTCCATCCCAGAAACAAGACAACTTCCTTCTTCAGGTAGCTGTCAGAAATTTGAGCAGTGAGGCTGCTAAGTGCACAGAAGGACTCCCTGGTGCCCTGATCAGCAGAGCTGTGTGCTGCAGAGACAGGCACAGGAGCAGCGAGGTCTCTTTGCATCCATAACAGCACAGATGGGTCCTTGAGTCCCTGCAGCCTCCAGGAAGCTTCACAGAGCAGATGAGGACATCCAGAAAGATGGAGAGCAGAGCATAGCAAGGGCAGAGATGTCGAGAGGCATAGCTGCCTTGCTCTTGGTCATTTGCTCCAACCGTGCCTTGTGGTCTGGTCCAAGCTCCTTTCTGTGGTCATGGACCATTTACATGGTGTGGCTTCCGGCTCTGGTGGTGCCCAGCTCTGGTGATGGTGATTTGGGAACTCTCTTCCCCGTGGTATCCTACAGCAGCCTACTTGCCCCTTTGTACAGGCACTGCCCAGTGCCCAGCTGTGCAAGGCAGAGAGTTTCCCAAGCCACGTGCCCATGTCTCATGGCAAGCTTTAACTTCAGCTAATTAAGTGACTAGCTGACAAGCAGATGTATGAGAAATCAATATGGCAGGTTTCTGCCAGAGTCTGGGAACACGTGCTAGAACAGGCAGCACCGATGGATGTGGCTTTGAAATGTCACCTCCAGAACACGTATCCCTTGTGGCTGTTCTCTCACTGTAATTGATGGCTCTCTGGGTGGGAAGTGCTTGTCTGTTGGAATGTCAGGGCTGGCAGCACCAGGATCCCACTCCTGACTGCCTAGCCTGGATGTTGTAACTGTAAATCTGCAGTTGAAAGTCTTCCAAGCTATTCATGTAGTTCTCCTGGGTGATCAGTGGAAACTGGATGGGTGACAAGCTGCATAAGTGCATCGTTCCCTCTATTGATTCAGAAATAAGTGTCTGTGCAGATAGCAACAGCATGCCACGTTCTCATGGGCAGGCTTGTTACTGACTGCTGTAACAGCTGGTTGGCTGCGTATTTAGAGATTATAATTTTCCTGGCCCACTGGAGACACTGTTCTGACTATGTGCAGCACTTCTTAGCTCTTCCAGCTCTGGCTCTGGCTGGTATGGCCACAACGATGATTTCTTAGCTGTGAGAACTCTGATCTAGGTGCACAGCAGAGTTGAGTAAGATCTATGGATTGGAAGGCCTCTGGTCCAATTTCTTCTCAGAGGGCCAGCATCAAAGCCAAAGCTGACATTTTGCTTTAAGCTTTAGCTCTCTTTTTGCCCTGCCTTTGCCATTGTACAAAGCCAATTTGCTTCCCTGTCAACAGGAAACATGCAGCCCTGTCCTGCTAGTGCCATGTCACTTGCAGGCAGACATCTGGGCACTCTCTCTTGCCTTTTCCAGAGATGTGCAGAAAATCGCAGGTGGGCTGACGTGCTTTTGCCAAGTGCATATCGCTTCCTTTGCTGTCCATGACACTGAGCTGGCATTACCAATCACATTGCTCTCCCTGGCACATGGGATACTGCAAATGCCAAAAGCTTACACAAGCTCTAAGGGCACTGTGAGAAATCTGCAGAGCACAGCACACAGAAACCTGGTCTGGCTAGAAAACCCCTGAGGCACAGATATCTGGGCTGGGAGATATGTCTGTGTGCCTCTCGTCCTACTCCAAGGTGCTCTTGGCAATCATCACAAGAAGAGGCTGTGCTGGATGTCCATTGGGTCTGATGAGGTGTAGCATGGTTTTAAATGAAAACTAAGTCCTGATAGAGAGCATTGGACTTGGAGAGAGGGCAGAGCTTTGTATGCCATGTTCACAAAGATACCATCCTTCTCTTCTTCCTGCCGGGTATCTGCAAGAGGAGAGGAGCTGAAGCTGAAATTCTGCAAGATGTGTTTTATTCTTTGATTTCCAGTACACAGAGATGAAACTCATTTCCTCATCAATTGCTTTGACTTCAGACTCAGAGAAGTATGATTTCTGGTACAGAAGTGCATACAGTTGGATGAGCCATGGATGCCCTCAGTTTTCATGCCAGAGAAGGATTCTTTAGCTCAGGTAGAATGGATGTGTCACCAATGGAAGGAAAACCCCAGCAGCAGCCATGGTTTGCTGCAAACTTGCGCCATGGTATCACTGGGGGTCCCTGAAGCAGGCAGGGAGGAGGGGACAGGGAGGTGTGCCAAGACTGATAGTTTAGACTAACACAGGACCTCAATCCCCATGCATCCAAATGTGTTGGAGAGATTCTCCAGACATTGCTGTTTCCCACCTGCATTGTGACTGAGGGTCAAAATATGCAAAAAAATCTAGCTTTTTCAAGGGCTGTGTATTTGCACAGTCATGGGATCTTGAGTGTTTAGCCTAAATAGCCATCTCCTGGAGACATGTGATGATGGTGCAAACACCACTGTCAGCCTCAAATCAAAGGTGATTCTAGATCTCTGTCTAGAGTAGGCATCTTGGAAACACCATCTAGATTGACCCCAGATTCTCACAAGGAGAAGAAGATATTTAATGGTTTAGAGGCTGCTTTAATCTTCTGGGTTTTTCCCTCTGTCTTGTGCATTTGGGTCTCCTGGTTCCTAGCCCTGCAGTGATTCAGCACCAGGCGTTTCAGGGTGCTAATCAGTGTCCCTTTGGTTATCACAGCCTGAGCCACAAGAGAGAGAGATTTTAAATGCAAGTTTCAGCATGTCCTTCCACTGTCGGGACTTTGGGTCTCTTCATCCCACCGTGTCCAGCTGGGAGACTCAACAGGCAGCTCTGCAGCTCAGCGCTGTGGTCGGTCCACATTGCTCTGTGAGCCTTAGCAACCTGTCCTGGCTCTGCCAGGCACCCACCTCTGCCTCACTCCCTGAGAGTGAGGACTGTGGGGAGCAGACTGACAAAACTGGACCCTGAATGCAGCCAGGAGCACAGGACTAGGTGAGGCCACCAGGAGCACAGGCTGCATTCCACAGCCTGTGCAGGCAGCCCCTTGTTGCTGCTCTCATCCTCACGGCCACTGCTCTACAGCAGATCTCTGCCTGGGAGAGGAGTGAGAAGCAGAGACCATATCTAAGAGTCTAGCAAAAGCAGGGTGACATCAGTGCATGTCCTAGATTACTGTAGAAAGCAGTCCTTACACTAACGCAGGATGAATTGTGCAGTTGCCTGATCCTCCTCCTTCTCCACTGATCAAACTCTGCCACATGGCCACATGCGTGCAGGACCCTGCGGAGGGGCTTTGTGGCAGGCAAAAGACAGTGTGATGCAGATCAGGCATGCTCTAAGAATAGCCTGTGTTATTTTCATACTCTTGCTGTTTCTCAAACACCATTAGGAGGTAATCCTTTTCTCTGGGATTGCAGTCTCATCCCAGAGACCAATTTGCCTCAGCAATTCTTGCTGATTGGAAATTCATCCAGAGAACAGACTTTGCCATTTGTTCTTCCTACCCTTTCTCCTAACAGCCTCGTACAGCAGATACAGCAGCAGTGCACATGTCTGCCCAACACAGGGCACTTGTTCACACCCTAGAATGATCACTTGGAAAACTGCATAACACCACCACACTTTAAGCCCCATTATTCTGCATTATTCAAGGAAGTCCTATTGGTGTTGGGTCAAAGCATCAGAAACTGTTTTTTTAATTGGCATCCAGGTTTCTTTTTGTGAGAGAGAATTATTTTTGGGGGCTTTGAGGAATGTCAGATGCAGCAAGCCAGAGCACACCCATAGGCAATTTACGTCTTGATACCTCTGCTGCCCTCAGAATTTAAGAAGGCATCTCTTTTAATTAACTTTCCTGAAAAAAAAAAGTTATTTTTTCATACATAAGGGCAGGATGAAGTGTACATTTTAATGGGAGTTGTCAGGAAAATTATTGATTTTGTTAGTAATGTTTTTGAAATTGTGCCATTCTGGTAATTCTGTCAGGTTCTCTTTGAAAGCTTAGCTGAGAGCATTTTTATATCCTTCATTAGTTTTTTAATACATGATAATTTCCCCTAACTCATCAACGCAAAGCAAAATCAGCTGTGTGCTTGGAAACCATTTTTCCTATGTACAAACCTATTGCAGCAATAATTACAAACTGAACAAATTATTACAGATATTCATTATAAAATACAATTACTCTGAGCCGTGCTGCATTGTTAACACTTTTCATAGCCATCACTTGCTCTTGAGTAAATGGTTTCATTATAAGCATGAAGGGCGAACTTAATATGCTCCTGAGTCACAGCAAACAGCACAAGAAATCATCCTGGCTGTTCCTCCGAGTGCTTGCGGTGTTTACCCTGAATGAGTAGAAAATGTTGACTCTGCTGCCAAACACTGGTCAGCTTAACGGAGGGGCTCTGGGTGGCCAGTGCAGATGTGCAAGGAGTGGAGAAAGCCAGAAATTACAGCAGCGTGGCCTGAATTTCACTCCCCTAGAGCATGGCTTTCTTCCATGTTTATGGGTTTTCAGTGCTGGGACCTGCCAGAAACCTCCTTGATCATATATTAGGTCAGCCTTGGGGCTGCTTCAACTTGTGCTGGCTGCTCATGGAAAGTGCAGAGGAGCCAGGGATGGGATAAGAAACATTTCTTCGAAGGACAGGACAGGCAGGCTTGGGAAGGGAGAGAGGAACTGGGAATCTTCTTTAAGTAAGAGCATTCACAGGAGGGCCGTGCTGTCAAGTGTGGAGGGAAAGCGAACCAGCCAGCAGGTCGGCAGCAGGCACAGGGCTACAGGCAGTCACTGCATTGGCTTTTTATTTTGTGTGTTATTCCTTCTTATTTCTTGTCTGGGACAAGGTCAGAGCCAGGAAGAGGTCCTGTCCTGGCAGCAATGCCATGCGTGCGTGGCAGTGAACAAAGCACTCCAGGGAGGAGCAGAGGCTGTTGGATTTCTGTTTCATATGTTGTCTCTCTGCAAGGACTTTGCACTGCAGGAGGGACCACAGTAGCACAGTCCCCCCACACCATACTGCTTGTACCCCAGGTTTGGTCACTTTCTGAGAAGCAGCTTTCAGCTGGGTGTTTCTGGACTGATTATGTGAGGCCCTGAAAAGAGCTGAAAAACTTCCATGCTATTTTCTTTCCCCTGGTAAAGCAATTTTCACTTTATTGGGTGCCTCAAGGAGAAAATCCGTCTGCTGGTGGCCACAGTTTCCTGTGAGGCTTTCATCTTCTGTTATGTGTGCTTGTGGCTGTGCTCTGAGCAGGAACTCTGCCTTTGGACCTGTCCTGATGATGCTACAGGGGCAAATTCAGCAACCCCAGGTCATGTGAAGGAGAATTGCTGCTCGACTCTCAAACAGTAGAGAACTAAACTTTGAAGGCTTGGGAAAGGATGTTCTGCCTGTAAAGTAAAATTAAAAAAGTAAAATCTCACCATCAGAGAAGCTTTCCATCACCCTGCTCTAACCAGAAAGACCATTTTGCCTTTACGTTTGCTTCACAGAAAAAGTCCTAGCTCCAACATCCCTTTCAAGCTTGTAAATTAGAGCCTCCAAAGCCCAAACTGAGCAGCCGATCATGATATTGTGCATGAATCTGCTTGCCTGGTGAGACAGAGACTCTTCTGTGCACAAGCTCAAGCAGTGTATCATCATGCTTTCAGAGGCTTGATCTGTGCTTGTTCCCAGAGCTCATGCCTATGCAATATGTGCAAGCTGTCAAGGGGATGTTCTATACCGAAGGTTTTTGGAAAGGGATGTGTCTTGCTGCGCCCATGCCAAGGCACCTCTGGGAAAGTTGACCCAGGCTGCCTCATGCGCAGCCATGGCCTATGGCCATGCCAGGGGGGCTGGCACCCTGCAAGCTGCTGGTGCTCTGACCATGTGGTCTGTGCTCATCCTCAGGCAAGCTTGGCCCATCAGCTCCTGCCCTTTGCTTTTGGCTGTTGCTGTCCCTCTAGCCTGTGCTAGGAAAACCACTGTTTTCTGTCCACAGCCCCCTTCCTCTGCTGTTTCCACCCTCCTCCTCCTATACTTTCTCTTCCTCCTCCTTCTCCTCCTCCACTCCCTGTTTCCCCTCCTCCCTTTTCCCCCCTTACTCTTGAATCTCTATTTCTTCTTCTCTGTTCCAGCAAAACGATATCAATCAAGGTGATAGATGATGAGGAGTATGAGAAAAACAAGACCTTCTACCTAGAGATCGGGGAGCCCCGGCTGGTGGAGATGAGTGAGAAGAAAGGTGGGGGACGTACTCCGGGGCTGAGCCCAGCCTGTGTGTCCCTGTCTGGCTCACTCATGTCTGGCACCTGCAACACTGAGCTCACATCCCCAGTGCCTATGGAAAAGGGCAGGAGCAAGACCACTTCCCATTCCCCCTGAATGCAGCCTTTCCCCAGCCCACCAAGGTGCAACCTCACCCAGGAGGTGGGGATGCTCCTGCCCTTCCCCATATGCCCCAGGGGGGATGTGCAGCCGCTTTCCCCCACCCAACCATCTCTGTCACCACAGCACCCGGGCGGATGTGAACTGCATGCGTGTGCGATGCCAATCATGTGTTTGCCTTTGTCTTGTGTTCCCACAGGAAATTCATTACCCTTAGAGTACTTGACCGTGAGGAGTATGAGAAAGAGTGCAGTTTCTTCCTTGTGCTTGGGGATCCGGTGTGGCTACGACGAGGAGTGAAAGGTGTGAGAGTAAAACCAGACCAGCTCTCGAGACGCTGCCGTCCGCTTTCTCTGTGTCTCCCTACTCTCACACTCCTTTCTCCTCACACTTTGGCTCCTGGCCATTTTGCCCTCCCTCCTTCGAAGCTTAGCCGCTGCACCTTTTTGCTCTGTTTTCTTTCCTCTTTCGTTTTGAGAGGACTCCGTTCCCCAGGGAGTAAGGTGCTCCCGGTTGGCCCAGGAGCACCTGGGCAGGGGACAATGAGCATTGCCAGCACCCAGAGACATTTTGAGAGTACTGCCCTGCCGTGTCGTAGCTAGACCTTCATTTAATCAAGTAGGACATTCAGTCTCAACAAGTAAAAAGGGAGTGCTGCATCATTTTTATCAGAAGATAAAATAGCTTTCGCTTGAAATAAAATGCATGGCCAGAACAGTAATTTTAGCCTTTTTATGCTGGCACTAGGAGCTGAAAATAGCTGAAAATCACAGCACAAGCAGGTAATACCATGAGATGCAATCAGTTCAGGTAAATCAGGTTATACTCAAATGAAGTTTCATGGCTCTGCTTTGGATAATAGCTTCTCACAGGAATAATAAAAACAATTTCCTCTTTCATCACATTTCTAAACCAATTGCAAAACTTTCTGAAAAGACAGAGTTCACCTATTTTCCCATGCATTTTTTCCTGCAAGAAAATAGGGTGAAAATTAATGGCAAAACCTAGTTCTGCACACTATTCATGGCTGAGCAAGAAGTAGTTTTAGAGTCACTTAAGATATGAATCATTATTAAAGCCCTTGTAGAAAATTGGCAGCTGCATTTGGTCTGCCTGCCTTGGAGCTGCTTTCTAGTTTCTGGGACATAGCACTCCCCTCAGCAGGTATTGTGCTGTAATATATTATTTGATCAGGACAGAGAGGGCCCCCAGTGGCCCCCACACTGAGTGGGGACATGCCACGTTCCTCTTCAGCTCAGATGCTGTCTAGGTCAGCTGTGTCATCCCCTCCATCAGCTTTCCTGCTGGCTTATGTGACTAGTTAGCAAAAGCTGGGCTAAAAATTCAGACACACTGGCATGACTCAGGCACTGTGGATGGGGTCTGTGTCATTAAATGGTGCTGGTGGCATCTATGGAGCGTAGACAGTGTTGCCAGGATAAACTTGCACATGGACAACTCAGCTCAGCAGCTCCAGCCTTGCCTAGCTTTACAGGGACCAGTGTGGGCTCAGCCTTGCAAGTCCAGCAAGAGCAAACATGCTTTACAGGTCCAAGTTTAAGAATTGTGGTACCAACTCTGGAGATCCCAGTTGACATTTCTAGCTAAAAATAAAAGGAAAAGGAAACAAAGTTCCTCATCTTCCTGATCACAAAGGTAACTGAAGAAACCTGGGAGAAACTCAGCTTTACAAACTCACTAGCTGGAAGGCAAGTCAGGATTTTAAAGGATGGTGTTTGCTGCTTTGCCCATGCAATTTTTTTTAATTTTTTTTTTTATATTTGTCTTTGCACTTGATTTTGTACAAGAGGCAGCAAGGCAGGGATAGCAGTGTGCTCGACGGCCCAGAGACAAGGGCATCTCTGAAATGTCACCCCTGGGCCAGAGCTGTGGTGGGGTCTGCATGTCAAGGGCGCAAGACCCACTGGTGCACAAAGGGAGAGGCTTTTTCTTTTGTTTTGGAGACATAAAATGTTGAGCAACAGGATACTTGAGCCAAGCCTTTCCACAGACTTTTGTCCTCTTGTTGTATATTCCAAAAGTGCAGCTGTATGCTGGAGCTATTGCTCCCCATTAGGCAGCTGGAGGAGGTCAAAGCCAGTAGCTGCTGCACACGGGACATCTTACATCCTCCCCAGGGTAGAACTGCCTCTGAGGCCAATGGAAGATCTTGCACATAAAATTCAAAGGGGAAAAATGAATTTTTGGAGTGTGTCTTTTAATCCCATATCCACCACATGTTTGCAATGGTTTTTATTTTCAATCCACAATCCCATGAAACATTCCTGTTCCTTTATTTTCAGTGCTTTTCTCCTAACACTAATGGTATCCTGCAGCTTTACAGATCTGAAATCTCTGCCCTGGGATCTGGTGTCTTTCTATGGATATCCCTTTTGATTTCATTATTCATTTACTTTTCTTCTTCTGTGTTTGTCTCTGTCTCCTTCACAGCCCTGTTGTTGAATGAGCTTGGTAAGCGCGCATTCATTTTTCTTTTCCATTTTTCCAGTTTGCGTATTTTCGGAAGACAGTTAATTTTGCTTGATGTTTTTCTTTGCTCACAGCTTTCTCTTTTAGAGTGATCAGCACTATTTAAATAAGCTCAGGTATCTAATGCCCCGACTTTCCTTAGAGTAGAGCCCCAAAGTCACCAATATTAACGAGCAGTAACCTTCTGTGGCAAGGAGCATTTTTGAGGGGTGGTGCTGTTACAGCCATAGTAAACCTGCCAACATCCTGAGATACAAGCCTGTGCCATGCAAATTAACCCACCACTAACACTGGCATGGCAGAAACAGGATTTCCTGACAACTTAGGGATTTTTGTGGCTAGACAGGAAAGTTGGCCAGTCCTTTTTGAAGAGATAGTGAAAACTTTGCCTCCAGTCTTGGAGAGATTTAGAGCCTACCCAGCCTTTGAATGTCCTTGCTGCCCATTTCCAGGATAGAGCATCTGGGGAGGGAAGCAAAGCCATCCTCATTCCCCAAAGCACCTGAGCCCCAGGGCAGACTCACACTGGTTTTACTCCCTCCACAGCATATATTGGATACCAGGGGGTGGCAGCTTGCAGATGTGGGTTGAAAAGCCTGTGTCGAGGTCTCCTCACACTATCCCTGGGGTGCCTATTGGGAAGCAGTCTCCACGTCCACAGTCCCTGGCCATGGGGCAGAGAAGGACCACCATGTCCCTCTGGGCTGCAAGGTGTCCATGTTGCTGTATGAATACTAATCCTCATTTGTTCTCTCTCTCTCTCTCATTTCGGTTTCATCTAGGTGGCTTCACCATCACAGGTATGGATTTCTACTCTTTCCCTGTACCCCTCTTCCCTTTTCTTAATGGCCATATGCTCACCCTGCTCTTTCCTCTTGGTTTCCTCTTTGCTTTTGTTCTGTCCTGGAGGGAAACTCTGGAACGGTAAGAAGGCGCTGAGCCATGGCCCCACATGCCCCAGCTGGTCCTGCTAACACTGTGTCCTCTCACAGAGTGCTCTGCCTGCCACACACACCTAACCCTCACCTCAGGGAGGGTGAGCTGTCACCCCTGAAGCAATAAGCAGCCCCACTCTATCTCTTGAAGTAGAGTGGGCTTCTCCACTTGGTCGAGTCATCCCCTCCCTGCTGCCCACACCAGAGGTGTGCACAGGATTGACTCCTCCCTGGGCAGCCACCAGGGTGACGGGGCAGTGTGGGAGGTGCAGGACCCCATGATTGCTTCAGCCCCTGCCCATCCCATCAGCAAGACTCAGCAGAAGGGTTTGCTCATCTGTCATTAGCCAGCTGAGCATCTGTCATTCAGGTGAACACTGTGGGACACAGTGAGTCCCACACGTTGTAGAGCAGCCCCTCAGGAGCCCTGGAAACAATTTGGACTTAGGACTTAGGACTTAGACCTCTGACCATGGGGTGGGTCCCTTTGAGCAGGAGGAGAAGGGTTTTGCTGCAGCTCAGTGCTGCCTGTGCAGATGAGAGGCAGCCAGCAAGGGAGCAATACTAACACCGTGTGATGTGGGAGTAGTTTACTAACTGCACGGTGGCAGTTTGCACGGGGTGTGCATTCCCTCCTGCTGATCTCCTGCTGATCTCCTGCTGATCACTTTGATAGGCAAACCTGTCTTCAGGAAGGTCCAGGCTAGAGATCATCCTCTTCCTTGCACCGTGGTCTCCATCCAAGGTACCCGTAGTGTGACACCTGAGAGCCACATCAGTCTTACATGGACTGACTGGAGTGTTTGCCTACTGACAGTATACCTCCAGTCCTTTTTAGCCTTGATGTTCTTCCACTCATCCCTTGGGTGGACTGGAAGGGAGTTCAATGGGGTTCGCACAAGGGACAATAACAAAAGCCATGGCCTGCAGTCCCCATGCCTCAGAGGTTGTACAAATGCCAGTAGTGGTGCAGATCTGCTTCAATGCTTTTGTAGTCCCTCTGCTGCCTCTGCTCTCAGGGTTTGGGGCGAGGCAGTGGCCCATGGATGACTCCTCACACATGTATGGCCCAGTACTATTTCCTCCAGCCCCACCATCACAGCAGGAGGTGACTGCCAGCACCCTTTTCGAGGCAAAGCCCTGCTCAGAAGACCCAAGATTTCTTATGTGTCTCAGCCCTGGGGCTGCTGGCAGATCTCTGGTTGTAATAGGCTGATGGAATTGTTCCGACCATATCCCAGTGCAGACCTGGAGTCCCGTGAAAAGGAGCAGCCTTAGCAATGATCTTTCTCCTTCCCAGCATCCATGTGGGAGAGGCAGCAGGTACCAGGCAATAAGCTATTCCCCAACCCTAAGGATGAACCTCCTTCTGAGGCTGGATAAGTTGCAGACCTCCTGCTAGCATTTCCTCCTAAAACTATCTTGTCTATTGCTCCATAACCTTGTTCTCCACTGTTCTGTCACCCATGCTCGCACCTGGAGGCTTCCTGACCTCCTCCTCTGACAGGAAGCCAGATTCAGAGAGTGATCAGCTGGGCCTGGTTCACCGACAAGCTCTTTGCTTTGCAGAGGAGAACGAAGAAAAGCATCCACTGACCAGCAAGGAGGAGGAAGAGCGTCGAATCGCAGAGATGGGGCGCCCAGTCCTGGGGGAGCACACCAAACTCGAAATCATCATTGAGGAATCCTATGAGTTCAAGGTACTCTCACATCCTCTGTCCCTGTTCTTCCCCTCTTGCTGGGGACCCTCCTTTTGGGTTTGCACAGCATTGGCAAGCACATGTTGATGGTATTGCAGCAAAGCAAGGCAGCACATGGCATCACAAGGTCCAAGGGACACTTTGCGAGGTGACTGAGCCAAGGCATGATGAAAGGCTGAGGGTTACTCCAGTGAGGTGACATTGGGTTAAAATACACTCTGCATCCTCACTGTCCATTAGCCCACAGTCATGGCCCTTGGGGGACTTTCTGTCCCACCCACAGACTGTTTATGGTTATAATTATTACAGAAGAATGTCAGTCCAGTGAGCCTAAGAGCTGACTGGGCTCCAAAATGCTGCAGGTTGCTTTAAAACATAACTACTTACAGGCAGTATTGAGTGAGCCCCAAGTCCCCAGGCCTGGGACTCTCAGTGCAGAGGGCTGATGCCCTAAATGCAAGTAATGGTTGTGCAGCTCAGCTGTTGTGAATGCATGTGCCAGACCAAGAGCTGAAAACTGGCCATTTCATTATATTTTATGTTTTTCTGTAGTATTAAAAAAAAACAGACCACCCTTACTGTGTCTCTGAGATGGTTCAAACTCCCATCATGAGCAGGTTTCAAAAGGTCCTTTTAGCAGCAGCGAGGGGAATTGCATGTACTTACATTTTGTTTTGCTGCTGAGGCTCTTGACCTGAGCTTAAAATTTGCTAAGTTTGTTCCATAAATGCATGGCTGTAAGCACTAGTGCTGGTGATTTTTAGTCCAGTATCTCCAGCCTGATAGCCCTAATTCTTTGCATCTCCATCCACAGAACACAGTGGATAAGCTCATTAAGAAGACTAACCTGGCCCTGGTGGTTGGAACAAACAGCTGGAGGGAGCAGTTTATTGAGGCTATTACTGTCAGCGCGGGTGAGTTTGGACCACAGCTCCAGGTGAATTATGATCAACCTTGCTCGTGTCTCGGCTTAGCTGTATAAGGAATACAGACTGTAGTGGAGCAGCAGGAGGAGAAACAGGCGGCAGAGTTTTCTGCAGTATCTGCTTAAATAAGACAGCTGAGAGGACCTTGTCTTACATGTAGGAAACCTCCATTAAGCGTGTCCATAGCACTGGGCAGAGCAGCACCCTGGCTATTACCAGGTGGCAGAGGGGAAAAGTAAGTTCAGTGAGAGAGATTTGGGAAGTGTTGAAATTCAGAGTGACATAAATGATGTTGGTGCCAAGCAGCAGTGCTCCCCATCCCTGGTTCTCTCTGTACTGCCGTGGTGAGGACAACGCAGTTCTGAGGGTGCCAAGCCCTGAAGACAGTCACTCTCTGTGAACCAAAATTTGCCTTTCACACTCCCTGCTTTCAGGAACTCCTGCTGCTCCAGCCAGCTGTGGCTGGAGATTTATGGCTCAGCAGCCCAATAGCTGCAGCAGCACGTAGTATCTGTGGTCAGATTAGATCATATCTGATCCTATCTTCCCTCTCTTGGAGAATTGCCTTTCCCTCAGAAATGCCCTGTTGTACTGTTCTCGCAGGTGCCAGCGCCGTGTTTACCAGTATGCCCAGTAGAGGATATATTATCATTCCCACGTCTGTGGAAGATGAAAGAGAGAAGGTCTCCAGATGTTGTTTTAGCAGCTGGAGGCACTATAACTCAGTGGCTGGATATTACAACGTCACAGCCCAGCCTGGGCTGTGTGTGCCTGCATTAAGGCCAAAATCAACCAGCTTAAATTAAATCACTGGGGAAGGCAATTAGAGCTCATCTGTCTAATTGTGCATTGAAATGCATGGGGGGAACACACACTTCCTACCTCGAACTCTGCTATACAAGGTAGCCTCTGCCCAGCATGGAGTAATTAAGTGATGGCCATATTTACCTCTGCCTCTGAAAACAAGGACGGGACATTGTGCAGCAGCAAATTGTGATCCCTTTTTTTGTAGCATAGTTTTTCTTAGAGCCTCCAGGCAAGAGCCCTCCATTATTCTGGATACAGCATGAACATATCATGCAAGACAATCCTTGCTGCAGGTTTTGTAGCTAACATGGCTATACTAATCTATGCCAGAATCAATTATTTAATTGCATCCTGTATTAAAGCAAAGATAATCACTGATGCTTGTATCCCATTTATGTGACACATATAAAGACTACAGTTATGTGAAAACCCTGTTGCCACTATGTCTTGAATATGTAGTCATAATCAGTGCTAACAGGATGATTAACAAATCTTTAATAAAATGGGACATATCTTGAAGGACATGAGCTGTCCCTTGCAGTTGTGCTGGGCACATTAAAATGCCTTAAACACTGAAGGTTGGTGTAGGGGTGGATGAATTCAGAAGACTTATTTTCGAGGAGTTTAAGGCATGTTCACTCAGGGGAATTCTCCCACAGGAGAGAGAGCCATCTTTCTCAGGAACGTGTTTGTGTTTTCTCCTCCCACATTCCACAGGGATTGACTCCCTATCATAGGAAGAAGACTTTTTAGAAGGTCCCAGCAGCAGACATGGGGGGCAGGAGAAACAACAAAAGCCTCCAGAAAAACAGAGGCGTGTCTTTTTCCCGGGGACCCGGTGTTTGTAACACTGCTAGGTTTGATGTTCTTAGTGTTTTCGCCTTTGGAAATAAATTTTCTTAAATCATTCCACTCCTGGCATTTTTGGGGGATAGCTGCGTTATCTTTCCTTCACAGTTGGGTTTGAGTTTTTCCCTGTGGCTCACCGTGGAGAGCAGGTGAAAGTCACACATTCCCACTTTAAAATATAACATCCCAGCTGAGAAAAGAAACATTAAAACCCCATTTCCCACCAAAGGAGCAACTGACAGCAGTGTTTCCAGGGAGGCCGAGCGATGGACCATCAGGAGTTAGGCCTGTGGAAGGTGCAGGTGCAGGCAAGACTGTGCCACACTGTGCTGTGCCATTCTGCACTGTCCACAAGCCTCTCACCCATAGCCCCTGTAGCGTGCACCCAAGAGCTGTAAAGTTTCTTCCACAGGAAAAACATCCTGGTGCTTGCGTGCCTCTTTCTGAATGCACCCCTGGTCACCATCCAACCTCACTCTGCATTTCAAGTCACCTTGACAGGATCTGACGAGCTCTTCAAAAGGGAGACATCATTTCTGCTTAACAAAATGATAGACAGATCTGGATGAGTGTTATGACAGTGGCACTCATGTTCATTTTTCAGTCTGCTTCATCATCTCAGTAAAGATTTAGGTCCATAACAGTCCTGCTGCCACTCAGCTTGGCAGAGGATTAAAATACCTGCTGCAATATTACAGCATGAGCACAGCACAGAGTATCCTGCCAGTAGCAGCCTTTGTGCATCAAGGAAAATCACGAGCCAACATAGGCTTTCCTGGCTGGAAAACGATTCCTTATCTTCACGACTATGTACAGGAATAGCTATTTATATCTGCCAAAATAATAACACCGTGCTGCTGATTAGCTACTGGGTTTTGTCATAGTCAGTTTGAAGCTTTAAAGCCAAGCAACATAATTTTTCATCAAGTTATGGTAGAGACATCTGCAAAGGTTCAAGAGCCCCTGGGGCATCAGGCATGGTGGGCATGAGGACTCATCCCCAATTCCTCATTTGTGCTGGAGACCCAGGACTCACAGGTGCCACATGGGTGCAGAGTGAGGGGCTGAGTGCTCAGCAGAGCACCAGAAGAGGCAGGGTCTGACCCACACCTTGTGAGCAGAGGTGAGGCCATGACTGCTGGCAGGCTCACACTGGGAAAACAACCCCTGCAAGGCAGTAACAACAGATTGGTAAGATGTGAATCACTGACCTCGATCAGGGACAGAAAATAAAGAGAAGAAGGAAGGTGCATTTTTGCTGTGATAAATGATGCCCCATAGCTGGCTCATGACCTGGTGTGCTTGACAACTACCTGGAAGGAATGCAAATGGGAAAGCGTTTTTTTTTGCAGGGAGTGCCCACTGACCTGGATCAGACCAGACATAACAAAACAGGCAGACAAAGCTCATAGGGAGGCATGTGAAGGGGCAGGGAAGTGCAACGGGAAAGGATAGTCAGCAGTCAAGGGGCAGGGAAGTGCAATGGGAAAGGATAGTCAGCAGTAATGGACCAGGGAAGTTTTAGGGAAGGCAAAAATCCATGGCTGGATCCTGGTTTGAAGAAAAGGTAAGGTGAAGCACCAGATCTAGCAGCTCAGCAACCACCAAAATGAGCTGGCACTTGTGAAAGCAGGTCAAAAGGGACTTCCTCAGGAGAGTCTCCATGAGGCATGTGTTGCTCTCAGTGGGTTCACCTGCCCCAATCGGCTCCAGCCAGCTTGAGGTCGGTTATTTCCCACATCTTCTGGGGGAAGGGCTCTTGAGCAGACGCTGAATCCAGAAAGCTTCTGGTGGTTAAACTCAGTCAGAGGCATTGGCATGAGACTCTGCATTTTCTGAAGTGCAGGTTGCTTTTTTCAACCAATGTCTTTGAGGAGTCTCTCTGTGCTGTGGGAAGAGGCAAGGAAAGATCATTGAACTGCTCTGATCATTGCACAGAAAATAAGATATTTGGAAGTCAAGGCCTTCTAGGGCCCAAATCATGAGAGACAGCATTTTGGGGACTGCAGGATGCACAAGAGCTTTGCCCAATCTGCCCTAGGATGGGCAAGTCTAATCAGGCACTGCTGGTTTTCTCCAGGGGAAGATGATGATGACGATGAATGTGGGGAGGAGAAGCTGCCCTCCTGCTTTGACTATGTGATGCACTTTCTGACCGTCTTCTGGAAGGTCCTTTTTGCCTTCGTGCCCCCGACAGACTACTGGAATGGCTGGGCTTGCTTCGTTGTCTCCATCCTCATGATTGGCCTCCTGACAGCTTTCATTGGTGACCTGGCATCCCACTTTGGCTGCACCATTGGTTTGAAGGACTCAGTCACCGCAGTCGTGTTTGTCGCTCTGGGGACATCGGTGCCAGGTAAGGACAACCACAGGGTTTGTTGTAAAGGTCCACCTCTGCCCAGTCTGGATTTGGGCTGGCAAAGATGGGCTCTGAAGGACCCCAAAGGACAGATTTGAGGTATATGTGGAAGTTGTTTTTCAGTTTCAGATGGGCCAGGAGGATGGAACCAGGATGGGGATTCAGTCCTGTGGAAATTATTTCAAGGACCTTGCCCTTGCAAAGACTGTAAAGTATCTATTTCTGTGGACAGCCTCCATGGCATTCACTTTCAGAGTAGGAAATTGATCTTTGATTAAAATGCTGCAGTCATTAAAATGTTGGTAGTCCTGCACTTACTTTTTAAGCATCTGCTGCTTTAAGCTTGCTCCCAGGTGAGTTGGGTGCTAGTCCATACTCAGGGCACACTGCCCAGGACACCTTTTTTTGAGACCAGGATCGAATGGATCAAGGTGAGGTTGCTGAGCTGGGGAAGCTGCTTGAAATGCAACTCGTGAAGCTCCTAGAAGGCCCTGGCCCCACAAATATTTGGCAACGTGTCTGATGGGCATTCAGCCTCAGAACACAGCAGGCTGAGGATTGACCAGGGAGAGGAAAAACTATGAGTTTCCATGCCCGTGAGCCACTTTGTCCTCCCCATACATGTTGGCTTGCTGCAACCCAACCTCCTTTTCCACTGGATCAGCGAAGAGTTAGGAATGAACTGGGGCACTGGAGAAGATGGTCCCAGTGGCACAGTTGCTCTGGGAATTCCCATGTTAGTTTGTGTGAGAGAGCCTGTGCCTTCCACTCACCTTCTTCAATGGGCTGTGCTGGCCAGGCAGAACCTGGTTCCTGGACAAGGGGCTCTAACCCAACCCAGTCACCTCTCACACCAGTCACGCCTTCCCTCACCATCCCCAAACTTCAAGTTACCATCACTCAGATGCTCAAAGATCTTGAAATTGCCCTAATGCTATCAAAGGCAAAAAGATGAAGCAGCAGAACAAAAAGAAACAACAGATTTGGGGCAAGGAACAGAAGAAGGAGCAGTTTTTAGACCTCTGGCAGTAGAGCTTTTAAGCAAGAGGTTTGCAGGACTGCTTCACACCCCTGACTGTGAAAATCTTACTCCAGCTTTTGCCAACAAAAGGTGGCATTTAAGAAGTTCTTTTTAAAGTACATCAAGCTACTCTTGTTTCAGCTGGCTCCCAGACTGTGTTGTGTTCACTGGGTGCTAGTTGGGCTCCACACCTGCTTTCCAGGAGACGGGCAGGCATCAGAGGAGCATGCAATGAAATCAAGATTGACAGGGACCTTCCCCACATTGAAAGCTCTGCTCAAGCTTGCAGAAGTGCATGTGATTGTTTCCACACTCTGGCTGACCCCATCCCTTCTCCCACAGTGACAGCTGGAGAGCCACAGAGGCATAAGCAGTGTCCCACAACTCCATTATTGCACCATGGTCAAGGCTGAGAACCAAGGGAAATGTCTTTTCCTTCCTTTAGCAATTAAGTGTGTCTCCATGCAGGTTTGGGGTTTTTTTTAGTAAAGCAGCCTTTTGATTTCTTCGCTGCAAATGGACCCTATCACTATGCTTGTATGTGCTCATCCCCTCCTGTTACACAGGACTGGATCTTGTGCCACCCTGCACTTGGCCATCTCACCTTGGAGCCCCGCTGGGAAGGAATGAAAAGAAAATTCTGTAGAATTAAAACACATGAAATTTAACTTCACTGTTTTCTTTTTCTGAGCTGCACTTGGCTGCCTGTACCCAAGGTGATCTGGGAGTACAGATATGTAAGAGACTCATCTTCTCATTGTTAGTTGAGAGCACTCACCTGGACAAAACCCAGAGGCTAATCCCTCCTGCTGCTCCCTCCTCCTGCGGATGCAGAGTGGGTTTGGATGTAAAATCAGCACTTCTCTATGGTGCAGAGCAACATCATGCTGATCTGCTTGAAACAAGGTTTTCCATATAAAAGGTCAGCTAAGTTTTATCATTGGTATTAAAGCCAGCTGAGCACCTGGGCAAGCATGCACCCACCCACATGCTTTTTCTTCCCAAGGGCTGAAAGATGACCATTGGTTTACTAAAGTGTCAGGGTCCACACAAGACACTGGACTTCAGTGAGACAAAAGATGTTAGAGGGACACCATTAAAGCAAACTCAGAAACACAAATAAAAAACTCGAGGGGACCTGAAGGATAGGTGCAAACCATTGTGGCTCCACAAAGCTTTTCCAACCTTTTCAGTTCTTTAGCAAGTGAACAAATTAGTGGGTGTGGGAGAAGAGGCAAATACAGTGTAATGTTGTCTCTTGCTTGAAGAACTGTAGGACATCTGAGGCCATACTGGGGAAGCCCCATATTTCTGAACATTGATATTTCCCTCCTGTGCATTTTTGGACCCTGATTGTCACTCTAGTTCTGGCCACTTGTGCTCTTCCTTGGGAGTGCACATAGAAGGAGCTGTACCCTATCTACTTCCCCTTTATCTTCTTTCCCCAGGTGTTGCCATTTGTCCCAAATCTGCCTGCTGCTCCCCCTCCTTATCTGGTTATTTCCTGAGAGTTCTTCTCTCTCTTTGCTTTGCAGACACATTTGCCAGCAAAGTAGCAGCAACACAGGACCAATATGCAGACGCCTCCATCGGGAACGTCACCGGGAGCAATGCCGTGAACGTTTTCCTGGGCATTGGGGTAGCCTGGTCCATTGCAGCCATCTACCACGCAGCTCATGGACAAGCCTTCCAAGTCTCACCTGGCACACTGGCCTTCTCCGTCACCCTCTTCACCATTTTTGCTTTTATCAGTGTGGGTGTGCTGCTCTACCGGCGGAGACCCGAGATTGGAGGTGAGCTGGGCGGGCCGCGGACTTCCAAGCTGCTCACATCCTCACTCTTTATCCTCCTCTGGCTCTTGTACATATTCTTCTCATCTCTGGAAGCCTACTGCCACATAAAGGGCTTCTAAAGGGACAGTCAGAGATAGTAAATATATGTATATCTATATATATCTATATAGAGTGATATATAGGTATAGATATAGATATAATGCTGTGTATAATGAACAGAGAAAGAATAAAAGAGATTTGCCATGTTCACACACCTGCTGACGGAAAGCGGCTTTGGAGCATCCTTTGAACTAGGCAGGACCCCAAAGCCAGCAGGACCCCTCCCCAGGCAGCGGCCCCAGCCAGGAGCCAGGCGGCAGGGCCCTTTCTGCTACTCTACCAACAGGAGCGGCTGATAGCCACCGAGCCCCTTCCCATCGCTGACTCCCACCCGACGGCCACCTGGGAAGATGGATGTGAAGGTGACCGGGGTGCGTTGGTATGAGGAAGGCCAGAGTAGCTGGTGAGAAACAGAGCAGAGGGCACGGGAAGGAGAGGAAAGCAAGGGTTCTGATCTCCAACCACCATCCACCTGCCTTCGCCACTCGGGAGCATCCCCTCTGGCCCTGTTGGAGAGAAGCAAGAGACCGAACTGAAGACAAGGGGAAACTGGGAGCTTTCTAAGGATAGAACACAAACCGTTTTCGTCATTGATTTGGGGTTGGTTTTTTTGTTTTGTTTTGGCGTGTGTACAACTAGCATTTCCCACCCACATGCCCCTCACCTTTCCCTCCATGCTTTGGGGATGCACAGCTGCAACCTCGTGTCCGGTGTCCTAAGCCGAGGCTGCACGGAGCAACAGGGGCTTTCCTCCCAGTTCATCCGCCTCCTCGGGCATGCTGTCGTGGTACTTGTAACATTTGCATGAATGAAATGAAATCTATCTGTATATAGCAACCTATAGCGATAGTCCTTCCAACCATGTGGGTTGAGCATTGCAGATGCAAGCATTTTCTTTTCACTGGGTTTTATTTATTTTTAGTTAGTTTGGTTTTGCCATAGGGTTTTGCTTGTTTGTTTGTTTCCTCTTAGTGGGGGTAAAAGGATGGAAAGCTGTCCCCACTTATTGTTTGTTGCATGGGTCCATGAGAAGCAATAACAGCCATGCAGATGTAGGTTTTCAGGGGAAGAAAACCCACACCCCAGAGACTGCGGGCTCTGTCTACCTGTGTGGCTGAGGTCCTCTGACATACTGAGGCCAATGTGAAGCCCTCCACCATCCACACAAGGTTTTACACAAGGTCCCAGGGAGCCTGAGTGGGATGAGCAGTCCCCAGGGGGACAAGCGTGGCTGACTCCCAGCACCTCCCATGCCTCTGCCTTTATAGTCGTTGGCTGCCTGAAAACCCCTTGGCCCCCTGCTATTCCCTGTATCCCCAGAGGTCTAGTGACAGCCCCTGTTTCTGAGTGTTAAGCCATCAGGATCAGTTCCCAAAGCTGGTCCTTTCCCACAGCCATTTGGAGGCAGAATAATTCAACATAAGGGCTGAAGGGCCATAATGAGATCTCCCACTCCGCTGAGTGTAACCAGGAAGCATCCCCCAAGGAAAAGGCCACATTTTGCACTCTCCAAATCCAAAATCACTGGGAAGGATGAGACAGGGAGGTGTAACTCTGCATCACCCCCTGATGCTAGTAGTGCAGGTTGGGGTAGAGAGCCAAGTGTGAGTATAGACCTCCCCAGGGCACAGCACAGGGAAGACATTGTGCACTGGTGTTGAGAGATGTCTTCTTAACCTATGCCCTCTGCTGGACTTCCTGACATTCCAGCTAGGCAAACTTCCAGCCTGCATGTCCATGGTGAGCTCTTCCCACCCAGCTGAAAACCATGTCTGATGCTTGTACCATAACCAGCTGGCTGGGGGTATTTGTACTCATTTTGAACTATCTGTGGAAATTTTAATTAAGCTGCTGTAAGATTTTCTCTAGGAATATGAAGTTGTGGGGTTTTTTTTTCTTCTCGAGCCTTCTTCTCACTTTTGATTGGTTTTGGGGTTTTTCTTTTTGTTTCTCATTGTTTTGGGGGAAGAATCAAACACAGGTGCAGGTTGTTCAGGTTTATGATTACCTTTATGTACAATGATTTCATTTTCATCTGTTTGGCTTCATTTTTTTTCTTTGTGTGTATTGCCCACCACTGTAGGCAGTGAGTCCACTAATTGTGATGATCCTTATCAATGGTACACAATGCACAGAGAAATAAAGTTTGTAATGATTCCTGGTGGATCCAGTACTGCTCCTGCATATTCTCTATGGAAAACCCTTCTCTCCCCTCCAGTTGTTTCCCCTTTGTACCCATCTCTCCTTTGCTCATTGGTTCGCCTTCACTCTGTTTCTGCCACTGACAGGGGCAGTGGTGCCTTCGCACAGCTGCTCCTGCCCCATCTCATGCCATTCCTCCTGCTCCATCTCCATGGTGCCTCAGGCTCGGTATGCTGTGGTACAGCTGGAGCTCGCAGCCCTCTCCACCCTCAGGGGGATGCAGGAAGCCACCCAGGGATGAAGCTGCAGTGCAACCCACCCTTCTAGGTCCAGGAGCTGCTCCTGTGCTGGGTGCCTAGTCAGTGGTGGCTTGCCCTAGGCTTGGGGACAGCTGTGCATATGTTCCCCAGGGTACTCAGCAGCTCTTTCCACTTGTGTCTCCTAGTTCTGTGGAGCTGCTCCTGCTGTTGCTGCAGCCTCACAGCGACTTGCACTAGGTTAAGCCATGAGCTAATTACAAGGGAGAATGCAAGAGATGCATTACCAGGGCAGGGTCCATGGGTGCCAAAGCAGATCTGAGATACTCCATGAGGTCACCAAGCACACTGGGATGTTAGGCTGTTCTCAATAGCTGCCTGCCCATGCCCCAGTCCAGGTGCCATGGGCCATTTCAGACCCATGTGCCTTGACACATCTCAGTCAGCACTGAGGAGGAGAAAAGTCTCCACATGCCCAGGGATGTTGCTCTTCACTGTGTTTCTTGCAGCATCTGTTGAGCTGTCCCTGAATAAACCCTCCTCGAGTTGCTTGGAAGGTCCTGCTCTGACAGCTGAACTCAAACACCAGCTCTGAGATGGGTCCCAGACAAGCACTGCCTTCATCTCGTGGGGCTCTCCCTGTGCCTCCTGGTGTGTGCTCCCAGGGTCCTCCTGCCTGTGCTCCTGCCTGTCTGCCAAGCAAGGTCAGGATGGGGCCACACAGCTGGTCAGATTGGCACCAACAGCAGTGTCTGACTGTCAAGCTCCAGGCTAGAAACATGCCACCAGGCAAAAAAAGAGAGGGCAGGATGTGGCTGATTTTGTTGCAGCATGACCATGTCTGTAGAGGCCCAGAGGCAGTAAAATTCCCACCTGCCCATGCAAGAGGATGTGTGGCAGAGCAAGTAACTAACACACTCTGGCAGTCAAAGGATCTAACATGATCCCTGGGCTGCTCTCAAGACAAACCTGGCCCTTCCCCACACCCTGTGCTGCTTTTGGCCAGCCATGCTCCCAGCTTCACTCTCCGTGTGGGTGCTCAGCACCTTCCAGGGTGAATGCAAGTCAAGCTTCAACACTCCCCAAGCCACAGGCGAGTACAGCCAGTCACTGTCTCTGTGCTTTTCCTGAGCAATGGATTGTGAAAGCAAAGCAGCTCTCCTGACCCAGTAATTACATCTACTGAAAGATGATGTTGGTGTTTCACTCTCATCGTTTGCTTCTTCAGAATGAATTGTAGTCACTGAAGTAATTAACAAGTCAAACGGGACTTGTGTAGCTGCTCAGGTTAACAGACAGTAAATAACTATTCTGCTCACAGAGCTTTCCAAAGGGAATGATGGAGCAGTGCTTGCTTAGGACAAGGCCTAAATCACAGGGTAAACACTAGCCCTGTTTATGCAATTACTCTCTGCCAGCTGCATGCTTTTTGGCATCTTAACAAGGTTATAAACAGCGGGAAGTGTATGTTGCTCATGGAGGAGTCACGGGTGAGCAGCAGAGGGAAGGACTGCTCCACTGAGCCCAGCCACCTACCAGTGCTCCCAAAGGTGCCGTGCCTGCTCTTCTGCACCAGCCTTGTCTTCAAACCATACTGTCAGAAGGCAAAAGCAAACTGCCTTCCTCCAGAAGGCACCTGTGCTGGCTGGCACACTGCTGGGAGGCAGCAGGAGGAAGCACAGTCCCTGGTGTGGGCACATCTTGCCCATGTGCCTGCCTGCCTGCCCCATGGGCCACAGGTCAGCTCCCCTGGCCCCCTGTCTCATGCCAGTGCTCTCCCATCTCCTCCTCATTCCTGACAGCCTCCCCATACTCCCTCGCAAGGGAAGGACATCTCTGATAAAGGTCTGGGTTCAGGAATGTTACCAGAAACAGCAGCCTCCATCCAGCCCCCTGCCCCTTTTGCTCTCGCCACCTTTTGTCACCCCACTAGCCAAAGGCAAACCCTTCCATGGAAAAGGATGCAGCACTGTGCAAAGGATATTCAGAGACGGACACCCAAATAACTACACAGGTCACTGCAAAGCACTTGGGGACACGCAGGAGGAACACACCAGTGACAGCCCTGAGCATCTTTGAAAAAACATATTCCCAGCTCTTCAGGGGTCAGCAGAAGTGAAGGCAAATCCCAGCTACAACATCAACACAACAGAAAAGGTGCCAGGGCAGCACAGGAACCGCTCACTCTGGAAATGTGAATCCCTCATCTCCAAACAAGGCACATGCCCATGTGTCATCCCTTTCCAGGCAGCCTCTGGGATGTCTCTGAGATGAGGGGCGATCACAAGAGTCATTTGTGCATCTTCTTACCCGCTCTCATGTCTTCCTTAAAGGACAAAAGGGAGACAGGAGGCCTTGAGGCTGCTCTGGTCACGAGCCTGGCTGCAGTCTGTAAACTCACCGTGCTATTTCTGCTATGGGCAGGACTGGAGAACCAGAGCCCATGTGTTATTGTTAAGGCTATTTTTAAATGCTTGGGTAAGAATCAAGTGAAACAGTATTGGTGGCCATATACATAACTCAGGAGGAGGCTCAGCTGCATTCCTGGAGGGACAGAGCTGGGCATAGCCAGAACATGATGGAGAGACAGAAGAGAGGGAAAACTTAATGCTGGATGGTGTTATTCCAGGAGAAAGCCTTGCCTTATTTTACTGTAGGCTTTGGCACCCAATCCCATCTGGGGAAGCATGTTTGCAGAGCACCAGGAACCTCTCCGAGCGTGCAGTGACCAATTACTGTGACGTACAGACACGTGCACGGCACGGCTGTGGAAAAGCCTGTTTATCTTGTAAAAAATTGACTTGCACAGGAAAGCATCCAGAGGCATTTGTATTCTTGCAAAAAGCACCAAGGGACAATACATACAGTGAGATTCCTCACCTTTTATGGACTTGAGCCTTTCTGCTTTTGGAACTAGAGGTGCCAAGAGTCTCTTGTCAGCCAGCAACACCCCTCACAGAGAGGGAAAGGACACTGCAGGGGAAATGGGCCTGTCTGGCCAAATAGGAGCTGTTATCAACAAAGATAGAAGCTTGCTGCTACTAGAAGGATTTTCTGCCTGTGGTGTGGCACTGAGAGCATCCAAGGAGTCTCCACAGGGTCTTGCCATCTCTCTCGAGCATCTCAAGAAAAGCCAGCCCTGCATCTGAAGCCCCAGTGTCCCCAGGGTGGTTTACCACCTTCTCCTGCAGGCTCACGCCTTCCCTTGACTCTTTCCTCCTTCTCAAAGTGAATGCCAGCTTGGGGCTCCCTTCACTTAGAAGTGTGGAAGAGGGCACTGGTGTGTACACTGTTCCCAAAGTAGGAGCTGTGGAGCACTGCTGAGTGGTGGAGGGGGTGCTGCCAGAGGGATGCCCAGCATTAGAGGGCATGGGGAAGGGAGAGGTGCCATGGGGTCCCACGTAGAGCTGTGAACCTTGTTTTAGGTACCACCACAGCATGTGTTCCTGCCCTGGCTACCGTGGGTACAGACATGCATCTTGATTTCTGCACAGATAAAGCGCCATCTCTAGCTTTTTTGGCTGTCTATGGGGGCACCAACTCCAGACAGTACTTTTATCTACTTGATCCAAACAGCCCTTGGACTGTTGTACTGCACTAGGAAAGCTTTCTGCCCCTCCCAGCATGCAGCTCCACCCCAGGTCAGGTAGCAATGGGAAGGACCATTAGTGTGCACCACGAGCATCTGCCTTGAGCCTTGAGCCATCTCAGGGTCCCAAAATTACTTTCTACACGCAGTGGTAATCCAACCTGGGCCTGGCTCTGCGCTTGCCTCCCCTACAGAGCCTCTTCACATGCCATCTTCTCCCAGACTCCCTGCAGAGAAGCAGTATCTGACCCTCCTGCCCCACAACTGGGGGCTTCCTCTGTGAGACAAATTTCCTTTCCCACTGGACCAAACAACAGTGCTTGTTAGCTCAGGCTTGCTGACTGTATCTCAGGGCAAAGATGAACCACTCCATGTCGTGGACTTGAGCCCCTACAAACCCAGAAGCAGGCAAACTTCCACGCAGCAGAGGCAAACCTCAGCAAGCTGAGCCCCTCCTGCTCATCACCCAGGCACTGCCACAGCCATGACCCACAGGCACTGTTTTCATTGTGCCACAGTCCTTGGCTCATGAGTCTGTGAAACATTAAACATGTTTCGTTGAATTTCCACCATTATCAAGTCCTACATATGCTCCAGCTCCACACTCCCTACTCAACCTTGCCTCTGCACTTCCAGAAAAATAAATTGCTTTAACTGGGAGTTCAAGACTTTCCTGCCACTGGGTAGATGGGCTCTGTTTTTCTTGGCAGAAGTTGCCATTGCAGTCCATGGCACTGTCATCCCCAGAAGTGTGTGCCCCTCTGCCCCAGCCCACAGGCTCCTCACTTACAGAAATGTGAGATTCTGGAAGATGAGCTTCTTTGCAGAGATACTTAGAAATGTGGAGAGTTTCTGAGTCACTCTGAAACTGCTGGGCTGGCACAGGAGACATTGGGTCCTGGTGGTGCAAATGTGTCCCAGATTACTATCAAGCTTATTTGGGAACATTAATGAAAGCTTTTGCAAACTATTGGCTTTGTGACTCCCAAGGATGTAAGGAGGTACACAACTGTATTTCTCCTTGTTCTGTGTAATGCTGAGAATGCCTCCCTTGTCTCTTGCCTTCAGCTATAGCCCTGTGCATTGCCCTGGCCTTTCCTTGCAATAAGAGCTGTGATTAGGTACCCCTTGGCTGAACTCCTCCTGTACAAATGAGAAAGAACCGATGCCTGTTGTGTCTTCATTTGTTTGCCCCATGTTGCTTCTTTCATCTTCTGAGCTCTTGAGGAAAACATGCGCATGCAGGGAGCCTTGCAGGAAACCTTCTTGTCTTGCTCTTAATCAGAAAACATGCACTTCTTTCAGCAGCTCAAGAGAGCAAAAGATGGCAATAATACCTCTTACATTACAGTTGCTATGTTAGCAAGGAAGAAAATGCTATTTATTTTTTCCCTGACAACAGTTGTCCTACTTCTTTTTTCCATAATGCATTAAGCATTAGGAGGCACAGCTCTGCACATAGTCCAGCTTGCAAGACTACCTGTTGAGGCCTTTGTTCAGCAATCCAACACAGTTTTATTTGTGGATGAAGAGCAGAAGTTGGTGAATTCTCCTATGATTCCTAGCTCCTGCTGGAAGAAACACAGACATGCTGGTAAAACCCACAAAATGCAGAGTTTGGCAAAATGCAGCCCTCTGTATCCTGGGTCTCTGTGTCAAGAAACCTGGTATGAGGTTGTAAAATCCAGACTGTGAACTTCCTGAACACCACTTAGCAGTGATGGACATCTTTATACCTACTGCTGTCCCTCAGCTATCAGGAGAGGTCTCTGGTACCCTGGTGTTCACCAGGTGTGAACGTCACCGCTAATCGAGCAAGAAGAGGACACGGAGAACACCACATTCTACTTCCCACCCAAAAAACAAGCCCATGGGATATTCCCAGCAAAAAGCACTCAGACTGCCCAGAGCAAAGCAGTCACTGGGAAACCTCACACATCTCAAAGGCAGGAGGTTCCCCATGGTGCTCTCTCTCCACTGCTCCCCAAATCGCTGCCATGAGGGGAGAGCTGCCCTCAGCTCAGCATCCTGTTGGCAGAGCCAAAGGAGAGACCTGAGCTCCCCACGCTTGTTCATGGGAGCATCAGCCTTGGTTTCAGCCAGAGAGGCCTGCAGAGAGTGGCCATAATGTTTTGAAGGAAAGAGAAATGAGATGGGAATTAGTCAAAAAATGACAGTAGGGGTAATTTAGATCCATTACTAATTTTCTGCTGCAATGAAGTGGCCCAATTATCTCAATGCTTGAGTGACCACTCCAGTTCTCAAAAGTAATTTCCGCACATTTGAACAACTGCTCCTCCTTCTAGAGTAAAAGTCAGGCTGTTATGAGCTTGGAGAGAACACAGAAATACGTCTTTCCTGGCAGAGATGTCATTCATGTCAGGTTCTTCTTCCACTGTCCCACTCAGGAGTGGAGGGACACTTGGGCAGGGAGATGGCAGCTGCCTGCACAGCCTGTCCCAGGGTTGCTGGACACTCCCCACAGCTGAGGCAGCAAGGTTCCCCTGGAATGGCAGGATGCAGGAGAGAAAGAGCTCAAAATGGCTCACTGGGCCTAAGAAGTGAGGGGAACAGCTGGTGGCTGGATGCATCCCATGAGGCAAGGCAAGCAGCAGGTGACTCAGCTCACAGGCACGCCATGTGGGGATGGCACTGCTGAGGCAAGTTGTCCTCTGGTATTTTGGATGTGCTGGAGCATATAAATTACATGCTCCAGAAATAATGGCTCTCACTTTCCTTCTCTTATCTAACAGCCACCTCTGTCTCCCTGCTCAGCAGCCAGAGGGGAGCTTCCCATCGCCCCAGGAGCAGCAGAGGGGAGGCAGGTGGGGGGGAAGGCTGCAACCACCTTTCCTGATGCACCCAAAGCACCAGTCAGCCCAGCCACCTACCACAGCCATCCCATGTTACCTGTCACCCTGTGTGTCCTCCCCCTCACAGCCACAAGGCACTCTAGGGCAGACAGATGTCTTGTGCAAACCTTGACAGAGAGAGAGAGAGAGCTCTGACAGCCCAAACAGCCCCCTGGTCCCCCTGCCAGGGACAGGGCAGGCAGACCGCAGCTGGACAGAGCCAAATTTTTTCAAAGCAGGGCTGAGAGTTTGCAGAAGAACTGGTTTGCCTGGAGACAGAAACCAGAGCATTGGTCATAAATTAAACTTCACCTTCCCTCTGCCACCTGCACCATGCTTGCCACCATGAGCTGGCACTGCTCTTGTGCTGGTGGGTCAAAGCTGGGTCACCTCTGGGCTCAGCAGCTGGAGCCTCCCAATCTCTCTGTCAGAGTTCCTCACAAATTCAATGGCACAATGCAGCTACACTATTTGAAAAGCCATAATATTTGTTGGTACGACTCTTTTATTACTGTCAATTTATATATATATTTGTTGATAAAAGAGGTCATCTTGGGAGACACTTCTAGTCTACTAGGAAATAATTGTCTGATGCTGTATATTCTGTACATGCTGTATAAACAAAGCAAAATGTTTAATCTAAGCGATCGGTGGACTCGGTGGCATGTGCTGCAGGGGGAGATTGGGACCAGGCAAGCCCCCTTTTGGGCCACCACGGCTCAGGCTCAGGGTTCCCGGCAGAGTCACCGTCCTGCTGGGATCCTAGAGACAGTTTGGGGCAGGATCTGGCCACGGTGCAAAGGTGAAGCCTGCGGCTCCCTCGGTGCTTTTCTCCATGCAAAGGTGAAAGGAGGCGACTTTGCGAGTGAGAGCGGCCGCACTTGACCTCCCTCCTGGGGCTCAGCACAGGACCAGGTAATGGCTTGGTTTGTCAGGAACCCTCAGCGCAGCAAGCCCAGTGTCACCCACCTGCTCCCCAGTTCTCCTGCCCAGGGAGGACACTCTTCAGCCACCACCCAGCACAACATCTCTAAGCCTTAGGGGTCAGAGAGAGACGATTCCCCGTGGGAAGATGGCTGGTGATGGCAGAGACTGGCTCCGAGCATCTGGCTTCTCCAACTCCTTCCCACACTAATCCCGTGCCACGGCACCAGCCACACTCCCTGGTGTGTTTTACAGCAGCCACGAGCTGTGATCTTCTAACCTGACACACGCTGTTAGAAAACCTGTTTCATATTTTCCGTGGTATCAGTCTACAACTTTTGAAATTATTGGACACAGTCGTGGTAGCCTAAAAGTTGTGCTGAGCTCATATATTTTTATATTTGTGGTGTTTTCCTATTAATAGAGAGTAGTGAATCAGTAACCCTGTAGCTGAAAGTGAACTATTCAAAATAAATATATGACTGCAGAAAATATTTGTAAAAATAATTTATTTGAAATATTCTGCCAAAGATAGCTCTCTAATGACCTGTAAGATGTTGTTTCTCTCTTTTTGCTCTGAATGTCATTGTGAAAGGACCTTTCTCCCCACATCTTTTGAAGATTTTTTTTTCTTTTGTATCTTTAAGGGCAAAGGAATATGCCAATGATTTTTTTACTAGAGCAGTAAATAGAGTAGTAACGAGACACGAGACAACCTTGTAAAGGTGATAAACAGGATCCAGCAACAATCACTCTGAAAATCCAGTTTCTCCCGTAGTTCCTTTGGCTGACAGATGGGTTTTGAATCCCAGGACAGTTGTCCAGCAGGAAGGTATTGGCTGCCACTGCTGTGGCAGCTGTGTAGATCACCTGAAGGTGAGAGATCTGTCAAGAATCTATTTGCAGGCTTGGGGCATTTGGATCCCCTCACATCCAAACTTCAGCCTCTTCATTATTTATGGGCACGATATCCTTATTAGCTCTTAACAGACCTTGTGGCACATGGGGAACCCTCACCCAAGACTTTGTGGGGCTTCAGCCTGACAAAGTGTGGCCACTACCAAAGCCATTCCCACAACGCACCTGGTACCTGCCAGCAACCCTGAACCAGTGGCAGAAGAAATCCTGCTGACACCCAGATCTGTCCCCTTCCTCACACAGGGATGGGACTAGGGAGACCCAGCCACCACGAGACATGATACCTTAGCAAGAGGATCCACCCCTGCAGGTATCCAGTTAAAACGGGGGAATGTACAGCCCTTCATCAGGGAGAAACTGCCTAGATTAGTCTTTCAGAAATTACTGATTTTTTTATTATAGAGAAAGATCTTCTTTTCCTCCTTCATTTCTTCCTTTTGAAATACTTTTAAGTACTAGGAAAAGCCTTCATTGTCCTCTGTGATCCCCAAGTCTGTTGCAGTGGAAATACATCCTCAGCCACGTCCATTAGGCTCCACCATATCAAAGAGACTTTTGGCTCAGATTTTTTCCTCTTCTGAGCAGATTCACAGTTTCTCGAATGTCTTGGTCATAAAGGTCTGGAGTAATTAATTGGTAATAAAGGAATAAAAGCTCTGTTCCAGTGAATGTGTTTCCACATGCAATTCAACTTTTGGTTCCCCAAAGGTCAGGCACGTGTGTAAGTGCTTTATTGGGCAGGCACCCAGAAACGGAGAGGGGAATAGCAGCCTCCAAGCCATGGGGTGCATAAGGGTGTGATGGGAGCACTGCTGTCCATCAGGTGTGGGTGGCACACTCTGCAGCCATGGGAACCGCACGCCAGGGAATCTTTGTTCCTCTGTGCAAGGAACTCTCTGAATCCGGGGTTGTGCAGCTGCTGCATCACAGGGAAATGCAAGCAAGCCAGGGAAGGCAATGGTGAGAAGAATTGGGTTTCTGATCACTGTGCATTTTGTTAATTAGTGAATTCAAATAGTTTTATTTTTACCAAAAAACAGATAATCTTTATTCCAGTAAAGACAACTGTTGACTTGAGATATATATATATATATATATATTATTTGAATGGTTTATATCCTGTTGCTCTAACTACATAAAATGGAAACATGTTGCAAGTCGTGTCATTCCAATGTACAAAATAAATTACTTTTCCCTGCATGCTGCCTGGGTATGTTGTGATTTGAATTAAGAGTTATATTTGAACTGCCTTATTCAAGAGGTTGTATGTTACCTAACTGGGAATGACCTGGCACTGTTCATCACATTACATTTGTACTTGATGCTGTGTTATGTCAAATTCAGATGAGTTGTCTGTCATCTATGTATTTTGTGGGAGACCTTTTATCTTGTTAAACTGTGATATGTAAACCTTCATTGCCTGAAATAGTCACAGTTGTATAAATCAGTGTCTTCAGCTGTTTTCCTAATTTTATCACAATTCCTAACACAAAATATAGATGTTTGTAAATTCTTCATTCATTTTGTCTATTTTTATGTATGAGGCTTTTTTATTCTGGCAAAGCAGTAAGATAAGGCAGCTTCCCCAGAATTTTTCAATCAAGACTCAGTTACATTTCTATCCCTCGGCAAGAGGCAACAACCAATTTTCAGCAGCTACAATTGGAATTAGGGATGTCTGTTTATTGCTATTATCTTTCCTGGCTCAGATGGGCCGTTATCACAGCAGAACACAATGATTAATGACAAGCCAAACATGATGCTTCTGCAGTGACAGTGCTCTGGGGACCAGGCACTTTACAGCATCTCCTTCAGGCCCCACATGTCTGCCATGCCACAGGCTGGGTGGGAAGGGAGACAGTGGGTGTCCCTGTCACAGCCAGACAGCCCAGAGAGAGGGAAGAGATGCTGCTTACTAATCCTGACTCCAGGATGCTTTTCTTCCTTACACAAGGCACCCCAAGATCATGCCATCTGCCCTCCTGCACGACATCCCAGCCACAAAACTGCACCCTGTCCATTCATCCACTCCACAGCTGCAGCTGGTTGATGGAGACCAACATCCCATCCTGACACTGTATCTCGCAAAATACCCCACCAGGCTGCTCCTACAGCACCTGCTGAAGCCACACATGGTATTTTTCTAGTTTTGGTTTCCAGCCATGGGATCATGTTACTCCACGGCTGGCTAACCACAGTGTGCTCCCCAGCTGGACAGCAGTATTCCCTGTACAGGTCAGATCTTTTGGAGAACGTGCCTCACTGTCAAAGGAAGCAGTACCGGGTAGGCACAAACCTGTTTTGGTGGTGGCACAAGGACAAGAGGTGACTCAATACCCCCTGGAGGGAGGGTCGCTTAGCTCTGCCGTGTCACCTCCCCCCCGTCCCCCACCAGACAGACACAACTGGCTGCAGCACAGTGTGGCCAGGAAACAGGTCTGTTTGGGGAACAGACTCCCAGAAGCCCATCTCCACTTGAGATGACTGGAGCATTTCTGAACATTTTCCCCCATGCCTAAAATCCCAGATAAAACAGTTGTTGAGATCATAAAAACACGTCTTTCCAGAGACAGACACGGCCCTGCTCAGCCACACAAACCACACGGAGGTGTCTCAGTTGTGACCTCAAAGCTTCCCCACTCTTCAATTTTGACTGCAGTCACACAACTGTGCTGCACGAAACGCTGCTCAGTGTTTACGTCTAGCAACCGTAAGAAACATATGATCAGAGAAATAAATTACTAGAGCAGGACAAGCC
>WEIV01000580.1:593244-615809 GCA_013390005.1 Calyptomena viridis
CTCCCGCCCTTCCGGGTGAGCGGGGACGGGGCGCCGGAGGCGGCGGTCCGAGATGGGCCCCGCCGGCGGCCCGCTCTCACTGCCTGTGTCCGATGTTGCAGACGGAGGGGCTGCGGCAGGCGCTGGAGGAGATGCGGGCGCTGTACGAGCGGAACCAGGCGGACGTGTGAGTTCAGCGCATGGGCCCGACGCGGTTCCCCCCGCAGCTCTTCCTACTCTTTCTCCTTCTCCTCCTTATCCTCCAGGTCCGAAGCGAAGTCGGGACGGACGGATCTGATTTTCCTCATCCGGTTCCGGCACTGCTGCCTGCTCCGAAACCAGCGCTGCATCCTGGCCTACCTGTGAGTGCGGGGAGCGGTCCCCGTGGGAAGGGCGGTGGGACTCGGCCCGGGCAGGTGGTCCCTCGGCGAGGTGCAGCAGCAAGGCAGCTGCGGGGCTCGTTCTCCTTGTGTTCGTTTCTGGTACCGCCACAAAGAGAAGGCCCTGCTTCCCTCTGCTCTTTGAAAGTTTTCATTATGAATAGGCCAAAAATCACCTGAGTGTTTGCTCGCTGCTCTGAGGGCAGAGTGGAGCTCCAGTGTTGCCTGGGGATGTTGCCAGCACTCACCTCAGCAAAGGCACTGGGTTTGCCCCATTTCTTCCCCCAGGTACGACCGGCTGCTGCGGATCCGAGCGCTAAGGTGGGAGTATGGGAGTGTCCTGCCAAACACCATCCAGTTTCACATGTCAGCTGAGGAAGTGAGTCACCTTGTTTTAAACTCTTCTCCTCTTTCCACTTTATTCCTCCTGACAGATTACTTATTTGGTAGAGTCAAAATAGGGTAGTCTTCTCTTCCCCGCCTGTAAACATGACACTTAACATGCCTTTCTGTAAACACTTGTTTGTTCATTGTCTGTGGGTGCAACCCCAAATAGACACTGAGTGCATGTTTTAAGGCACTTGTAAGGATCAGGTGATCTTCACTGTATCAGACTCGAAGCCAGTAGAACTAGGTCTGCACGTGCTGCTCTCAAATGCCATCTCTAGACCAACATACAGAGCTGCTGAAATTAGCAACATATGTCCTACTCTGAATCAAGATAGAGCTGCCCCTGAGGCAGAGCATCCTTTTAAAAGAGCTTTGGCTGGTATGAGCATGCTTGGGAAGAGTGGTCTGACAGCACAAACAAACTAGATCTCACTCATCGGGGACCTGTCTTTCAGCATTAGCTGTTTGGCTTTGACTGAGGGCTCACTGTTAATGCCCACAGGTGGAGTGGTTCAATCGGTACAAAAAGTCCCTGGCTACCTACATGAGGTCAGTAGGAGGAGAGGAGGGGCTGGACCTTACACAGGACATAAAACCTCCTAAAAGCCTGTACATTGAAGTAAGTGCAAGATTTGTGATTTCTGTCTGTGAACATTTACCTGGCTATCTTCTTTAGAGAATTTGATCCCTATCCCAAGTCAGTTTATCAAGCAAAGCCTTTCAGAGCACCAAAGCTTCCACAGGCTTCTGTGTTTGCCTGTCAGTGTTTCACTCCTACTGAGAGCACAAAATGAAAGATGGCATTTCTAGTCTGCAGGGAATCTGTGGTGGGGTGAGTTCTCCAGTGAGAAGTTTTTGCAGCTTTTTGCAGAAACTTAACCAACTCTCAGACTAGCTAGAAACCATGTTCCCACATTAACAACTGTTACCTAGGGGTTTTTGTTGTTTTTTTAAATGGACTTTTATAGGTGAGACTATAAATTGGTTTACACAATTGATACAGCAAAGCAAAAGCACGTGAGAAATCAGAGTCAGTAGCTGAAATGCTCTGGTCTGATATTCTTTTCAAAAGTGACAATAAACCTGCTCCTTAAGCAGTGTTGCTGTTCTAACAGATTGGCATTTTCTGGAATGTGTGTGGGGAGAGAAGGTTCTCCTGGAAATGCTACCGCTGTTCACCAGACCCTTTCTCTTGTGCTCTTCTTCCTCAAGTCTCTGGAGGGCTGGGCTGAGCTGCTGCAGCTGCTTCTTGCTCCAGGCAGAGGCAGGAAGAGAACATCAGGTGGAGCCCAGAGACCATGGGATCAGTTCAGTTCTGCATTTCTGCTTGGAGGCTCCAGCAGGCAGGGAGGAATGTGTCCGTTCTTATAGTTCTGGGGCACGTCTTGCAAGACAGCTGTGATGTCTAGTGTTTTCTGTGGGAGGTGGGACAATCTGAGAGCTGTGTTTCTGCTTTGCAGGTGAGGTGTTTAAGAGACCATGGAGAATTTGAGATTGATGATGGTACTACCATCCTGTTGAAGAAGAACAGCCAGGTACCCCTGACAAGAGTGTGGTCCATTCTCTTCCCTTTCATTCCCATGACATCTCCCTGCTTATCCCAGCCTTGCAGCATGTACACAGCTCCTTGCACATGCTGCAGGCTGTCTGTGTGGCCCAGACTGCAGCTCTGCCTGGTCTGGTACCATGATGCAGTAGACAGATAGCATAACAAACAGTTGTCATGTGCAGCAACAAATCCAGGAAATTCAAGGAGAGTTTTTCTGTGTTTCTGTGCAGCACTTTTTACCCCGCTGGAAATGTGAGCAGCTAATCAGACAAGGAATCCTGGAGCATATTCTGTCCTAAGTGTGAAGGACAGGGGACAACTCTTGCTTGGTGGCCTGCCCACAATGGGGACTGAGCTCTGGTGTGTGCAGGACTTCAGACCTCAGCATTTCTGCAGGGCCACCCTGCCACCTCCTAACAGCCTTTGATGCCTTGCCTGAAGGTCAGCCCTGTATTATGTAAACCACACTGGCCAGCTCCTCAGGAGCAAAGGGTGCATACTGGTAATGTAGCAATCCTGGGAATCCAGTATTGGGGGGGGGTGGGGGGAGTGTTATCCAAACCCCACTGTTTTGGGGTTCACAAACAGCCAGGGTTTGTGAATGCATTTTTGTTTGAAGCAGTTCTTTGTTCACACTGTGTACGTGGGAGGAAGACACCAACTGGCTGGGCACTGGAAGCCAGGAAAGCTCCATGGTTGCAGAATAAAGAACTGCTTCAGCCTTCAGTCTGGTTTTTAAGAGTTAATGTTGTTCATTAAGCATTCTGATCTGGCTCTCTAGCCAAACCCATCTTGACCCTGCAGTGTAGTGGTCATTTAAGTGTCTGAGTGGAACTGCTCCTCCAAGTGTCAGATAAGGCTGTGCAAGCTCCTTTCCAGGATTAGACACAAAGCTTTGTCTCCCATTAGAGACCTCTACATGTTTCTTGAGGTGCTGAGTGAATGAGCACTGCTGACTGGGTCATGTGCCTGGGTTTCTCCCAGCCCACTTGGGCTGTTCCTTTGTGAAGAATCTCCTTCCCCAGAGCACTGGTCTGGCAGATCCTAGGGATTATTTGGAGTAGGAGTGGGAAAGGGAGCAGAGGGTTGTAAGATTCCAGTTAGCACAAAACCAGAAGGTAGCTGCAGAGCTGCTTTCCCTGTCTGGTTTTTGTAACTTTTGAGTAGTGGCTGAGAGAAGACTTGCAAAAACATTAGCTCTAGGTAGGGCTAGAGGTTTGTTTTAGCCTCCATCTCAGTGTGGAGCTAAACAGCAAACAGCTGGGGAAGAATGCAGGAACAGGATAAATGCCTGGGGCACTACAGTACTGCTCTCCCACCCTCAGCCAAGGAACTAGCCCACACCCTCTCTATATATTACTGCCCTCCTTGTAACAGCTTCACCTTGTGGCCCTTGTAATTAAGGCTGCCCCTGAGGCAAAGAGGAGTCTCAGTTGTCTTGCATTAAGGCAAAATATGTACAGCTAATCCAAGGAGGCCTCCTCAGTCACAGCTTCCAGCCATCTCCAAGCACTGCCCCAGGGCCAGGGAACTCCTCTGCCCTGGCAGGCTGCCCTGCCTTAAATGCAGTAGCTGAGTTTTAGCTCACAGCCAATTTATCCCCTTTTGTTCCTGAACCAAGAACAACTTGAACTACTTTTAAGCTCTCTTTGTACTGGCTTTCTCCAGCCTCTGCACTGGTACCCTGAAGTAGTCAGGCTTGTCTAGTGTCTTGTACAGTAGTCTCCATAGCCCCCAAAATCCTAAGAGTCCCTTCACAACTACTGACAGCCACAGACCCTATGTAAATATCAATTGCACAGGACAGTGATGCACCTTCCATGCAGAGGGTAACACCCTGGGCAGATCAATAAATTTGGTATTTGCTGATGTGAATACTTGGCCTTTTAGACAACTTATTTGGCAACAGCAGTACTCACTGCCAGTGTGTAAAGGCCACCAAGGAAAGCAAGAGGATGCAGTTCACTTACCATGTCTCTCTGAAGTGCAGTGCTTGAGTAGGGGTCATCAACCCTGCCCCAAGCCTTGGAGGCTCAAACTGAAAGAAGGCTCTTCCCTCAGCCCCTGTCCTGCTCACTGCATAAGCAACAATCTGGTTGGTTTTGGATCTTAGGCTCAGGCTTTAGGAGAGCCAGTCTCCTAGAGCCCAAGAGGAGCTTTAGGGAATAGAAGTTCAGCAACAGTTGAGGAAGGTTACTGAAATACAGAGCAGACCAGAGATGGCAGGAGGTGCTGTAGTATTACAAATATTTTAATGCCACAACACAGCTTTCATGCTCAGAGTGAGCCAGACACAGGAACCTGCAAGCCCTTCTGCCCTGGCTTTCCAGCCACAAAACTCAACCCTCTACAGAGAGGGAGCATCTGCATCACCACTAAACAGTGACAGAGTTCAAGAAAATCCAGTGGGATGGCTGCCTTGAGACAGACGTGACTTGTAACAGCACATTCTGCCACTGAGAAAGGCACCAAAGCTGGTGCTTTCAGTTGGAAAATTCAGTTCTCCACAGGACCAATCTCCTTAAAGGACTCTGGGTTCTCCATTTGCTATTCTCCACACAGGAAAATCCTGGCAAGACCAGAGAGAACAAGGCCGATTTCCCAACCCAGCCACACCTGTCCTTCTGCACCTGACCAGCCCTGCCCAGGACCAGGGGCAGTGCTGCCACTGCAGGTGTCCCATCACCCACTCAGAGATGCTGGTGTGATTTTTCCAATAAGCTGCTTCAGAGCCGAGGCTTGCTCCTCCAGCAGCTGGTTCTTCTCCTCCATGGTCTTCTGCTTCAGCTCAGCAGCTTGCAGGGCCATTACAAACCCCCTGTTCTCCCCACGGAGGTCTTCAATCAGCAGTTTGTTCCTGGAGAGTTGGACCTGCAGCAGGGACAGGAGGCTTCAGGTTCAGCATCCCATGCAGGGGTACCACATAGGCAGAAACAGGCAGCCTGTTCAGCCCTCTTGAACTCACCTGGGCATCTCTGAGCTGAGCTGCCCTCTCTGCCAGCACAGCTTCAGCACTCCTCAGGCTATGTTTCAGCCCCTCTGCCTGCTCCACAGCTGCCTGCAGCAAATGCTCGTGTTCTTCCTGCAGAGGGCAACAAAGCCTATCGTTGGGTTGTCCCAACATTCACCTGGCCTCTGGCAACCGTGGATCATACATTTCCCCAGGGCCCTGTTCACATTCCTTGGAGGAGAGAAGGTGGGGATCAGCAGAGGTGCAGGATGGAAAGACCAGTGAGATACGTGTCTAGAGCAGTACAACCTTCCCTAGGTCTGCACTTGACCAGTTTTAAGACAAGGCATAGATTTTCCAGCAATGTTTTCTATAAAAACAAGCCAATGGCCTCCCCTCTCCCAGACATGTCCAGAAAAGCCCAAGGAGAAATATAATTTCCTTGGATGCAGGTTTTTTGCTTGTTTGTTAGAATTCCTTAGGTTGTCATTTGCTCTATCTTTGTCCAGTTTGTCACAAGACAAACACAAAAACCCAACACCTCATTGCCCAGTGCCCTGAAGATAAAACCACCCCACTCTGTGCAGGCTACATCTCCATACAGAGGGCTCAAACTTTATTTTCCAGCCTGAGCCAACAGTCTCTCCCTGGATAACTCCTGCTCCTCCAGGCACAAGGTAGACACCTGGTCTGTGGTTCATGGATTAGAGTGGAGAGGGCTCCTGTTTGAGTGCAGGGCAGTAACTGGGTTCATGAGAAATTAAAGTTGCAGCTGAATTTGAAGATAAATGCATTTTCCATGTGAGTTCTTTATACAAAGCATCTTCCACTCTGGTGGCTTCAGCCACAGCTGCCTTCCAGGCTGCCAGAACAAGCAGTTCATGATACCCTTGACAGCTCCCACAGTTACCTGCTTACCTGGGTCCTGACCAGCTGCCTGGATGTTTGCTCAGCCTGCTGATGAAGGCTTTCCTGGAGCTGCTGAGTCTTGCACTGTTCCTCTCTCAAGGTGCTTTGCAGCTGCTCAAACTGCTTCTTTGGTACCATGTTGTTCATCTGGGCCTTGGCCCGCTGCAGCTGCAGAGCATGCTGAGTCTGGGCCAGGCTCAGGCTTGCTTTGGCTTCTAAAAGCTGTAACACAGAAAGGTTGATACCTGGTTACAGCTTTGAGCCAACAATGGGACAGGGTCAGGGTGTGTTGTGGTTCAGAGGAGAGGTTGGGAGCACCCTCAGCCCTCGCTCAGCTGTCACAGCAGCATGGCCACGGCAGAGCTGCAGGACCATGGGAGTGGTGCTTACTGGGCTGCCTGCAAAGCAAGGGATTGAGAGCACTGAGAGCTGCAGCAGCGTAAACAGAGACCCTTTGCTGAGAGATGCTCCCCTCACTGAGGAGCTGAAGGGCTCTGAGAGAGAATCAAGGGCCACAATGGCAAGCGACAGAGGAGGCTGCTCACCTGGGTAAGTCCCAGGCAAACTGGGATATATTGCATGTCCTGTACTACATGTGCTCTGCTTCCTGCCAGCAGCAAAGGGCAAACCTGATACTGGGAAGCAGGTCTGGTTTAACTTTGCAGGGGTGGCTGGCATGAGTAAGCTGTACTGTAGAAAGCCAGTCCCTGAGCCTGTCCACAGGGTAGAATGCAGCAGAGGTATATTAACACATTTGAAGGTTTCTCACATTGGCTTTCCTCTCTATCCTAGTGATCCTAGTTCACCTTGCTCTGATCACCTTGTTTCCCTTCCCTCACACAAGGTCTGTCTGGCTGCTGTCATCCCTGCCCAGCCCCTACCTGATCCTGCCACTCCTCCAACTCCTCTGTCAGCTGAGCCATGGGGAACCAAACTCCTGGCACCCCTGTGTGAGCCACCTCCACTCAGCCTCCATCCCCGCTGCCCAGCCAGCCTGCACAGGACAAGGACAGAGGGGACATCACAGGGGCAACTGCGGCAAGGACCTGTTTCCAACTGCACCTGAACTGGCTTCAGACACATCGGAGCAGGAGGGAGAATCCTTTGTTCCCCACAAAGAAGAAGAGGATGGGTTTTTTTCTGACTGGGAAAGGTGTCCAATACAGCCCAAGCAGGGCAATATCAACATCACAGGGACCACTCAGTAGCCTGCCACCAACTGAAGGACAGCCACCTTCTCCTGTGAGGCCTGGAGCTGCTGTTGGAGCAGCTCCATCTCTATCCAATGCGCTCCATGCTTCTGGTGGTGCTCCAGCCTTGCAGCCATCTCTGCTCCTCGTAGCTCCTCAGCCTCTGCCAGCCTCTGGCTCTGCAGCTGGGCAGTGCCAGGGCCAGCACTGTGACCAGCCTTGTGCCTAGTGAGTTCAAAGCCCTGCTGATGCATCTTGACATTCAGGTGGGAGACCTCCTTGCTCTTCTCACTCTGGAAAAGGTTGAAAAAAAAAAAAACAAATCATGCACAGAGGCTTAGGGTGGGAACAGAAGCAACAGAGACTTAATCTGTCCCACTGTGCCCCCACTGGGTTCCCACCCAGGAACACTGAGGGTGGCTCCAGGGCCTTGTGGGCACTCAAGACAAGTGTCCTCGTGTCCCAGCCTGACCAATGCCCAGTGGGTAAGGAATTCCTGGGTAAGGAAACTCACACAGGTGGCAGCCCTGGAAGAAGTCACTGAGAGGGAGGGGGGACACACACAACTGTACAGGTGTGTAACAGAAATATTAAGATTGGTAAGAATACAGTATGAATGGAAATGTGTCCGTGTGCATGTGTGAAAGCATAGACAAAAAAAACAGAGTTAAGGGCTACAAGAGCAGCCTGCATTGACACTAAAAGGTACCATTCCCCAGATGTTACTCCTAGGACACCCTCCCCAGCAGTAAAACTGAGCAAGGTGCAGTTTCTGGCCCATGCTCTGACCAGACCAAAGCAGAGACAACGTCAGCAAGCCTACATCTAACAGGAGGGTGGCAAGATCCCATTCCTCTGCTATCCCCCCAGGAAAATGGGCAATCAACACAGCTTTCCTCCAAAGGAAGAAAAGCAGGCAATGGGCAGGTTAATGGAAGCTGAAGCCAGCAAGGGTCAGCAAAGACCACCCTGCTGCAGCTGATGGCCTTGAAGGGTACAAAAGATGTGCAAAAAACCAGGTTGTCGTTCCAAGTCATGAGGTATCCCAGGAACAGAGTAGGGGACTTAAAAGCCTTCCACTTTCGTTCATGTTGCACACAAGAAATCCTGGCCAGGTCTTGTGTGCACACATGTCCAACAGCCTGTGAGCATGTGGGTTTGAGACTGGGAGTGAGCAAAATCTCTGTAAGAAAGACTGCAAGTAGGTAAAGTCAACCTCATTAAAGATTTTGTAGTAATACTTCCCCTTCTGTAAGACCTTCACTGGCTTTTCCCTAGTTGACAGGAATAAGATGAAGCTGGTTCTTCAAGACTGGGTTTTAATGTTTGAACCAAACATTTTTGTTCTCTGTGAACATGTGCAGTTTTTGTCCTCCTAATCCTTCAGCCAAGAGCCTGTGAGAGTTAATGGCCTCTTACCAATGCTGTTAACTCTGCCCTTTCATCCACCTCCTCCACCTTCTCTCTGCCCAACTTGCTGACATGTTTCCTGTTGGGAAGAAGGATACAATCAGCTTCAGGCCAGAGAGCTGCAAACCACAGCCCCCCAGAGGGGTTTTGGGTTCCCCTGAAACAGGAAGCAAAGCCAAGCCAAAACAGATATGGTCCTGAATTGATTCAGGAGTGAGTCAGGTGTCTCTGCCTCAACAGGTGACTCAGGCCAGCCCAGGGCAGACAGCTGGGGACATCCAAAGTCCAGCAAAGCAGTGTCAGAGGCCTAAATATTAGAAGATGAAGAACAGTGGGAGAGGCAGCTTAGCACACTTTTGGGATCATCCACACCAGAAACCTGTCTCTCCTCAGATTTATGGCTCAGGGGGTGACCCCAGTACCTGTCTCAGGCTTTCTAAGGCAGCAGCAGCCCACTGCCCAGAAGGTTTGTGTATCAAAGAAGCCCATCCCTTCCTCTCACAATATACCCATCTCCACAGCCTTCCCCAAACCTGGTTCTGTCCTCTGTGCTGTGGCCAAGCCCACCTCAGTACTGCCTGCTTTTGTGTGGAGCAAAGGGTGTGAAAGGCTTTCTCATAAATAAGAAAAGAGAAGGCAGGTTGAGCCAGCTGAAATCTGGTAAATGTACCTGAGTGGCTGTTCCTTTTATCCATCCATTTGCCAGCCTCTTGCAGCTGGCTCTTCTCTTACTCATAGTGTTCACTGCCCTTCTTTGCTACCCTCAGCTCCTGCTGGAGTCTCTGAGGTTGACTCTTCAGCAAGCTGTTCTCCAGTAGCTAGCACAGGTCTCTCTTTCAGGGAGAGACAGCACAGAAAACCATGCAAAAGCACCATTTACTCTTGGTATTCTATGCTGGCTCCCTGGTCTATTCCCATTTGGTTTCAAAGGACAGAAAGAACTAAAGAAATCTGAGAAACAACCACCCAATAACTCAGGCAAAACATCTGGGGACAATCAATTAACAACAGTAGAGAAGGAGCAGGTCTTCAAGGGAAGGGAAATAAAGGGGAATAAGGACAAAGAACATCAGACTGAATTCATGTGGCTTCCACCCGGCTAAAATAATTTTGCAGTCATGCTAAGGAGTGAAAACAAAGTGATTTGGCTCATCAAGACACACCAAGATCTCATCACCCTCAACTGCAGTAAAGCCATGTCTGGAGAGGTCAGTCCCCTGTGCTATGATTTTACAACAGCTATGACTCGCTGGCCTCTCTGCCTCATTATCCTTCCCCTCCTATTGGTATTCCCAGCCTCCCATGACACCATGAATACTGTCACTTGTGGGAAGGAAGCTCAGTCCTGTGTTAAACAGACAGTCCTATCCAACAGCTCCATATAGGACTCAAATTCCTCAAGGGAGAGTGCAGGATAACAGACTGTCCATCCCGGCAGGGGGACAGCACTGCAGCTTGTGGCACTGCAGATGGGACCCAGAAGAGCTGTGTGGGGAAGTTCTTCCTCTCTTCTCAAAGCAAGAGAACTAGTGACTGGGCTGTGTGGTGTTTGCTCATCCTGCTTGGCAGGGTACTCCTCACAGCAGCTGCTTTCTGACTTTTACACCAGGATTCACATGCTGTGCTTCCTGTGGCATCTCCCACACTCATGTACAAGGCAGAGGAGAGGAGTGTATAGTCAGCCACAGCCACATGAGCACATCCCAGCTCTCTGACCACACTCACACTCCCACAGTTAGTAGAAGATGTAACATAGCTTTTGCATTTGTACACATCTGCTCAGTAATATTTATTAATTGGAACTATCATAGTTCAGTCTACTTCATGTTACTATTGCAATTGCAAAAAACAGAACATAGCTACTGTTAACTGTCCTGCACCATCATGTAAGCAGCCTTGTCTTTCACAAGCATTGGCTTTTTTTGCAGCAGCAGCAAAAACTGCTGGTTCTGCAAACTCCTTTGCACTCAAACCTGACGCTCTTTTGAGCTCTGGGTTCGTTTTCCAACTAGTGCATGACATCTTTGATCTCCTCAGCTCCAGTTTCAACCTGTTCCTTTCCCTCTCCAGATCCATTTTGACAGCCTGAATGTCATGTTTCCTCCTATGCTGCTATACCACTGTCACCCAGAGCTTTTTTCCTCCTCTCCTTGCCCTCCAGACCAAGTCTGTGTCCTGCTGTGTGCAGGCAGATCATTTCACTTTGTTTCCTCTGCCTCCTTCCCAAGCACATCACCTTGTCTACCAAGATTCCATTTCTCCCTGACAATTGCTTTCCACTTTGGCTCCAGCTTCTAGACTGAGCAGAGGCCATTTGCTGCAACAGACATCTGCACTGTCTGCACTGGTCCATCCTTCACACAATTTTTCATTTCTCCTCTGTTCCTCTGGTGTTGAAGTCACAACAGGAGATTTTAGTCTACCTGCTCATCTGAGTCTTGGGGACCTGCTCCTTTCCCCCCAGAGGACAACTCTCCAGACACCTTCTGCCTTCCAACACCACAGCCCTAGGCTCCATGGTCTCTGCACTATTCCCATTTCATCCTAGTGCCTTTTTAATCTTTTCCTACTCAACAGCCACCATCTCACACATCTTGGCTTGTTCCTCATCAACCTTCTCTTACAACTTTAGCTGCCTCTACTTCCACAGAGACTATGTCTTTTTCCTTATGTTTCCACTGCTGCCTATCCTGGGCGTGCTGCTCTTGAAGATCTCACCTTGGAGACTTTATCATGGGGAAATCACCTCCTCTCACACCAGTGTTGCTGCAATGAAGCCTTAGAGCTGTCCTCATGCTGACATTCATTCCATGACAGCTCTTGGTTATGCTTAACCTCTGCATTTTTCCTGAAGATAAAAAACATTTGGCTGGCCTGGGTTTGATAACAAAGCTGGAAAAGCTCAGCCAGCCTGGGAAGGTATGTTTGCTGGAGATGCAATACAAAGTTTTCTTTATGTTGCAAAGTCAAGGCAGTTAGTTAAACTTCACAAAAAGTTCCCACACTAGTTTGCACTTTTCCAAGACTCACACCCATCACATCTTTTCCAACAATTCTGAAAGCTCCCCATTGCAGTCAATTTACCATGCACCAGAGGTGGTGGCAATGCAGCTCAAATGCCCCATATTCATGTTATTTGGGTCTGTTTCTCTGGTCTATCACAGATTTCATACAAGTCACCTCCTTTCTTCTCCACCTACCCCATATTTCAGCCCTAAAAGAGAGATAATGACCTAGTAAAATCTTACACTTGCATATTGCCAAGGGGAAGCTTATTGACAGCTCCTGAAGGGAGACACAGCAGGGAAGAGGCAGGAGGAAAGCCTGGGGACAGTGGTGGGGTGTGCTGGGGATCAGGAAGGAACAGGCATGGACAGGCAGTTTCCTGCCAATTCCTCTCCAGTCTCCTCTGCAAGGTCGTTCTGGCCCCCAGGGGATGTTGCAGAACTGGCACCACAAGCACAGGAAGGGAAGATAAAAAGTCATTTAGTGACAACTTCACTCTTTCACAAGCCATTCTGTTTTGGCTATATAGAGAAATTTAAGATTTTTTTGCTGCTTTTAAGATAGCAAGTTGTGCTATTTAGCAAGTAGAGGCAGGTTTGCTGGAAGACCAAGAAAGAGAGAGATAATAAGAAAACACTAATGAAAGCCCTCTTGTATCTCTCACTGTTTTGAGATACAGCCTTTGCTGGACACTGCCTCTGACACAAGCTTGTAGAACATGCAGGGAAACTTAAAGTCTTGAAATAAATGCACTCATGTAAGGGGAGTTTAGACATCTCACTTCAAACAGCTGCAGACCTTCAATACTGCCCAGATTTTCTTCGAAATTAAAGCAGCTCTCCTGTCTTGTGAGAAATCAGTCCAATATACCCTGGTATGAGCTGGGGATGCACCCCTAACCTCCTGCTTAGCCCCAGAAAGGGAATGGTGCCAGACCTCAGGCTCAGTCTGTCCCAGCGCTGTGTCCTCGGCTCTTCTCCCTCCTGATCCAGCTGCTGCCCTGGGTGGCAAATGTCTTCAGTGTGATGCTGTCCCACCCTGGCCTGCTCCACCTCAAACCTCTCCTCCAGCTCCAGATTCCACATACGTTTTTGCTCTTTCAGGCTATTAATTACAGCCCAGTACTTGGCAACTGTTTCTTCCAGGTCTCTTTTCTGGTCTTCCATCTTGCACATCTCAGTCTTGAAGCTTTCCTCACTGTCCTTCCTCTCTAAGTTCTTCTGCATTAACTCATAGTAGTTTATCTGTTTAAGGAGATAGGATTTGGATATTAGCACCATGCTCCTGAGAGCTCCCCTCTCCTCAATAGCTCTAATTCAGATTGATGTATTGGTCCCTCTCAACAGGGGACACTCTTCAGGCAGTTCTGGTCCCTGCTGAACTCAGGGCAACAATCAGTCTCATGAAGCAGCCTCTGACAGGCAGATACCATTCCTTGCCAGCAAGCAGCACAGTTCTCCCCTTTCTCCTTGTTTGCAAGGAACCCCAGAGAGGAGAAGGGAGAGGCCAGGGCATCATCTGCTGCTGCTCCTCATATCCTTCCTCCACTGCAGAGTGGTCCCTTGTCAAGACCTGGTGGTGAATAGCTGCTGCTCCCCACAGCTCCCCTGTAAACACTAGAAACTCCAGGATTTGATGTACACAAAGGCAGGACTATGAAACAAGCAGATCTGTAAGCAGCATTGTGTTCCTTGAACTGTTCCATCACCTGTGTGGCAGTTTAGAATTTACTGTTGCAGTGCTGCAACAGAAACCCAGCAAGTGTCACTGACCTCTCGGTTCAGCAGCAAATGAAGGAGTAAATGTGGAAACTGAGGCCTCTCACATAAGCACTCACAGCTGTCTAAAGAGGGCTGGGCTCACACCATCACCTTAGGGCTAGCAGGTTAAAAGCATGCTGCAAGCCCAGGGTGACAGGGCTCTGATATGCCCCATGCCCTCAGGAGACACCTGGCTGCTTCTCCTCTTGCTGGTTTTAGCATTAATCTCTGGTTCCCCACAAGACCCACACAAACATTCTGCAAGGGGACAGTGATTTCCACAAAGCCTTTGCCAGCCAGTGAGGGCTCCAAACCTTTCTATCAGCTGAGATGGGCTGGAGAAGCACACAAAATAACCCCAGCCAAGTAATGAGGTACCACCCTGCTCTCCAGCCTGAACTCTCCTTCCATCAACCCTCCCTGAGCAGGTACCTCATCAGTCATACTGTAGCAGTTGTGCTCACCAAGAAATCAGGACATCTCCCCACGCCCCACTCACCTTAGTTTCCAGCTGCACCTTCAGGTCCCGCAGCTGCTCTTGGAGCTGCTCCATTGGGAGGGACATCTCTGTATATGCAGAAATAGGAACAAGAGGGCTTGGAGAGGGGTGTACTGGCAGAGAGGAGTCCTGTAAAGACAGGCCTACAAACAAACAGACAGGACTGATCAGGATGGAAACAGCTTCATCCAGTCATGTCCATACAGCCCCAAAAGATGGAGATTCCTAATCTATCTCAGGGGTCTCAGGGCTGCACCACCCCTCTTGGCCAGAAGCTTTTATCTAATGCTCAGCTTGAATCTCACAACTCATAGCTAGGACTATTTCCTCTTTATTATATAGTGTTTCCTCAACACCCTCAACAGTGAAAACCTGCCTGTTCACTCCTAACTGCATAGTCCACGGGTTACCACCACCAGCTCTCCAGTTGGAAAAGCCTCCTTCCCTCCACCTCCCTTCTCCCCACCACCCACCTACCCCTTCTTCTCTCCCTTGGCCACCCAGTACCAGAACTGGCAGCAGTAGTTCAGGCACAACAAGCCACCCCACACTCCCACGTAACCTTTGATCCGGAGGGAAGTTTGTCCTTGCTGAGAAGATGGAGAGGCACTGAACTCTCTTGGTGGCAGCCCTCCCTCAGCCCTGCTGTCCTGCAGCTGGAGACGCAGCCTTTGCAGCTCCTTTCGCAGCTCTCTGTTCTGGTCATGCAGCACCTGAAGCAAAGACTGGTCGTGATGTGTCTACAGAGCTCCCCTGGGGTGTGGGACTGCCATGTGCACTCAGAGCCTCCTGCACCATGAAGAGCACAGGCCTCCCCTGGCCCCAGCACAGGGGGATTTTTCTTCCTTCCCAAACAAAGGCAGACGTGAGAGAATTTTGAAGAGCCAGAGAAGAAATGCAAGCCCAGATTACCATGACCACAGTCATTACACACTGTAAAGCACAAAGTAACTGCCCCTGCATGCAAAAGCACACAATACCAAGTTTTTTTGCAGACACCTCAGAGGCCTCCTGAGACCATTCTGACCTAAACAAGCACTGCTAGCATCCAACACAGGAAACATCATGATCTCAATACAAGCCCAGAGGTTTGTGTTTACATCCTCAAGACACTCCTGTGGGCATCCAGGCTATCCAACATGCACTTGTACACAGACAAGGCAACCAGCAGCATTTACAGTGAAGCAAATCCCACAGGGTGTTGATCCCATGGGAAGAACAGCACAAGGCAGGTACTGCTGGTCTCCTGGTGCCAGACATCCTCAGGTCAGCACAGGAGTCTATCCCATCTCAGTGCCAGTATCAGCCTGCAGCAAGGAGTCCCACAGCTGAACACCAAGTTATGAGCCACCACACCATTGCAATGAGCCATTTCCATGTGGGTGTCTGGAGCTGGGAAACTGCTTGCTTCACTTTACACCTTCCATCCCATACTGGAAGCAACAGCATCCTGCCTTCCTCTGGACTGTCCACTTTGAGCAGACATCAAACTACATCCTATATGTTGCCATGCAGGAAACCAATGTGCTGCAAGAGACTATGAACTAGAATACTTACAATCAATAAATATTACTGAGCAGTTGTAGACAAGTGCAAATCCAGCTTGTTTCATCTCCATTCTAAACAGGAAGGGCAGTGGGGGCTGACATCACTCTACAAGGGTAAAGGATAAACCCAAGTGGGGGCCTTCACAGGGGCACATGAAGGCTGAAGGTCAAACTTTTCCATTCATCAGCATTTTTATGGACAACTCCAGGGCTGCTCAACAGAAGGGAAAATTGCAGCACCAAGCATATTCAACCCTCTGGTGCCACCTGTAGCAATGCTGCACTGGATAGTGCTTGAGCGTGTTTGCCTTGAGTTACACATTCATGAGGAGCTGCCTGACATATCCATGAACAGCTTTGCCAAAACTGCACATTTCAGCCCTTGCTGGGGGGATGTGGTAAGTCACTGTCCCTACTCAGTGGTGTTCCCCAGCCACACACAGCACTTGGGAACAAACGAGTAATGTAACAAGCAAAGGATTCAGGAGCCAAAGCACAGAACACTCAGCAACTCACAACATGCAAGACACATAAGTCACTTAAAAATGAGAGAAAAGAAACAGAGGTTGTGCTCACGCCCCAGAGAGCCCAAAACTCTGGAAAGGAGCACAGCACTCTGCAAGAGATACAACACACATAGCACCAATTCTTGGACCACACACACACCCCAGATACCCGAACTGGCTCACCTTGACTCTCTAGCAGAGTCCAGCAGTAACAAGTTTTGTAGGGGTTTTTAAAGTGGGGGCAAGCAGAAGGAAGGAAAAAACAAAACAAAAAAAAAATAAGAATTTAGCTGTTAACATGCTTTCCAAATAGGAACAACAGCTTTCTCCTTGTGCTCAAGGAGAAATGCAACGGAGCCCAGGGTGGTCTGTCCTTATCCACAGATAAGGTTTTGTTTGGTTCCCAAACAAAATAGTCCATGGCTACAGGGCAGCAGGCAGGGATGAATTTACCATCCACTCCCTCCTGCCAAAATCCCAGCAAGGGAAACAACCCATGGAGGGCTGCAGGAGTGAGGAGACAGGATGCTTTACTGTGGGTACAGCTGTCTCCTGCCTCCTACCAAAGGATGCTGAGCAAGGCAAGAGGGATCCCATTCTGCACCATGGGCTGCCTCCTTCCACTGCCCTGGGCCAAAGTGCCCAACAGATGTGCCAAGGAGAGCAGTACTTCCACAACAATTGGTGGGGAGCTGCCCACACGTACCTGGCACTGCCGCTCGTACTCCAGGACAATCTCTGCAAAGCGCTCGCTCTGGTTCGGGAGCTCTGGGCTGTGGGGCTCCACCTGGCCCAGCTGCACAAGCACAGGGAAACACTTCTCATCAAGAAAATTATCACCTCTCCAAATGGAGAGCCCAAAAGTACACTACATCACTGGAGTCACGGTGCTACACCCAACAGAAGGGTTCCTACTGACACCTGTGGGATGGGTCAGGTGCAGAAAAAGGAGGAAAAACATTTTTCTCCACATGTGAGAGACAACGGCTATGGGCGGGTTAGTTTTCCTGGATAACAAGATCACAGATCCATTTCTTTCCCCAGATTCATTTTACCAGGTGCATTGTAGGAGTGGAAGATATCAAAAGTAACACCTCAATATTTGTGAAAAAGAAAACTTTTTTTTCCGGAAACCAAACTTTATAAAGTTTTCAAATGAAGACTGCAGATCTGCAGAATTTTCTACAACTGCAAACTTTCCTCACCCTTTTTTTTTCCCAAGCTTCAAAAGGCCTAATTTTAGAGCCAACATTTTTTTCTTTCCAGGTTGTCATCATTGTGCAGGAGAGCTCACAGAGGGGGAGACAATAACAACTGACAGAAAACATGCAATTTTTTCATGAGTTCCTGAAAAGTTCCCATTTAACTGCAACACAGAAAGGTTACCTTGTCCTTCACAATCTGGTTGAGTTCTTTCTGCAGCTCCAACACCAGTTCCTCAGAGGCTGACCACTTCTCAGCCATCTCTGTGACCTTGTTTTTCAGCATTGTGTTCTCCTGCAGATAAAACAGAGACTTCCTTGATGTAGTGGGTTCTGACATGGCAGGACAGGTTCATCAGTCACGGGCCTTCAGCAGGAAGCTGTAAAACAACTGGCACATCAGCATGCCAAACACAGCACAGCTACCAGGAGACCCTGCTTTGGACATGCCCTGGTTTCAGACAGGACAGGGTTAATTTTTTGCAGTAGCCTGGAAGGTGTATGGCTAAGGCCCAGATATTATTCCATACCACCTCACATCATTGCTAGGGCAGAGAGAAGGGAGCCCCTCTCTCTCTTCCAAGGTGGGGCTCTCTGGTGAGCATTTTGCATGTAAATCACAGTCTCTTTTTGACACTTTTGTTATTAGTATTGTTGCTGTTACTGTTTTTATCTCATTGCTGTTTCCTGTAAACTGTTCTTATCTCAACCCATGATCTTTGCCTTTTGTGCCTCCAATTCTCCTCTCCAACCACTCCCAGGACCCAAGAGGAGGAAGAGGGAGTGAGAGAGCAGCATTGTGGTTTGGAGTCTCCTTGGGAGAACTAAACTGAGGAGTACCATTCCTAAACCATGACAGGACAGAACACTGCTGATACCACATGGGCTGGGGTTAAGCTTGTCTCTCCAAAGGACAGGCATAGGAGTGGGTTTTGCAGAATAAGAACTAGACAGCCCCACAGGCTCATCTCTACCTCTGCTTCACAAAACTATGGTTTCCCTCACAGCCAACAAAGGCAGTAAGTCCTGTGCTATCTCCACCTGTATTTCTACGCTGAACAGAACTGGTATAATCCCAGGCATGTGCAGACACCTTCATCTCTGCTTCTAGCATTGTCCCTGGCACAGTTTTAGCTTTGGCTAAAGGTGTTACCAAGGGACAAACCACTCCCAACAGTCAACACAGGGGTTTAATAAGTCATGGCAAAGGAACAAGCTCTGTATTTAATACAATAGTACAGATGCGTCTGATGATTCTTCCACGTAAAATTCCTGTCCTTCCCAGGAATTGCAATGCAAACCATCCATATTTGTCACAACCTCTGCTTTGCTTTCTCTGAAGAAACAAAGATGTTTCACTCAAGGCAGTTTTACATACCTTCATCATGTGGTTCAGTCTCCCTTGCAGGCTGGCCTCTTTGCCCTGGAGAAACTGTGTATCAGCCTCCAGCTTTGCCTGGTTACCGACTGCTTGCTGCAAAAGCAGCTCTTTTGCCTCTATTTCTGCCTGAAAATCCCTGAGGGAGAAAAAGCGACATGGTTGGGGCACCCAGAGCATATTTTCAGATGGTCACAAGGTACAGACACCCCCTCTGACCATGCACAAAGCAGGAGATGAGAGCTTGGTTGGAAGGATGCTGAGACTGTAGTGGAGGTAGGGCCTTCAGGGACTTTTCTGCCATTGACACATTGGCAAAACAAGTGGGAGATTCAATGGGGATGGCAGAGGCTGTAGGCACATTTCCCCCACCCCAACAAAAGGACCCCTCCTACCTGAGCTTGCTCTGGGAGTGCTCGAGAGCGACGCACTGCTTGTCCAACTCCCTGCCAAGCTGCAGGCAGCGTCTCTCTGCTTCCTCCAAATCAAGCCTTGCCTTGTCCCTCTCCCTGGCAATCTTCCTCACCCGGATCCTGCAGACACAGCGAGCAGTGCATTGAGAGACACCTCATGCACCCCACAGAAGGGCCCTCCTGCCAGGGAGCAGCACCCTCACCAGAGGCACTGCAGCTTGTATCCATAGGAGGTGACAGCTGCCTGCCCAAGCCCACTCCTGGGGACCATGAGTGTCTTGTCCAAAGATGCAGAAGGCTCTGCCAGGCTCACTGCTCTTCCGTTCTGCTACTCTGCTTCTGCAAGGACAGCACAGACTGAAACCACTTTCCCCCTCTTCTGAGAGTTCCAACACGACTTCTCTTGTTACACCACCTGACCGCCATCCAGTCTTTCAGAGATGCCCTCCCATCTCACAGATGACCCCAGATCACATCCAGCACAGATTTTTCCCCAGCCTTGGGGTGGCCAAACGCTGCCACCCCCTCACAAACCTGGCTGCAAGCACTTCTTCTACCCCAGATGATTGCTTGGTGAAAGGCCTGGCTGCTCCCTTCACGCACCACCACCAATTAAGGCACCACCAGAGACTTCCAGGATCTCCTTTAAGTTCTTCCAGGACTCAGGGAGCAGCAACAAGTTGAGGCTTGGCAAATTTAGTGCCTTTGCTGATGCTGGAGAAGCGATGTGGGCTCATGCAGCTTGGCCAGAAGGAGAGATTACTTCCCCGTGCGTCCTCTCTGATGCTGAGGAAGAAACGGTGGAGATGAGTCAGTGGGGTAAAATTGGCAGAGAAAAAATACCGAAAGGAAATTTCAGAGATCAAATCAATATTGAAGAACATTTTAGAAACAACCTCGAGCTGCCAGGAGGGAGATGTCCCGAGCTGCCCTTACAGCAGTGGGTTTGCAGGCCACTCAGTTTGGTCTCCCAGCTGACCCATGAACACTCAGTGCCCACAGAAAGACCGATGCTGAAAGTTACACAGTGTCAGACGGGCACTGCCAGCCAACATTTCGTTTGACCTGGAAGCTAAAATTGGGTTGAAGACAGCTTCAAAGCTAAAAGCAGAACCCAGAAAGCTGATACAGAACTGGTAACATCTCCCAGAGCACTGTTTTTGTACCAGGTTTGCAAAAAGAAGCCTATCTTCAGAGAACTGCCACCTTAAGATGTAACTGTTACATCTTAAGCCTAAAGCACCTGAAACAATTTTTTTTGAGCTGTTTTGCTCAAGATTGTGGATGGAGCTGTCCTGGCTGTCAGAGTATTCAGAGATTCATTTCCACCTTAGTGTATTAAAGCAGAGTTACTTCAGAAGCATTTGCAAATGCCTTGCCAGTCCTTGGAATTTAAAGCACTAAGGAGAAAGAAGTATTTCACATCATACAAAGAAAATGTGGATGAAGCTTGTTTCATGCACTAAAAAGAGAACAATCTGAGTCATGTGAGGTGCAGTGACATCAGCACTTCTTAGGTCACTATTAGAATTGGGGTGATCTTCTCTGCTAGAATGTGCATCCCTCTCCCTCCCCAAAAAAAGGTAAGGCTCAATAGCCCTCTGTTGTTCCATATTATCATCCCACACCACCTAAGCAGGGTTTGCTGCTACTCAGATAGTTCCCAAAGGAGCCTTTCAGTCACCATGCAGTGGTTGAAGTCCAGACCATACCTAAAACCTGACTGACAAGTGGAAAACTCTCGCCAGGTCACCAGCCTTAGATGCCCAACTAATGCCTATGAAATGCCTCTGTGAAAAGAAACATCTTGGCCTGAATTGTTTTCAATACAACCTATTCTTTAGCCTCCTTTTTTTGTGGGGAAATGGAAGGAGAAACTTTCCTAAGTGTGATGTCTGGACTTGTGTCTGGATTCCCTGCAGGATGTTGTAAAATATCAAACACAAATTAACTATCCTGTGTAGGGAACTGGCAATGGCTTATTGTTCCTTATTCAATGTCATTGGGAATCACCTCCCTCATGGAGCTGCAGATCAAGGGCATCAACCAGGATCCTCTTTAAAAGCTCACCACATGGAGTGCTGAGTCTTGGCTGCTTAAGGGACATTGACATACCATGGAAAATGTGGTAATGTGGCTGTACAAGCCAAACTGCAACTCCTTAAAACTCACCCTTCCAACTCCATGCTTTTCCAGTTTAGTCAATAAATCTGTGAGTTCCCAAGAAATTAGTTCAAGAGAAACTCACCAGCTGCAGGAACAATTTGAAATATCCAAACTGCTTCTTAAATTCTGTATTTTTACAGCGCAAATGGAACACAATTTAATTTTTTTTAAAAGGGTAGCAGGGTGCAGTATGCCCACATCCAAAGCCTCTGCCTCTCAAAAAAACCCAGAGATGAGCCCTATGAAAAATGGATCCTGCTACTTGCATGACATGGGCACAGGAATGGAGAGGGCATCGGCTGAAGGAAGGCAGTGCAAAGCATGGGGCCCCTGCTGCCTCTGATGAGAAAGTCCACATCCCATTCCACTGCTTTATCTCAGCTCAGGTTGGCAAATCAAGTCGCTCTTGACAACCCCCCTTGGCTCAGAGGAGGCGACATGAGGCTGTCAGCCAGCACATCCCCCTGCTCCTGGGTCTGGAACACTTAGCTTCCACGTGGGCACGGTGGGCTCTCCATCCCACTCACGGTGTTCCAGGGGACACACGCTACCTGGGGAAACCGAGCCCAGATGACAACCCACGTGTGCCTCCATCCTGCGTTTCCAGATGTCCTGAAGATCTGCTGCCTTACACGAGGCAGACGCAGTGTCAGCACAGTGGGAGCACAGCACGTTCCTTAGGGACACAGACACCGGCAGGCTCGGCCCAGCCAGGCTCGGCCCAGGGGGCGGCACCCCCGCAGACCCGCTGGGCTCTGCCTTCCCGGCCCTCGCCAACAGCCCGCGCCCACCTTCCCGTCCAGGACCTCGGATGCCTCTCCTGGGAAAAGTCGGGAAGAGTGTGGCCAGAGGGTCGAGGGAGGTGATGCTGCCCCTCTGCTCAGCCCTGGTGAGGTCACATCTGCAGTGCTGTGTCCAGGTCTGGGCTCCTCAGGACAGGAGAGACACAGAGCTCTTGGAGCGGGTCCCGTGGGGGGCACCCGAGAGGATTAGGGGCCAGGAGCCTCTCACTGCTGGGGAAAGGCCGAGGGAGCTGGGCCTTTTGAGTCGAGAAGCAACGACTGAGGCGACACCTCACCAACACGTGAAAATATCTCTGTGCCCAGAGGGCGGTGCCAGCCCCTTTTCAGCGGTGCCCAGCGACAGGACGAGGAGCAATGGCCACAAACACAAGAAGTTCCACCTCAACACGAGGAAGGACTTCTTTTCAGTGAGGGTGGCACCGGAACAAGGCTGCGCAGGGAGGTCGTGGAGTCTGCCTCTCTGGAGACATTCCAAACCCACCTGGACGCGTTCCCGTGCCACCCGCTCCAGGCGCCCCTGCCCTGGCG
>WEIV01000580.1:615955-644890 GCA_013390005.1 Calyptomena viridis
CTGCGGGCCGTGACGGCGCCGGTGTCGGTGACCGTGTCCCTGTCCCTGTCCGCAGGGTTCGAGAAGCCGTCCGCCATCCAGCAGCGAGCCATCAAGCAGATCATCAAGGGCAGGGACGTGATCGCGCAGTAAGTGGGCCCGGGGGGGTCGCACACGTGCCTCGGGGCTGGAGGCGACATGTGGCACCCGTGCCCTGGGCGGGGGCGCGGCAGGGTTGGGGAACGGCCTGAGGGTGGTGCGTCGCCCAGGGCAGCTGTGGATGCCCCATCCCTGGAAACATTGCTCAGAGCCAAGTCCAGCCTGGCCTTGAGTCTGGTGTAGTGGAAAGTCGCCCTGCCCACAGCAGGAGGTTGGAACTAGATGGTCTTTAAGGTCTCTTCCAGCCCAAACCAGTCCGTGCTTTCGTGACACGATGAGCAAAACAGAGTGAAATTAGCAAGCTTACACATAAAATGATTGTAACTGCTGTTAGTGTCAAAGTTTATTAGGTTTAGTCACTATAAAATATGTCTTGGAGACAAGGATGTGCATCCCACTGGAAAAATCCTTTCTAGGTCGCTGGTGGGAATCACTAGGCTTCTAAATTATATTGGCTTATCTGTCATTTACTCGCAAAGAGAAAAATATATGAGAGATTACAGGAAGTTAAAATAAAATGCTGGTCTGATAAGGAGTAAACATGCCAGAGCTGGGAACTCTACAGTGGGGTGCTCTATCCCTGATATTGTAGTTCAGAAAGGTGCTTGACAGCAGATCATGCTCTGATCATAATGAGCCTTTGTCAAATACATTGTTGGCACTGTTGAGTGCTTTGCAGTGGAGAGGTGGATGGGATATGTCAAAGTTGCCCATATTGTTTCTCCAGACATCCCGAATATTCACCAAACATCTGTTTCTCAGGTCACAGTCAGGAACAGGGAAGACAGCAACGTTCTCCATCTCTGTTCTGCAATGCCTGGATATACAGGTAATTTCATAGCACGTGCTAAAAATTATTTTTAACTGAATCAGTAGTCTTCATAAAAGCCTCTGTTTTTTTAGAGTGAATAAATGAAGGTTTACATTGAAATGTTTTAATTATGGCCAGTGAACCTCAGACAGATTTTCTGATCAAAAATTTCACCAGACTCTACTCTCTAACAATTGAACTGTTAAAGCCAGTCTGGCAAAATAAGTTCAGGTAAAGTCTTGTAATTGTAAACTTGGCTGTAACAGCTAACCTCTGTCACCTATCAGAGGACTAAGTTAATCTCTCAGCAAGCAGAATTGTCTTCAGACAGCCCTTATAGCATCATCAGCCTGTCTGAACAGTTGTCACACATTGCACACACCCAGACCTAGATTTTGGACTGACAGATGTTTGCTTTTGTTCTGGTCAGGGGTATCATGTCCGTGTATGTTTTTAAGTATAATTTCAATGTGTGGATGCTGTTGAGTAAAATGATTTTCAGTGGGCTAGTATCCTCTTAAAGCTGGGATTGTTACTTATCTGTCACTGCTTGGGGATGTAAAATTAAAGGTTGCATGTTCTAAGTGGAAGCTTTTGCTTCGTTTCTGTGAAGTGCTCATATTTTCAAAGTTGACGCTTGAAAACATTGTCTTGGAATCCTTGTGCAATACAAGGTGTTTATCTGAACCAGACATACAAAACTGAAGGGTTTTAAATTTATTTATTTCTATTTTTGCAAGAAAAAATAGACACTTTTTTTTTGCAGTCAGAAATTGGGTTGGAATTAAAAATGAGCTCTAAAAGTATTACTTAAGTGCTTTCTCATCAAAAGTAACTTAAAAGAGGCTGTTGCTGGGTAAATGCTCTATTTGAAATCAGCTTTCTAGACATGCTGACCCTTCAGCTGTGACGTTTCAGAGTCCTGTGGGATCCATAAGCTGCCTTGTGGTTGGCTCTCTGGCCTGTGATTAACTTCCATGTGATCACCTGTTTTAATCAGGTTCGAGAGACCCAGGCATTGATCCTGGCACCGACTCGGGAGCTGGCTGTGCAGATTCAGAAGGTAAGAGCATTTAAATCCCTGTCTGTAAAGCACTGGCAAGGCCTCAGTGCTCTGGTGTTCCCCCAGCAGGGCTCAAGGCACAGCTCCCACTATTTCTTCCCATTCCTGAAAGAAATAAGAAATTATCATCTGTCCCAGGGCTGTTTTGCCTATCTGCATTATATCCATCACTGCTTGCCTGACCATGTTGGTTACCAGTCTAAGGTTTTACACTGAACTTTTAAGGACAGACTATTAAAGCAGTTGTGGTCCCTGGGGAACTGAGTTCCCAGTGCTTGAAGGCCTGCTGCTGTTGAGGTTTGGATAGCAGACATGGAAAAAATCCCTCCAGCTCCTTGCGCTTACATCTCTTCAAAAAAAAAACCCACAGTATGGCTGCACAGGCCTGCATCTCTTCACAAACTTAGAGCTCAGGTAGTCAAGCCATTGCTCTGTATCAACACAGGGGCTCCTTGCTCTGGGAGATTACATGAATGTCCAGTGTCACGCCTGCATCGGAGGGACCAACGTGGGTGAAGATATCCGAAAACTGGATTATGGGCAGCATGTTGTTGCTGGCACTCCAGGCCGTGTGTTTGGTAAGGGCATGTGGGAGGCTACATCACCTCCAGCTTCAGACCCGAGTTTAGCCATGGAATCCTCCTATAGCCTCTGTGTGCTTAGATTTGAAATGGCATGAAAATTACATTTATCGTGACATCATGAATGTAACATAACATGGAGTGTAACAAGGTTAGTGATACCTGGAAAAGATTAGAGAGAAATCAGTGGGGATAGTATTTTAATTTTCTCTGGTTTGCTTTTCATCGTTTAAGTGCTTCCTTTCTATGGTGGCATAGGAAAGCAGAGTGTTTTTTAAGGAGATAGTAGTACAATTCCAGAAAATACTTTATAATTTTCAAGGGGATAGGAGCTGGGTCTACCTGAATGCCAAAGTTAGGTCCACGTTTTCTGGGTGCTGGTGGTGTCTCCCTCTTTGTTAAATCAGATGAACTTGGAGCTGTTACTTCCTGGTTTCATTGCATGAAGATTTTAAAATGTACTGTTCATGGCAGTTATCAATCACAGGGGTATTGTTAGCCTGCAAGCTCACATCTTCTGAGTGTGAGAGACAGACAGCCCTAGCTTACACAAGCACCTGTCACTGGGAGAATACAGAGCTAGGCCCCACAGGTGGAAAAAAAAGCAAGAGAAAGGCCTGTCCCTTCTCTACCAGAATGCCCTGACAGTGGCTGGGAGCAGTATAGACTCACTTGCTTTCAGAGCCTTTTCATCTTACAAAGTGAAATCTTACAGATATGATTCGTCGTCGAAGTTTAAGAACTCGTGCCATCAAAATGCTGGTTTTGGATGAAGCAGATGAAATGCTCAATAAAGGTAAAACATTTGTCTCCCTTTTACTTGCTTTCTCTTCACCTCTTTTGAGATTCCAGGGTGTCCCAGCTGTCAGGCCCACTTTTAAAAATTGGATTTTCCAAAGTTAGACATTAACACATTAATGTTCAACTCATAGCACAGACCCGGTAGTGAATTCCAGATCAAATTGTGAAAGGGGGATATTTGAGAGAGATGTGCTAACTGTTCTGCGTGACTTGATTTGCACTGCAGGCTTTAAGGAGCAGATTTATGATGTGTACAGATACCTGCCTCCAGCTACACAGGTGGTGCTGATCAGTGCCACTTTGCCTCATGAAATTCTGGAAATGACCAACAAATTCATGACAGACCCCATTCGCATCTTGGTGAAACGGTGAGTGAGTTTCCTTGGAAAGAACAGGAATTCCTTGAGTTGGTCCAGCCCTTGGTAGTTCACAGTATTAACTGAATTAAATGTATAGAGAGTCTCTCACCACTGCCCGAGTATTTGCAGACATGATCATGTCCTATTTTCCAGCAGAGGCTGGCTTATCACTCTTGACTTTATCCGTTTCCAGTTCTGTGTACTGCTGCTCAGCCTGGCTGCCCCCTCATCCTCCCACTGGATAGCAGTCTCTCCTCATACAAATCCATCTTTCACACTTACCCAATTCCTGTGCTCCCACAGAGGATTTTTGTAGGCCTCCTCCATTAATTTCCTATTACATAGCAGGCAAAAAAACCCTTTAGTGAACTGATCCTGGATGTTCTTGGAGCCACAGCTTACATCTGGTGGTCACAGGTCATCTGGTGGTCACAGAGTGTAGGCAGCCTGACAGGAGTCTCCCTCTTGACTAAGCTCTTATAGTACATTAAAAACTATATTAAAAACATTTAATGTACATTTTAGTACATTAAAACTTCGTGAGACTTTCCTCAGTCTCTCTTGACAAGAAGCTTGAACGTAAAAAGGATGAGAACAGAAATGCTCCCCTTTGAAGCTGTCTGTCTAGAGCAGAGCAGTTCTAGTCTGTTGAATGGGTCATGTTCAAAGCCCTTCTTAGAGCAGAGTTCTCCAGGGACTTTGCAGAACAACTTGGATCTTTGCATGGACCCAGCAACGCAGAGCACACAGGGCAGAGGTGTGATCTCGGATAAAGCACATCCAGCCCTCCTGACTGCCTTTTGTGTATTCATGTGCTTGTGGTGGTGTTCTTCCCTACAGCGATGAGTTGACCCTCGAAGGAATCAAGCAGTTTTTCGTGGCTGTGGAGAGGGAAGAATGGAAGTTTGACACCTTGTGTGACCTCTACGACACACTAACAATCACCCAGGCTGTCATCTTCTGTAACACCAAGAGAAAGGTACAGCTGCCATCAGAGGGGCATGAGGTTTCTGAGGGTGACTCAGACAATGCTGGGTTAATTCAGAGGTCTGGTCACTTCCCCATTTGGAAATAGTTCAGTAGAAACATAGATTAAGCATTTGTCTTTGGGATATGTCTAACTTAAACAAGTGGGTTAGAGGCAGACCTGATAACAGCTGATAGGAATTGCCCTTTAGAGAAGTAGGTAGGAATGTGCTTACTCTGACTTATAGTTCCTGAACCAAAACCACACTTTTCTGAATAAATGCTCTTAATTGCATTCCTTTCGGGTCTTGTGGAGTGCTGTATCATATAGCTGATGCTTTGTAAGGATTATCTACTTCTGTTAGTCCAGAATGCTTGTTGAAGTGTCTCTGCCCTTAGCAGCAAGTGTCTCTGAGCACAACAGGTGTGTTTGGCTGTCCTGAGCAGAGCTGACCCAGGCTCTTTGTCTGTGTTCACAGGTCGATTGGCTTACAGAGAAGATGAGGGAAGCCAACTTCACAGTTTCATCCATGCATGGGGACATGCCACAAAAGGAGAGAGAGTCCATCATGAAAGAGTTTAGATCTGGTGCAAGGTAAATGCCCTAAACAGTGTTGCTTACAGCATTGCTGCCACAGGACAGGGTTTCTTTAGTGTGTGAAGGGAAACCCATAATACTTCTCAGAAGGATTTGTTAGGCCCTGTTTTCCGTGTATCCCCCTGTGGTGTTGGAGGGTTGGGAGACTGAGCATCCCTCCTTGGAAAGTGGCATACTAGGCATTCTAGGTGTAGAGTTAGTCTTTATTTTGTTGAAGATGTTGGGAGTTGCTGCATTTAAAATAAGGAAAAATATTTGTGGTCTGTCCTCTGTATTTTAAACTCTTGGGAGCATTATTCCTTGTGAAAGATCAAAGCTGTGTTGGTACTGTCTTCACTGAAGTTTGGTGATAGTGCATGAGACAGCTTTCCATGCAGCAAAAGTGTGGATGCTGCTGGTGTTGCTGTGGGCAGGGAGGAGCACAGAATAGCTCCCTGTGCTGGAGGCTGGGGGTTCTCGGCGCCCACCCCCTTCTCAGTCAGGTGGAACAATCCTAACTCTCCCTTCTCTTTGCAGCCGAGTCCTTATTTCAACAGATGTTTGGGCCAGAGGCCTGGATGTGCCTCAGGTGTCCCTGATCATTAACTACGACTTGCCCAACAACAGAGAACTCTACATACACAGGTACGTTCCACCTTCCCATGGGGGAGTGTGGCTGGGTGACTCTTCCCTGAGGTGGCTCCATTCCCTCTTTCCTTGTGCCTCTGCAGGATTGGCCGGTCGGGCAGATACGGCCGGAAAGGTGTAGCCATCAACTTTGTGAAGAACGACGACATCCGCATCCTGCGAGACATCGAGCAGTACTACTCCACCCAGATAGACGAGATGCCCATGAATGGTGAGTGCTCTGCTGCATCTGGAACACAAATGCCAGATGCTTTGTTTTGCCACATGCCTCATTCCCAAGCCCGACCCGTCTTTGTTTCCCCTGGGAAGAACCTGGGAGTTGCAGTGGGTGTGCTGTACTGCTGGGCTGTGGCTCTCAGCACACCCGTGGCATACTTTAATCCTTTCATTTTCTTTCATTTCAGTTGCTGATCTTATCTGAAGGTCTGTGTTCAGCAGGAAGTTGTACTGTTTGGTACCCTCCGTAATTCTGTTTTGGGCCCACATCCTTTTATCATATTGCTGGTCATATGTTCTTGAGTTGAGCTGCACTTGAGAACTTGTGTAAATACTGTCTTTACTCCCACCTATGTTTTTCAATTAAAAAAGAAGTTTTACCATAACCTGTGCTTAATTACTTCAACCCAGAATAATAACAGGCAGGGAGTTTTCAGATACTTGTCAAGCACAATCAAAAAAAAACATTGGACACTCTGCAAATCTAAGTTCATAAAATCCAGGGCTTCCTGTTTTCCACAATTTCGTTATTGTTGTGCCATGATACCCGACGTACTTTTTAGTTTCCTTAACTCTAAGGATCAGCCATCTACAGGAAAAATCTGTGGCCTGGCCCTAGCCTGCTCTAGGAAAACAGAGTTACAAGATAAAGAGCAGGAAATTTCTGGCTATGCCTTTCTGGAGCCAGAAATAACTGTACTTGTTGCTCCAGATGAGGATTTCCCCTCCCAAGGAACTTAGGCAGGCAGTTCCTGAAGTGACAGAAAGACCAAGTATCCTGTCTTGTCACCTTCTCCACCTCTTTGGGCTGTTGTAGCTTGTTACATCTTCCCAGTCACCTCTCCTCATCTGTGTCCCTATGGCATTGCTACTATACTGTACTTTGCCAGCTGTAGCATCTTCCATGCAGCTCTGCTGTATCCCTTTATTCAGGCAAGAGGTGGTTAGAGCTGTACTGCAGGTGTGGGGTAAGTCACCATGTTCTCTCTGCTTTTGCTGTTGAATTGGGTTTTTTCTTGCTCAGGGAGGACAGGGGCAGCAAGGCTTGAACACACCGGTTTGCACAGAAGCAGAACAGCTCTCAGTACCCAAGTACTAGAATAGCCCAGGGCAGAGAAAGGAACCATCTCTCATCTCCTTTATGCCCCCTGTGTTCAGCTAAAGTTCTTCAGTTCCCTTCTACCCATTCTGTGGCTGATCCTGATGTTCCTAACAGTACAAAGTTGAGAAGTACTAATCTTACTAAAAGTACTGTTTGTAAGGGGTTGCCCCGTAGAGATGAGGCTACTACAGCTTCAAGCGACCAGCAGCAAGGCTGAGCCAACATTCCCACTGGGCACACACACAGCACATGCTCACACCATCCATACAGGTTCAGCATTGGCACAACAGCACCAACACCCTCATCCTGTCCCTCTCCAGCTGATCAGGATGCAGGTGTGTTAGTGGGAAATGAACACAAGGTCTGGATCTCTCCACTAACTGGGCAAGGAAGCTCAGTTATCCAGTATCCAGCCTCTGGAGACCAGTCTGGTCCAGTAACTGGCACATGGACACGGCCCCCAGCTGTGCTCCAGTTGCTGGTTCAGCCCACCCTTGCACACACCCCCTGCGAATGCCCATCCCGTAACTGGCCTTGGACCCTCCTGCCTCCCACAGGAAGGCACACACATACAAACGGCTCCCAGACCTCCTCATCCCTCCAGTCACCTCACACAAAAATTGATTACCGAGCCCAGACTCGGAACTGCTTCAATACCCGGCTCCCAGGCCCCTTCCCTACTCCTGGCGCAAATAAGCAACACAGTTGCAGCACTTGCTTTCCAGTCACTCCAGGCTGCTGCTACTCCAAACATACAGGCCCTTGGCACTCAGACCTCCAATCAGTCCCATCTTCCAGGGGAGGATCAGAAATGGAGTTAACAGCACCACACACCAGCAGCCTGTTGCCACATGACTAGGGCCTTTTATCCCCTAAATCAACTTCCCGCACTTGCTCAGAAGTCATCCTGACCTCTCCCTTTTCCTACCTTTGATCTCTCCCACAAAATTGAGGGGGTTTTGCATTCGTTCTGCAACTTGTTGGCACAGTGCTCAGGAACTGCCCCCACATAACCCGTTTCAGTCCTCTGCTAGGAGAACAAGTCCAGATAAAGCCCTTCTGCCCACGTGCTGGAAAGTCCTTTAGCCATCACTGCAGGGCACAGCACAGCCTCCCATTTGACTGACACCTCCCTGGGGATCACAAGCAGCAAGGACATGCACGGCCCTCCAAGCCCCCTGTGTACCTTGAGTCATTTGACTAAGAGATTAATCACCAAAGCATGAACTCGTTTGAATAACAGTATTTAATCTGTACAGTTCGAGAGAAGATATCATAAAATGCGACATTCCTACCTCATCTTCAGCATCATTCACCTGGAGCTGAGCCCTCAGAGGGCAGGTAACCACCACTCCCCAGCAGTTCTTTGCGTTGCAAAAGTCACAGTGCAATTGCTTTAGTCCTGGACAGATGATTTCCCTCACTCAAGAGAGGGGAGACTGATGAAGCTCAAATGATGATGAAATTGTTACCATTTAGGAATGCAAAAATCCCAGCTATTGCACACAGCCAGTTCCGGCTGAAACTACAGCAGTTAATTATTTAGCTGCCTTTACACTCCACACAGCTGATACTGATTTAGCCAAGAATGAAAATAAAGCCAATAACAAGATTTCAGAGTGATACAGTTGTTGGAGGGCAGGATCTGACAAGCAACTCCACAAGTCAAGCGTGCTTTAGAACAGCAGGAAGGTTGCCTATGCAGGGAGGGGGTATGAGCTAGACAGATGTCAGCTTCCAGAGACAAGCGTGAAAGGAACATCAGCTTCAATAGAAAGCTATGAAGTACAATAGACAATTTGTTCATATAATTGTCAGGATAAGTATTTGACATAGTTTATGTAGTAGAATACATACTTGAACATCTTTTAAAAATAAGCACAGATTTCATTTCATATATACACAACTGATTTTAATCATGTACTGAAAATAAATTACAGGAAATAACTTTAAAATGCAACAGAAGACAAGAGTTTCACAACAAACATTCCCACTGATTTTCCCAAGGGGGTGAGAGATTGCAGTGCTCAAGGCAGGTAAATATCACAAATATATCAAAAAACTTCAAATTGTTGATGCATTCACACATTTACATGAGCCACAAACATTCCTTTACAGGAACTGCACTTAGCTACCACAGAACCAGGTTTTGCCATAAACTACAAAACTTTGATACAAAATCGTATTTATATATTTATATTTCATATACATGCCCTATCTGTGATTTCTTAAAAAATAAAAACTAAACACACTGTACAGACAATCCTAACTCATTGCTTGGTAGCTGTAGGCAACATTTTTGGATGGAATTTCTCCCCCAGTAGAATTAATGGCAATATTATATACATGAAGGCTAAACTGCAGAAAAAGACAGCTCAGTTCTGATATGCACCTCCCTCGGGACCAGGTCTGCGAGTTCAAGGCAAGACACTCCCTGCTCTGACCCACTGAACACATCAGTTCTGCCATCGGCGGCGTGAGGAACCAGCACATGCATCTGTGTAACACTGGTATAAAAGGCAATAAAGCAAGATATGTATTGTAATGTAGTGGGTGCTCTAATGGCTCCACTGGCTGGATACACAGAAACACTCGTAGAGGCAGCAAGGGGATGGTGCAGAGCTGGGTACATTTGGTGAGAGCACACCTTGTGTGGGTCTGATCATGACACTTCCCTGAAATCAGCTCCTGCAGAGGACAGACTGCCCCTGTAAGCCAGAGACTGCATGGACTCAAAACGCTGGAGGAAGATTCCCCCCTTCCTCACCCCCAAACACACACATACACAGTTCACCGGGACTATATGTAAAACTGACCCTCCCTCCCACCCCCAGCAGCCTCCACGGCACCAGTTTGTCTGAGAAGCTGAGCACTGACAAACTTACTCTTCTTCCCTGGTGATGGCAGCAATCTGTGAAGCCAATCACACTAAACTACTTCTACAGTTGATTGTAAACTTTGGTTTATTTTTATTTATTTTTTATTATTGAGTTCTCATGGTACAGCAAGCATGTCTAGGATGAGAGGGTAGAGTTGAAGAGGAGACGAACTGTCAGTCTGTCTTTAGTCTGGCATGGTGAGCCACCTGCTCGGTCAGGCCTGCTTTGATAGAGTTTTTTACAGACTGCCTCATATGATCCTCCATCAAATTATCACTCATGGGCTTCAACACCTGTGGAATGAGAAATGTGCAAAAGAAACAAGAAAATGAGGTAACCAAGGAAAATAAAATATAAAACCATACAGATATGAGACTCAAAATAATGAAAAAACTTAGAATGATGAAGTCTGACACAAAGTGGCATGAACTGAAAGAGAAATGAGTTTTGCTGCTAGAGTAATGAGGTTAAAGCAGTCACATGCTATGGACACAAGTGATACCCCTCCTACACAGCAGTATTTCACTGAATTCAAACCACTTTACAGTTCCTAGAAGATGGATGTGCAATTCCATACCCCATATGCAGCATCAGTCTGGTATGGTTACAGCATTTATGCAGACCGGCCCAGACGGTCCAGCTTATTGTCCTATATGTGTAAGTGTGAACACTTCAGATACAGAAAGAAAGTTAAAAATACTGGCTAGTTTTTCTTCTTGTTATTGTTGGATGAGAGTCGCTGTCGCGGCACTGATGTAAGAGCACGACGAATCGTTCGGCGTCTAAGGACTTCAAAGAGTTTGGAAAACACCTAAAATATGAATTCAGCTGTTAGGAAAAATGGCTCTTAAAACTCAGCAGAAAGTCAATCAAGTTCAGAAAAAAAAGAAACAACCCCTGATTGCCAGTAAATGCTCACCTTCCTGGGATTCCTCTGAAGCAAAGAGGGAAAAGAAAGGCAGAGATTCAGAAAAATCAACAGCAAAAATGTGATATCAAATCATAGAGACTTGGACAGGACCTGCAGTAATTTGCATATTATTGGCGATTTGCAGCTGTAACAGCAACACCAGCAAGCTCTTTTAGGAGACCACCATCACACCCACCACAAATGATGAGCTCCTGCCAGCATAAGCCAAGTTTTCCCCCTACCAGGGACGGTAGCAGCCAAATCAAGCCTTATGTGCTCTGGATCTCCTGCAGCACTGCACTCAGTGAATATTGCATATAGAACTAACACCTTTCACTTTTCTTCAAGTGCTCTCCAGCCCCAAGCTCCAAAGCAAGGGGGGCTACAGTATTACTGGAGAGCCTCCAGACTAAAATAATCACTATTTACGGGTGTCACTCAAGATTTAATACCCTGATGCTCATTTCCCTCCTACTGCTAAAGACACACTCTTTCTGCTCCAGTGTAGCTCAACCTTACCAGGAACCTCACCGGGCTGCTCAGCTGGGTCCATGTACCACTGCCAAAGGATGAGCCTTGAACACAGGAATTTTTCAGCTGTAGAAGCATCTGTGTAGAAGGCTGCAGTTCATTATTTGCTCAAGCCTCATAGGACACACTTTTAATGTCATTCCAGATAGGCTCAGTGAGGCCTTTATTTGTAGTAACAACAGCACCAAAGTGCTTCCCTTCTGCTGGCACTGGACATAGAATACTCCAAAAACTACTTGCAAAAGTTGGTTAGCAATTCTCTACACTGGCCTTAAGGGCATAACTGTGTCAACTGAATTCAGGCAGCAAAATCTCTGTGCAGAAAGCTTTCTCCTCCAGCTTTGTTACTTTTAGACTCCTTTTCTTTCAGGAATTTGTCTGTCAAGCATTCCTTGCAAACAGCAGTTGGACCTACTGAAATTGTCATGGACAACACAAATCTTCCTGACAGAAGAAACCTGTTACACCCCTCTTGTAGCAGCTGCTGCAAGTCATCACCCTGTCAGTTCTATCCAAGAACTACTCAGCCCTTCAGCATCACACCAGGTCAGGAAGGCAGTGTTTCACCTTTCCCATTTCTTTCACCATCTGAGTTATTTTATCCACCACATCTATAGGACAAGTTTATAGATAAACATATCTTTAACACCAGAATTCCTTGCTCTGAAAAAAGTAACAAGATTTTTGAAGGTTCTCTCCACACTTCACCATCCAAGCACCTACTAAGGCCTTTAAGTAACATTTCTTTGATAATAACCTAAGCTCGTTTAATATTCCTGTGTGCATCATCTCTTCTTGAAGAGAGCAGTCACACTTCTGAGCAGATTTTCCCTTTGGCAGCACTAGCATTCTCCATTAGGTCTAGACCAGCTTTTCACTCACAGCACTGAGCAGAAACTGCGCAAGAAAGGAAGACTCTGCAACAAAACCAGATACCAACCTGTTCCCATATAGCTTCAGCAATCTGATCGATGGCTGTTCCAACTTCTCTGAATTCCCCAGAGTACTTAACGTATGCCCAAGTACAAAACGATATAAGAGCCATCCCCAGCACGAGATTACACAGGGTAGCTATGGAGTTCATGCCAAGGAACCCAGTCAGTCCTGAGATTATATACATGGCAAACATGACTGCAAATAGTGTGGCAGGGGTACGAGCAGCATAAAAGATGTTTTTGCCATCGTTGTGCTTCACAAAGTTTGCATAGATCTCGTCGATTTCCACTTCAAGTTGTTCCTGGTAGCGCCGACAGAACTCCTCCCCTCCCATCTTCTTCACGGAGCGGAACTGCCTGATAGCAGTCTCTCTGAAATCCTGGTGCTTCCGCTCGAGGTCCGATGGGGCAATGTAAGGCTTATCTCCCCCACAAACCTGCCAGAGCAATCGGAGATCACACAATCATACCCTGAGTATCTTCTGCTGTACAGAAAACAAACCTGCCCCTCGCTGCCCTCCTCCCAAGCCAGCACCAGAGCGGCCTCCTGCAGCTCTCTTGGCTCTGTAAGCTCAAGTCCTGCCTAGTGAAGCAGCTAAAGGTATTTTCATCCTGGCACGGCACAACCACATACAGAGCTATAGCATATGACTGAACTCACACTGTCACTGTTCCCTTCAGGCAAGCCCAGAAGGACAGAACAGCCACATGCACATTCCTGCTACAAAAAGGTAAAATACAGGAACACCAACAGGTACAGAAAAGCTTGGCTTGAGGAAGGTTTAGAACTCTAAAGGCCACAAGCTCCCCATCCATCATTTTGCTCCTTGTTACCCACGTCAGTGAGAGGGTCAGTGCAGAACTTGGACAAACAGGGTAGATTCTGCTCACTCAACAAGTTTATTCCTTTTATTGCTGCCATTAGCAGGCTCCATGGAACTTACCAGGTGATACAAATTAACAAGAACTAGCTGCTGCCATCATTAGCTGTTCTTCCCTAGACTGTCCTCTCTGCTTGATTCTGATCAACTTGTACAAGCAGATCTCTGCTGAAGAGACAAGACCATGACCTCAAGTGGACACTGTGGACATCATCATCTTCCTCTCACTGAATCAGCATGGGTATCAAAATGGTTAGACTCCAAAAACTGCTATTCTGTTTACCTAGGCTATCAGACATATGGCAGATCAGCTCCAACTCCTCCAGACCCTCAGTCAGACCACATATCAGAAATGATGATTTTTTCCATAGGATGTCAAATAACAGCCCTTCTTTCCTGCCTCAAAGCACAGCTTGTCATCTCATGTCTTGAGTGCAGCAACAACTTTAACTTCCTCCTGCTGTTATCCCTCCAGCAGGACACGAGATTCACTTTCTCAGAGTACAGCATCCACTTTCTACCTCACAAGATGCATGGCTTCTTCAAGGCAAACCTCACTGTCAAGATCCTGACACCCCCACTCTGCACTTTGCTCAAGTTCAACAAGCACCTGTCTGCTTTCTCTCATACTGAAGTCCTCCATATACCAACAAAATTCCCTGGAAAATGGCTATTAGCCTCATCCTTCAAAACAGTCTTGACATTGCCCAGAGTGTGTTAAGCACCAGGAGCTACTGAGGGATCAAGAGGGCACCACACAAATAACTCATACTGTTTTCTTATACTCTGTGACTGCACCTGTTGTTCTTGACATTTCAGGTCATTATGGGGACAGTATTTTGGTCGTGCACACTCAGCAGAGGAGGGCTTTGGTTCATGAGGACGACTCAGAAGCTACAATGAGAACCACCTTTACTAATTCGAGTCTTAAATCCAAAGAGTTCCCACTTCTGTTCTTAAAAATAGGAGTTTCTGAGCTGTGTCACATTAAGAACATCATATGAGACATCTGGATGAAAAATGATTCCAGAGATTTGTGCATATTTCTACAGCAATATAAAAAATATACAGTACTGGGGAACATTACTATGGAAACTAAGTCTGTTTAAAAGAACATCTGTTCCTGTTTATTCTCTGCTCCAAGTAAGAAACCTTACAACTACAGTATCTCAACAACCACCAAAGACTCTAGGTAGGAAGGCAGACTTGACAGTTATTATAAACAACACAATTACTATTTCAAGATATATTCCAAAATGGAAACAAAGAAGTCCCTCTAAACCAGCAGAATATTCTCAAAACAGCCTCCTAACAACTGAAACTGGTTTGTCTGTCACTAGCATTAGGTCTTACTCCAATTCCAAAATGGAAAGCTACTTCAGCAATTTAGACCAGAATTAGCCTCCTTAATGGGCAGCTATGTTTGTAGCATGTTATCACACCTACTGGTCTTTTTTGGTGGTGGAGTTTCACAATAAGCATAGTCTTGTTATGTCTTACAAGACATTAATTATTTTAGAATTTCCTATGATAAAACCTTGCATAACACTATGCTGAAGTATGAAATTCATCCAGTCATTCAGCTTAGCATAGTATAAAGTCACTATCTTCAAAAGAAGTAGGAAATTACATATACAGATTTTTCAAACTAACTCATGTATTTCAAAGGTGGTTTTTTTACAACTTTAGAATCATTTCAATCCTTGCATTTTACAGCTAATCAATTACCACAATTCAGGAGCATGAGACTGTAAAAGCAAAATTCTACTGCTGTGTGACCCTGGCCCAACAAGTGTCTCCTCACCTGTTTGTCCATTTCACATCACAGGATTTCAAGAAGCCTGTCAAGAGCCCAAGAGGCAACTAACAGGTGGTATTTTGCAAACACCCCCACCCTCACCTCCCCATCAGAGATCTAACCTCAGAGCAGAGCACAGCAAACACACGAGCCCTAAGCCACTCTCCTCCATTAATGTGCCCACAGCCAGAGTGCAGCATGAAAACAAGCAGCAGATTTGCATGTAGGTGCTTTAGAAAAGCTCGTGCCACCATACCTGCTCCATGCCTTTACTGTACAAGTCTTTTGCTCCTGCCACAGCAGCAAGATTGTTGGCCTCAGCAGTTGCCTGGAAAACATTGAGCACCGTGTGCCATCACATCATTACCAGGTAGTTACTCTCCCAACACATCCCCACCACCTCCCAGACTTCTGACAGCCAGGAAAAGGCCACAAAAAAAAGTGAAGTTTAGCAATATACATTAAAATGTATTCCTGCCTAGAACATTTTCTTCAGCTTTCTAGTACAGCTGCTAACAAGTCCCAAGGCTTTCCATCATGAACAATCTCCTCTGAATGCTCTATTGTTAATAAGCAGGTAGGGTCACTGAACTATTACATGTTAATCCTGGTACATCACTGCCTGTGAGGAAAGAAGGAAGCTGGTATTACTTCTGCATTATATATGCACAGTTTTGGTGTCAAACATAATTGTCAATTTTGTTAGAATTTAAGACATTGTCAACCTGTGTCATGTCAGGGACAATTATTGTAGTTAATGCTGCGAGATGTCATCTTCTGCATCTCCCAGCCACATTTACGGAATGCTAAGTAGAAGAAATGATAGCAGTCTTTGTTTCATTGTGATGAGTTTTCTGAACTCCACAAGAAGTCTAAAGATTGTCTTCCTTGAAGGACAAGAAAATGCCTAGAACAGCAAAGTCTTAATAAAGTGACACAGGAAACTTAAAAAGATGCCCAAGTCTTACAAACATGCAATGGTTAAAACTGACCCTAAAGACCACTTTTTGGTAAAAGCTCTTCATCCCAAACAATTCATGGGTTTGACACAGAGCTTCATACAATCACTTGGTTTACAGACTGCTTTAAAGATGATTACATCCTCTTCAGATCAACCCAGAAAAGAAGTCTCAATAGTTATCCAATCTAACAAATCCTACACAGTGGTCCACAGCTACATTACCATGAAGCTTTCTCCCTTTCATCTGCTGCTTCTGATGCTAAATGCCCTCTGAATACAACATGAAAGATACTGACAAAACAGCAAGTTACAGTACACTCGGGATTAGAAAGTAAAGCAGCTAAAAAACCCAACCAACCAGACAGACCCCTGCTCCATTTGATGAAACTTGAGGAAAAACAAACGTCTACCCAAGTGTCACAGTTCAGATGGCTTTCAAAGCCATTCTAGATCCTTCAAGAACTAGAGCTGTGTGTGAGAGCTTTGAACACACAGCAGTCATGACTTTCAGTTGCAAAGAACTTACAAAGTATACATCATCTAATCAGATTATTTGAAAGAAAAATAAAATACCTGCAGCATAGATTTCGGATGAGGTAGCTCCTCTCCTTGATAGATTTTAATGTAAGCCTAAATGGGACAAAAAAAAAAAAAAAGGTTTCTTTTTCTAAACATTTATGATTACGGAAAATGGGAAATAAGGGATGATACAAAGATAGAGTTCAGATTATTTCTTTGTAATAATGCTAAATATTAAATTATGCAAATTTCTCCATTTAAGTCTGGCATTTTTTCCCCTTTACTTTCCTGTGCACAAGACTGGGGCCTAGCAGGACAGCAGAGCACCCTGAGGAGACACTGCCACTGTCTTAGGAAGTGACAGGCTCAACAGCAGGTTTCTGCTCCCTCAAATACACAGAAAGGTCTTTGCCAAGCAGGGAATCTTTGCCCATAAATAAAGAGTGGAGATGAGTCTCACATGCCCTTTCTGGCAAGAGCTCTGCCCTACCCACCCCAGTGCTGGAAGAACCAATACCTACATCTCCTCATATGCATTGCTCTATTGAAGTGTGGGAGGAAAAAAAAAAATGATCAAAGCACTTAATGCAGACAGGACTAAGCTGCCAAAATACTTCTGGAAGCTAAACAGGCAGCCTATCCCTCTGGGCCCCACCCCACCAATCCTCAGGTGTCCTTTGTTTTCCCAGGGTTTCAGAGGGCTGGAAGAGAACACACTCTCTTCATGTCATCTCCAGCCCATAAGCTGGCTCATGGCACACTCCTGGGGACAGTAAGTGGGGCAGAGCAGGCAGCAGCAGCAGCCATTTCAGTCTCTGGACAAGCTCTGCAAGTTACACCAACAAGGCCACTCTCAGCCCCTCGGAGCCTGGGCCATTAACTCTTCATGTCACTAATGGTTCCCCCCTTGGCTTGTCTACAAGCCTCTGGGCCTGAGGATTTTTTGCTGTAGAGGAGGAGAGAACAAGGTTATCAGGGTCCCCATGTACTCAATGCTCTAGGTTGTAAAACAATCTACAAGAACATATAGAGTTATACAGGACTCCGTTCCCTTGACACCCTCTTTGCTTCTGTAGCTATTTCCTCCAAGTAAAAGCCTTCCAGTTTCCAACTCAGGCTTCACAATCTCAGCTTCAGATGCACAGTCCCAAGGGAACAGCCCTCTTTAGTTACATAAGCATGACATTTCTGCACACCCCACAGGACTGCTCCCAGACTGGATACAGGATGTCAATCAGGCAGCTTTTCAATACGTTTTTCTCTCAGTTTTTAGGATGCAGCCCTTTCTACACTGCTGCTGAACACACACTGTAACAACTGGGTCCTCCAAAGAAAGAAACTGGAGCAAAAAGCAGCATGCAGCCATGTAAATAGAGACACTGAACCTCTGAGCTCCAGTGTTGATGTTATGCCTGTCAGAACAGCCATCTTTCCTGCATCCCATATCATGCCTTTCCTTTAAAGAGAGTTACTTAGTTTTACAAGTGGAGTTAAGAGTTCCGGTCTCAGATTCCTCCCTTGCAGAGTTTGTTTCTCAACATCATTCTAACTGTTGTACCTTTAACATGCATGCTCAAAAATAGCCTTGCAAAACTCGTGTCTTTAGCAGATAGTGACACTCATTCTTACCAAGCCAACTGTCTAAGTCATTCCAATTCAAAAAAAAAAGGCTACACACACCAGACCAATTCCTGGTGATGTAGGGATTATGTTATCACATTTCTGCTGGTGTCACCATGATACCAAAAAAGCTCAAGACTGACAGCTGTAAGTATCATACACAAATATTTCAGAGCACAGTGGTGCTGCACATGTAAGTGTTTGTAAAGCACCTTCCTTGCATGTTAAAAACTCAGAGGGCAGTATCTGAAATTATCACTGCATACCAAGCAGTTTAAGAGGTGGTTTTCTACCTGTATTGGCCTGATAAGACATACCTAAATTAGAAAAAAAAGCAACATATCCAGACAAACTAGGATTTCAAAAGTAGCAAAAAATATCTACTAAAGCTTGAAGTATTTCAGCCTATTTACAAACAAAAAAAAAACACACCAACCCACAATTTTGCCCATAGTAGCTTGCTAAGAGCTGTATTGCTAGGAAGTAGTGTGCCAGTTCTGAAAAGTCAGAGTAATAAAATGAAAAATAAAAGTGAGCTGATCAGTGAGTGTCAGCCTAGATATCTTATCTTCTCTGGGAACAACATGTCCTAAAATTAGAATACTGTCTTTTAAGCTATTAACAGAAATAATTAGTATGAGTTTGCTTACCTTGAAGTATTCTACAAGATCTCTACAGGTCACCTTGGATCCACTAATCTCTTTTTCTACCAAGTTTTCAGGGGCAAGCAGTAATGGTACCAAATTCCGCAGTTCATTCTTAAATTCCTCATCTATATCTAGTAAAATTCAATCAATTCCAGGGGAAAAAAAATGGTTAGTTTTCCATCTTATATTTCCTAAAGGAACCCTGATAACCCACATTCCTTCAAAACCCATAGTGTCACAACTCTTAACTGCATTTTTAAGGCATTTAAAGGCTTAAATACATGGTATAAACTTTGGCAGATTAAGAGCAGGTGAATTCACTAATTTTAACTTCAGACTGAGAGAACAAGGTTCCATTGTCCTTGCAGTATTTAAAGTGTATTTCCTCAATTCTGCCAACATTTTGCACCCTCAGCACAGCAGTGGTTGGAATCTCACCATCACAATTCCTTTTATAGCCATTCTGATACATTCCTTCTGTTGGGGGACAAGCATCAACTGGAGGAATCCTGACTGCCTCTCATTCTGCAGTAGCAGAACTCCTATAGATTTTATTTTAGTCATTCTAGAGACAACAAGTTCTTAGAGAAAAGCTTTTCAAGAAAGTACAGTCTTTAATTTTGCAATTTCTCCCCTCTGGAACCCTTAGCTACCTTTGGAATCTTTATTTAATGACATTTAAGTATGTCTCAAGTTAGCAGATTACAAACAACAGCTAGACACCAAGATATTCATTCCCTCTGCCTGTTTAACTCCTCTACCTTTAAAACACTAGACAGAACACAGTGCACATTTCTAGATGCTTAAGTTTCACCTTTTAGCCTTGTATTTTTCCAAGCAGGCATTTCAATAGCCAACCACTGGAGTATTTAAATTCTTATCATAAAACAAACTCAGGGATCTGAACCAAGAAATACAAAATGAAAAGTTTCCTACCATTCAATCTCCCGTCAAAATTTGGATTTGTTGCAACTTTAAGACCAGGGTGGGGCAACAGGAAACACCCAAGATTACTGAAACAGGAGTGAATATGCTTCCTTACATTCTGTAGCTCTTCATGTTGGTTTTGCTTTACCTGAAGGAAAAAAAAGGCAGTAAGAACTGCTAGCAGTTTGACAGTACTGCAATTAAGTATCTTCTTAAAAGCAGTAAGAACACAAAAGTGTGTTTAAGCTTTTATTCCTTAACCCAATAATGTCAACTCTACAGACAAGTGGAAACATCACAAATGCATTTTATTAGCACAATGAGCTGGCTCATCCTGCATCATTACCTTGACAGCAAGTTTGACTAGGACTACTGGAGATTACTTACCTGTAATCTTTTCTCTAGGAACTTTTTTCCTCCTTCCAAGCCATATGCATGTTCATAAGGATAACTCCAATCTCTAATTAAAAACATTAATGTCTGTAACAGGAAGAACAGCAGTGAGTGGCTTGCATCATTCCTAAGGTCAAAAACTATCACACATAATTATTTTAAGTATTTGGCTGCTTTAAACATATTATATGTGTAAGTATATTAAACAAATATAAGGGGGATTTGTATCTTTGGCTGCTCTAAACGAAGTAGCCTTTTATAGAGCAAGTGTTAAAAAAAATCCAAACAAAAAACCCACCACTGAACCCACAAATTCAGTTCTTATATGAAAGGAAGGACACAATTGTCTCAAAAAGAGAGCTTCGTTGTGTCACAGGTTTGCCTTTTGCTACTCCACAGGGATTACACTGTCCTCTCTCCCATGAGCTGAAGACAGAAAACAAACTTTTACATTACTCTTGTATCAAAGGGCTTTACAAACACATCTTGTCTGGGCCAGTCACAAGAACATCAGGGACTCACACTTGGGAGACACAAGGGTCTTACAACTCACCACTAACAGCAATCAACTGGTACCCTTATGGATTAAAGGGGACACTTCAGGATGGAAGAGATCTCAGTCTTTGGCTCCACTGAACAGAAGCTCCCTCAAACCCTTCTCTGGCCTAGCAAACAGTTTTGAGACTTTTAACACTGAAGCCAGTAACACCTCAAGGAAATGAAATGCAACATGGTTTTCCTCAATGCCATTTCCACATGGTCTTCTCAGAGCCATGGAGCAGCAGCAAAGACCAACCACATCTCGGAGTAATGAGTAAGAAGGCAGCAAAGTATTTTCCTCCTTAACACCTGTACATTTGACCCTTTGATTCCATTCACACTTTATAACTCAAGCACAAAGCTATACTTGCCCAAAATCTGATCCTCTTCAGCACTCTTCCACTGTGTTTTTTTGCCAAGCAATGTGGTAATAGTGAAGGAAAATTAGTCTTGCAAAGATCAGGCTGGCTTCAGCCCAACTAATTTATCTCCATAAATTATCCTGAGCATATTTTCCACACATTCAACTGCTTAAGATCCATTAAACATATAGTTACCTGAAACGGCTTCTGGTAAATTTCTTCCATAGCTAGTCTTCCATACTCTGTAAACAACTGATAGAAAGAAGAGTGTAAGGATGTCACATATAAAAACACATTCTTTCTAATGTAAAATACTTTATTATATCAGTAGAAAATAAACCATTCATTATTCAATCCTATTATAGATTGAGAATGGTAAATAAACCTCGATAATGAGTATAAGCAATCCCCAGTAAAATTCAGGTAGGAGACATGACTTCTACTGGCTCCACAGTGCCATTCCATAACTGTCAACACACTGCAGCTCTAAGTGGGTGGCTTGTGGGTTATTCTCAGAGGAAAGCTGGCTGCATTTCTCAGGGAGCCAGCTTCCAACACTTGTTTCCTAGGCTAAGGAGGTAAGCCTGTCTAACATTTGCCCCCTACTTCCCACAAAAGGTTTATTCCTGGAAACCCCAAGGAACTTGGCTAGAGCCAATGTATCAGACATTTAAATACAAGCCAAGTTCAGCAGCTGCTCAGATCTCTGCTCCAGCCCATGACCTTAACTGATAATTGTTCCTTCCCTCCAGTATAAAGGCAAGTGCCAGCTGTCTTCCTCTCATTGCTTCCACCATCTTCAATACCAGCAGCAGCAGCAGCATTCTTCACTGGCCTGAGCAGGCCAAACAACCCACAAGAACATGAATTATGGACTGGCTGTTTCAGCAGAGCTCAGTACCAGCAGGTGTTGATCCACACCAGCCTCCTTACAGATCCCAGAGGCCAAGATGAAGGAAGCACACCATAATTCTCTAGTACCAGGCAGCTGTTGTTCTGCATTAAACCTAACTCTGGGAACATCTCAGATAAATTTCATGGCTCAGAGGATGGTTCCCCGTGTGTTCATCACAAGAGCATCTGAGATCTTACAAGACTAATTAAACACAAATTAACTTCCAAGCTCTTGTCTGCCCTGAGCAAAAGGAGCTGTGACATGGCCAAGCACCTACACGAGACTGGCTTCTCTGACCCCAGCTCCTTACCACATCCTTACTACATTCACTGTCATATTCACATTCATTCATAACCCTGCTAAATCAAAAAGGCAGTCAGAGACTAACAGGAATACAGAATCACAAATTCCTGTTACAACAGAAATTCAGAGTTTCCTTCCCTCAGATCATGATTCCTGGCTGCAACTTCAAATGCATGGGTGTCCCCTACACCCACTGCTTACGTTTATCATCCTTCTCTTCCTTTCCCTCCCTCAAATCTCACCCTCCAATAAAGAGATTGCTCTACTCAGATTTTACTGAGGCTGTTAAAGGACTAAAATCATGAGGAAAGCCCTCAAGGGGAATTTCAAAGAATTACCTAAGGATTTTTTTGTTTGCAGTGCTTGGTTGGGTTTTTGGGGGGTGTGGGGGGTGTTGTCCCACTGATACAACCCTGTTAACTGAGAACAGCACCACAAGACTATGATTAGTTAGTGCTCTTCTACTTCTTCTGCACGGGCAGCCAGTCTTTTGTAGCACTGAAGACACAAAAGAGTTTTAAGCTGTGACAATGTCATGGCCTTGGCATTTGTTAATACACAAGCTGGTCTTTAAAGATAAAGGGTTCAAGTTAAGGAGATAAAGTTCTTGCACCGTTCACATGAAGACAGAATTCAGTGGCCTTTGACCACAGTGTTCTATTAGAGGATAAAAAACTCTACGATAAAGAGAGGACAACTCTTTCCTGCTTTTATTTCTAAATGAAAATAAAACTCTGCAGCACTTTCTCAGCTGAAAAACTGAAGATTGCTTCTGGGTAGAAGACACTACTCTGGTAGTGTCTGACCACCCTAATTCTTCTTGATCCAGGACGCCCAAGCTCCCACATTTCCTTGTAAACTGGTTATGAAATACCACCCATTTTCCTATTTTAAGGAAAAAGGGGAACCATTGGAATTTTGTCACTAAGTACTCCCATATAACATTTTCCTTTCTCATCTTTTCAGGAATTTCAGAACTTGCAATGTAGAGAACAGACTTTAAAAGCATTAGCCAGATTAGAAGCCTGTACTATTTTACCTCCACATGGGCCCAGCAGAAGCACCACAGCCTCACAAAGCTGATGCAAACACTCTTTTTACAGACAGTACTAGTTTTAGCATCAGGTCAGCTTCAGTGTTCTACAGGAAGTAGCAACAGCTCCCAAGTCGGTTACACGAGTAGTAACTTCTAAATCAATGTCAAGACTCTCAGTTCAGAAGCAGCTTAATCTCACCTGCAAATGTTGAAGGTCATCTTCCTGAATATTCTGGGACAAGTTGTACACCTGCAAGAGACAGAGAATTATAGTGTAACATGAAACCACTATCTTACATTCATATAGTCTTTTTTACATGTCTCGAATATTTCCGCTCCCTCCAGTTGCACAGAAAAGTGTAACTACCCAAAAGTCAGCAGCTACAAAGGTGCCATAGAACACATCTCTAACAAAAGTCACTCCTTATTGAAAGCACTAGCAACAAAACCACTGATGATGACCACCCTAATTCTTCTTAGAACAGCTTCTTGCCAAGGAAGTAAGCCCTAAAGGAATCAGAGAAGACTGCTGAATACTTCAGTCACCAGACAGGTGTGAGACAAGAGGACTAAGAAGGGCATGTCTGTTAACCATCCTCAGCTCCAAGTGCTCTAGGACTCAAAGATCCAGGAGCTGTGCCTCTGACACAGAAATAACCAGGTAGTCAATTCACTAGGTTTTTTTGCTTTCCAGTCTTCCCAGAGAAATCCGATTTCATCCAGGGAGCTTCATGACCATTTCAATAGCACAAATAATGAACAGCAATAGACAAAAAGATGCATCTATAACCCAAAACTTATCCTAACCACAGGAACAAACCAAAGAATCCAGCAGAGCCAACACCATAAGACAGAGGTAGTGTTCTACCTACTCCTGTTCCTTTTATGTTGTAGCATGTCTGAAGGTCACCTGTCACCCCTCAAAAACTTGCTCCCTCTTTTGGCACATTTAAGGCACAAGTGCAGTTTTAGGCTTAAGAGAATTGTCAGAATTTTAACTGTTGCTTTAACAATATCAGCAATTGTAAGTTTAGCTGATCACAGTGTAATGTCACCCCAAACTGTATCTAAAGTCTTAAAAAAGATTCTGTAACACATCTGTACAGAAGCAATCACTACTTTGAGATCCTTAGGGGGAGGGGATTTCCCAGTTCTGTCAGCAATTTAACTCAGCTTGGCCTTAGATAACCTTGATTCCACAAGGAAACTTATGCAGTTTATACACTACACTGAAAAATAAGACAAAGAATGAAATTTTACATCACAGTTGGAGGAAGATACGCAGGTGAACTTCCTAGGTGTGGCTAGAGAGACAGGACAGGACAGAGGGTTCCTATAACTGCCCTTATCTGGCAGATATTCTCACCTGGACAGAACTTGTCATGGTGCTCAGAGCAAAAACCGTTGCACAGTCTTTGATAGTGGATTGGCTATCAAAGGCACCTTGGGTATCCATGAGTAGTACAGCAACCTGGGGAGATTTAAAAAACAGCAGGAGTTAACCAAATCATTAACACTTTCACACTCCAGGCCATTGTGATAAATGCTGTATCAAGTAGAGCAAGTCTCTGCCCCTATAACTGCTTATTAAACCTCAGTCAGCTCCCTACACACGTGACTACACAGGCCTAGAGCTGAGTCAGCAACAGCCAGAGGGCCATGGCATCACCCTGAACTCCCTGGCCTTGCCTAGTTACCTTCTCCCACAGAAATAGCCTCCCTCAGCCCAGTGCTGTACAGTGCAGAGGAACTGACAGCTCTTAATCACTGGAAGAACTTCAGTCTCAGCTGCAAATCTAATGTAGCTCATTGCAGCTGAGAGTGAGATGGTCTCTTTTCAGTACATATATATATATATAAATTATTTTCAGAAGAAAACAAGACAATTGATACTGACTGTCTGCTGGAATGACAAGGAATGAAGTGATATTAATGAAAAACAAAAGTTAATCAGTCCAACTCCTATCTTTGGGATCTAATACAAGTCCCTTCTCTTTCAGTTAGACATGACTGATAAGCAAGAACAACAGAGTGATTTTGTCCCTGAAGGACAAGCAAATTCTCATAACATTACTGGTTTTTAGCCCAAGAAATGTTTGGTTAGCTATGAAATTTGTTAAAACTTCCTGCACACCACTAAGCCTCTATTTTTAAGATCCATGTCCCATATTAATTGGGCATTGGATACTTCCTCTGCAAATGTAAGGGGTATGAAATTTAAATAACCAAGAACTGATGGTTCAGAACATGAATAGCTCAAGATCCTCACCAGTATTGTGGAGTAAAGATTTATTAATAATGTTAATACTTTGTTTCAGCATAAACACCTCCAATCAAACTTTGTATTTAAGCTGACTTAAGAGTTAATGCACCAGCTTTGACTACAACTGAGTTGGTGCCTTTTTTCCCCACTATTAGACTTAGTCCTTTTTTTACAGGCTACCTGTTAAACCTGTATGGAAAGACCACCTTCCAGACACTAAAGCTGTTTCCAGAACTTACAGCCATGCATTACATTTCACCAGAACACAGCTACAAGCTAGAACATATTCTTACCCCTCAAAAACCAGTGTTTGTTACAGAGCTATTTTCACCACAGCCTTTATCTGTACATGATATTTATAGCTATTAGAGTTTTACAACAGTCACAGGATAACCCACCCATCAGCCTGGATGGAATAGATTTTGTCAAAACAGTATTCTCAGAATGAGACTATTGTTGAATTTTTTTCCATTCTTACACTGATATACAGTTTCCAAATACATTATACAGCTGCTCAATGCAAAGGAAAGCAACCTATGTTTGCACTGCCACCATGAAATCCACTGAAGGTATACACAGAGGCAAAATTCCTTACATACACCTATTTAAGTTACAGGATCATAAAAATGGCTTAGGTTGGAAAAGAACTTGAAATACCATCCAGTTCCAACCCCGCTGCCATGGGCAGGGACACCTACTAAACCAGACTGCTCAGAGCCCTCCTGAACCTGGCCAGGAACACTTTGGGCATCCACAGCCTCACTGTTTTGCTTCAAAAAATATAAACACACAACCAAAACAAAAGCCCCACAACACTTCCAAGAAATCTAAGTCAAGTACTTACCTTTGTTCCGTTAGGTTTATCAATAACAAACACTTCACTCCAAATCTGAATGCCAGTGGTTTCCCGTTCACATCCACCTCTCCATGTAAACCCAGTCAATGGCTCAGTGTTTCCACCTATCCAGCAAGGAGAAGTCTACAAAATAAAAGGGAAAACTTATGTAAAACCAAGGAGATTAAACTTTTTAACATGTTTCAGCAGATTTTCACATTGTTCTTATATTTTCCTCAGAGCCAGTTGACAACACTACACAAAACATTAAAACACAGCCCTGCTTTGCTGTGTTTCGAGGATCATCCACGAAGCTACTGCACTTCAGTGGCTGCACAACTTCTGAGTCACTGAAGAATGCACGTGCACAGCTCAAGTCTCAAGCACTCAGATACTGAGAACAGCTCAGTTGTGTCCATCAATTCCACTTAGCACTCATGCTCTTCTCTCACGGTTGAGAGAACTCAACTCAAACACAATAGCACATATTTCAACTACAGGAACAGCTAAACCTCTGCAAGAGACAGAACACCTGATCTTGACTTAATTCTCTCCCTTCCTCCTCACAAACAACTGCCTAAGCATTCGAGTCCCCACACTGACAAAAACCAGTACAAGACTCCCAGTGCCATCTTACAGAAGCCACAGAGCATAGACAAGGAACTTAAGATCTACAGTCTATACTTGTCACAGTTACAAAATACAATTTCCTAAGTGATTAGGATTCAAGAGAAAAGGTCAGGTTAAGAGTTGGATACATGTCAATCAATCCATCCGTATGAAAACTTTATTGGGACATTGCCCAGTTTGTGAAAGGCTACCAGAGTTGAGTACAGTTGGCAGCTAATGTTTCTGGCTGATGGAATTGTAATGAGGTCTTCAAGGACAAGCAACACAGAGCAGTGGCTCACACAGAAGAATCCAACCTTTATATGAGCACGTTTAACCCAGAAATGTAGTTATGTACTGGGCAAGTAAGGAGCACGAGCAGGTACCCTGAGGAGGTTTCACTGTGGTAAGTCTATATACACTGAAATCCTACACAAAAGAAGTGGTAGGCAGACAACAGTTTAACTCGTCACAGAAAAACCTTTATTTCACAGGCTAGAACACAACAAGCTGGCAGAACAGAAAGGGACATTTAATGAATTTGCCTCAAACTGTCCACAGCAGATCACCAGCCAGGAAAGTATCCACTGAGAAGGTCAAAGTGGAGATTTCTCAATTCACCAGGCTATGGGCTCTACCTTGCTGACTCTGCCCTGGCAGTTTTCAGAAAATAGTTCAAGACATTTCTTTACATTTCAGGCAACAGCAGGAGTACCCACGGCTGTACAGAACAAAAATGCCTAAAACAACTAAGAGAAACTGCTTATTTCTAAAGGGGGATGGGAAAAACACCTGCAGACTTCCCTCATGCCTCGCAGCAAGAGGGCAATCAAACAATCCTGCACCAGCACCCTGACAAATGCTAACGGCGTGTCACTCAACTTTGTTATTTGGATTAGACAAATGTGAGCTGAGCAGATAAAAATTCAGAAAATGAACAAAAGTATCCAAGTGAAGAGATCTACAGGTCTCTACAGGTAGGTTGTTCGGGGGGGTTTTTTGCTTTATTTTGGCAGGACACCTCTACCAGAGACTAGCCAAAACCTGAACAGCTTTTCCCTGGAGTTTTTTTTATCCCAAAAGATGTTTATACTTCCATAGCTCACTCTGGAAATCAAAGCTCCAGGCCTGGTTCTTCAGTACACTCCAGGACAGTTTTACAATGCTGAATTATATTTCACACCTACACGTCAAAGGACTGTGGCTTTTTACTTTTTCAAAATAATCTGGTACATTATTCAACAATATTTCCATTTTTGTTTATACAAGATCTTGGTCCAGACATTATCCTTGTTTCTAACAATTCAGACAAAATCTACACAAATGGTTTGACAAGTCCCTCAATGAGCACTAGATATGACCTCATTTGATTTCATATGTGATTTTTATCACAGGAGACTTTGGTGTTTTAACTGGTACAGCTTCACCTGAAGTTGCTTCATCTCATGGATGATGTATTTAAGCCTGCCTATGATTGACCTTTGCATCAGTCTGAAGCACTCCTAGTTGGTTATCCCCATCTTTCCTTACCTAAAACTCAGTATTAAGTTTCCATCCATAAAATCAGCTTGAAATATATTCAAGAGATGGTAAGAGGAAAAAAGGCTTTGTCCCTGTATGGAATCAAGCTAGAAGTTGCACCACAATTTTCTTGCAGTCACCTAAAAGACAAGTTCTCTAAATTTATTCCACACAAAGGAAAGACCCAATGCAGCTTTATTTGCAGAGTGCATTAGTACACAGTGCACCTTGAAGATTAATTCAATGAAAAAAGGTGACACCCTTGTAAAAAAAAAAAAAAAAAAAAAAAAAAGCTTTAGAATTTATAT
>WEIV01000580.1:644985-662592 GCA_013390005.1 Calyptomena viridis
GCTGCTGCTGCTCCATTTCAAAATCAGTACTTGAAATGCAATGTCCACCTCCCTGAAGTCACTGATCAGTCTCAGCCATGCCAAAATCCTACCTGTCATTTCAGCTGGAACCAGAAAGATTTTTAGAATGGCAACTTCTCATGTGACCTCCTGCCCTTGGTTCAAGACAAGAAAAATGAGATTCTGAAGTTTCTTGGCAAGTTTTTCATGACGCATTAGCCCCAAATTGCTTGATTATCATATGAACTGAATACAATTGTTTTATTCTGTCCAGGATCCAATATTTAGTTCAAAGAAAATACAGACTTGTAATTGAGCCTGACTGAAGATGGAAGGATCAGACTCAGTATGATAAAACTACACTCTCCTCCTGTACTAAATTTGCATAAGCAGAGGATATCACCTGACTTCACACAACACAACAGTGCTCAAAAGAGGAGGCATTGCACTTATCCTCTCACATCCCCAACTCCCACCAATCAATTTGCAGCAGTTCTGATGCCTGTCAAACTATTTCCCTAAGCCAGTTTACATCACTGAGCTGGCAGGAAAACAACTGGGCCAAGTGCAGCATCTTTGGATGCATCAGCTATGCTAAGGGCCTGCAAGCATTAGAGCTTCAGGATGCAAATGCCTGGCAGAAGCAGCACATGGAGAGCAAGACCTCCCTGATTTTGTAAGAGACAGTTGTTACAGCAGACGGCCAAGCCTGCCTTTATCTCCAGTTTAAGAGAAACAAATGTTATTTTGAAGGACATCTGTAGAAAACTGAGAAAAGGGACAGCACAGTGAAGGAAACTGAGTCAGTGCAGGAGGCTGAAACAGCATTTCAATCTGGTTTACTTTATGAACTTTTGTTTTTTTCCACAATCTGACAGTTAAAGAGTATTGCTCAAAGCCCAGCCCTTCTGTTTTCGAAGGGAACTAGCACTGCCTCTACCCAGCTCACCATCTTTCTCAGATTGCTATACTGAGAAGTTTGGATTTTTCTTCATTTGCAGGGATTGTTTTTTGGTTTTGTTTTGAACACAGACAGCACATAAGAGGGCTTATACACACAGGGAAGGCCACCCACTGAACAGCTATACCAAATAAAACAATTTTCCTCCCCAGGTGAAGAGAGTAATCTAAAGCAGTTTGGAACACCAGCATGTTACTCCGTATTCCTCCCACCAAATCCTGAGGGTCTTTCTTACAGAGCTCCTGGTAAATCACTGAGAGCAATTTACTATCAGGCACTACTAGAACTGAGGGAAGGAAGTCCACCTGTCAACTATCAGCAGCTTCTTTGCAGTACTCCCGTATTTCCTGTAACTGCAGGGTTCCTGTTTTCTCCTCAAGCCAGCTAGCACAAATTAACTCCAAAGAAGTGACCAAAAAAGGAATCGGTTCTGGTTTTTTAGAGCGTCAAAGAGCAGCAAAACACGGACTTGCCAAGATTCACTGTGCAGACTAAAAGAAACACACCACAGCCTGTGACAGGCAGATGTGTATGTTCACAGAAGACCCTACCCCACCTTCTCCATATAAGCCAAGGGTTCAAAGTACAGTAGTCACAAGACAACGCAAGGCAAAAGCTACAAAAAGAAGCAATTACATTTTGGATCAGGCATTCAGTAACGAATGACTTAAAAGGATTTTAAAAGTTCCTGGATTGTGCTCAGAGACACATTCCAAGTAACAGGAAACTCCCTCCTTTTTGCCATGCATCAGATGTAAGCAGATTTAGTTCTCCAATAGCTGTCTGGGAAGACTTATTTTTGCAACAATGGGCAAGTGCTACAATATGATTTCAGGAGATCAAGTCAAAGCAAGGTTCCTACAGAGCACTACCTGGATAAGCCCTTCCCCAAAGCTCAACTAGAAGGTCATCACACTCCCTCATTCAAGTTCTTCTCATGCCCACTTACATCAGGACACCCATAAGTTTCCTTGACAACTGCAAGAAAATGTATATTGAAAAACTTTCACTTAAATATACTCCTTCAAAGTGTAAAAACGGTAGCTGGCTTCCCCACCCAAAAATAAGTAAGAAAAATTTGACCAGCTCTATTTGTGCTCAAGTTAACAAACACAACAGTAAATGACTAAAATACCAAACTACTTTTTCCCTGCAGGAAAAATNNNGAAAAAAAAAAGAATAGTTTAAAAATAAGCTCCAGAGAGGACCAAAAAAGGCCATTTTTGTATCACCATCTTCTTATACTACTGTAAGGGGATGGGGGGGAAAGCGAATGTTTTCTGTCAGTTTTGCTTGCCAACACATACAAGCAAGACCATAGATCTAGTACAGAACCCCAGGATAACATACACCAGATGACTACACTCTTCTCTAATTCCAACACGTAACTGTTTCAAGTCTCAACACAGGACAGACTTCAGAGCATCTATTCACTGTTTGCAAGAGGATAAACTCCTGAGCATATGCAAGGCCTGATACTTCTGGGATAAAAAAAAAAAAATTGGAAGTAGTTTATGGCATCCTACTCTTCCTATGATGCACTTTAAGCAAGATTTAGTAACAGTAAGTATCAACTCTTTCAAAAATAGGTAAGCAATTATTTCAAACACAATTTCAGAATCAATACCCTTTCAGGATCAACCAGAACTACAACCATAATCCAGATTAGATTCAAGTTGCTGGTGAATTACAAGGTAATGTGGCCCTTCAGACATACACTGTAATAGCACCAGCACCCTAACTTCCCGACTTCTAGAGTTCAGGAGTTACTGAGTTAGAGGCCTAAAAGAAAACCAAACTGGCCTATCCAAGATAGTTTCCTGTCTTGTTCAAGCACCACAACATTGAAGTTTGTCCCATGGTAGTGACGAACTCTGCCACTCCCAATTCCACTTTTCCTAACAAAGTAGTTCTGTGCTTACAGAATTGCCTCCCACTCCAGATTTACATTTTGCCATATTGTATTGGAACCCCATGGGCCCCATGCTTCCTGTGGGAGCAGCCCACAGGAAGTGTTCTCCTGCAGATGTGTCCATGAGGAACCACAGAACACACCAGTTTCATTCACTTATGGCAGAGAACCTGCCAAGTCATTCTTGCCAGACTTTGTACCCAGGATACCATCCTCAGCAAAAGACTTATGAACAGTGCTCCAACACACTGTTCTGTGCATGTAATGAGACATTTGAGTTATTACCATGAATGTGAAAAGCTGGTAACTTGGTGACCCTGGAGTTTTTCCAGCAACTGTCTCTTTACCCAGTTCTGACATTTCATTTAATTGCAAATGACAGAAGATGTTTCCATTTCCAAGCATCAAATCTTGTGCTGCCTCAGAGGCAAATGGCACTAAACCTTAAAAAAATTTGGTTTGGATATATTAAGCTAGTGAGGTACTTGGTTTGAACAGGAAGTAAACTTGAATGCTTAAGCAGCTAGAACTAAACTCCAATATTGTCCAAGTGGGTGTGCAGAACAGCCCCCAGCATCACCCTTAAATTGACTGACAAAGCAGGCCAAAAAATTGATTATATTAGCAGGCCTGACAACTGGGAGGAGTAACTTTAAAAAGGGAAGTTGTCAACAGGATACCAAACTATACAAACTACATTGACACAATACTGGTCACCATTTCAGATGAAAATCTCTCACCTTGGGCCTAAAGCCTTTGTATTCCCAGATATTAAACAAACCCTCTTTTTTGAAAGCATTTAGAAACAGGCTTTGCCCCATACAGGCAGGATCCTTTGTAGGCCAGAAAACTTGGGAGGATAGCCCAGGTATGAAGGTATGAAGATTCTGACAGGCAGAAAGAAAGCCTTCAGCATCACAGCCTAGAAACATAAAGGGAATAATTCTATTGATAAAAGCATTTAAGTTCAATAGTTCCAAGAAGAGATGCCTGTGTTCTAGCAAACACATTCACACAATGTTTTGAAGCCTCTGCTTCTTACGTATGTCCCTGGCAACAAGTTTAACTTGGTTACTTAAACCAGCCTTATATTCTCTTATTTAAATGTGTACTTCACTTCAGCTACAGTGAGGTAATGTTTTTATAAACTACAGCAGACTGAAAAACAGTTTGAAGCTACATCTGCAACTTCACTTCATTCACTTGGGGACTGACATTAACCCTGTCCTACCTGGAAGCCATCAAAACCTTGGCAGAGCTCAAAGACCTCAAGCTGTAGCAGCATCCTTCTGCCACTGCAGAGCACAGCCACCCAAAACCCCTTCAGGCCAAGCATCTTTCTGAACAAAAAAGAAGAATGGTCCTTTATTGTTAGTTATTTATAAACAAGCGAATCCTCCCTATCACAAGTAGATAGTACTATCAAGAGCTTACACACAATATGCCCATTAAAAGCTCACAATACCTTGTTAACAGCACTCTGCATCACTGAAGCTCACTAGCTCAGAGGGGACAGGAGAGAAGATTCATCTTAGACCCTTGTTCAACTCCTATCAGATTTCACTTACCAGCAGAAATTGCAAAGTCAAGTCCAGAACATCAAGTTCTGTTTGTTTGGTTTGGGTCACATTGGTTTGTTGGCTTTTTTCTGACTAGCCAGACTAGTGTATCTGAAGATTCTTAACCTACCTACAGAAAAGACCATCACTGCCACCAATCAAGCACTTTAGAGGGTGGAGAACTACAGCGTTGACAGCTGTGAAGGAAACTTGATCCATCCAGAAGAGCTGGTTTGATAACTTCCTGCTTGAGTGGCAGAGAACACCCTTCCTTTTAAGATTTTGAACTAGTTAGCAATTACCAGGACAGGCACTGCACAAGTTCTATAGGTCACATGCTTAACAAGTGATTATGCTGGTCCAGGCAGCATAATCAGCATATGCTAACCTGCCAGCCTTTTGTGGTCCTTCATACTGCCTTCTGGCTGCTCACCCTGTTACTCCAGCTAGTCATTGTCTCGGATGGCACTGGAGGACTTAGGAAGCCTTTCTAGAAGGCTTCAGCATCCTGGGCAGAAAGTTCACACTCCATCTTCAAGAATTACTTTCAGTGCAGCCTCTGGAAACAATGGTCAGGAGAAGAATCCTCACTTTGGTGTTCAGTTTTCTGCAAAACCATTCTAGTCAGTTCTCAAAGTAGTTCATAAAATAAACATGCTGATAGCACTGTCAAGTCAGGCCAGAAGCTAATGACATTCAGAACACAAAGCCCTGTTCCCCAGTTCTCCCCCCACCTTCCTCACCCACCCCAGCACAGGCCCAACGTACTACTTAGAACTCAGAACTTAAGTTCATTTGTCCTGAAGGCCAGTCCAAGGACTTCAGACTGCTCTAGGTTCTTGAAATAGTCCAGTCCCAGCAAATCAAGTACAAAACAGATGAGGACTAACTTTAGAAAAGGTGACATTGACAGAATGACCACTTCCACACTCAAGTGTTCCCAGCCAAATAGACAGTAATTTGGACTTGCAAAGTTCATGGCAGCCTCCTTGTATAGGTCTCCATGACAATACATTCAGTACTGCTACAGAGGCAACCAAAACAGACTCCTGTTGGTTTGGGAGTTTTGTTTGTTTCTACAGTACATCTTAAGGCCAGGTCCGCCCCAGCAATGGAGTCACCAATGCAGCACATCCATCCCAATACATTCACACTCAAGAGTGGTTGTTTCAGGGACATGTTTCACATTCTACATTCACAACAGCCAGGCAATGCTGCCTCCTGCCACAGTACTAAAGACCGGCTGGTAGAGATTCATCCAACTCACTCATGGGGTTGGTCTCTATGCTGTTGGAAAGTCCCATGTGCACAGAAGACCTGGACTTCAGGCTTTTAATACACAAAAGCTCTCATCTGTCAAAGCATCTGGCACTAGAACTTGTAGCACAGTGCTGCAGGCCCAGAAAGCCATTGCTACATTTTTCCCTTTTCAAGATGTTCATGAAGTTTCCATACTACTAAACTAACAGACTCCAGACTACAGTCGTTCTACTGCTCTGTCTGGAGATGATGCAAAAACATCAACAACTGGCCCCTGAAGTCTGCCATCCATCCAGTGGATGTGGCTGTTCACTAATCACTCCCTGCTTCATTTTGGCTTCTTCCAGCCTGAATTATTCAATTGGAGCCTGTGGGCTAATGCACAGTTCTGACAGGCATAATCACTTCCTAACCCAGATTAACCAGGCTAGGAGACAAGAAAATCAACACTCTACAACAAGACACAGAAGACAACAGATTTGAAAGGAAGGAAATATAGCCAAGAGAAGATACTACTACTCAGTTTCCCTATAAACTCCTCACTCCACTCAGCAACAACTACAACAGGTCTACTGTTTACACTCACCAGCTAAGTATCCAGAACAAGCACCATTTGTTGAAAGATTAAGCCAGATTTTGAGAACAGTAGCTTCTTGTGTACAGACAGTATTTCAACTCAAACTCAACTAAATAACCCATTTCTTAAAGTATGAGGTAGAATGAAAAGCTAATTCCTGCTTCCCCTAAGTACACAGCCAGCAGCTGATGACCTACTTGTCCTGCAGTGTAAGAACACAAGAGTGAAAACACTCAGCTACACCTGCATGCTACAAAAATAAGAGACAGCCTGCTTTAAATGCAAGTTCCTTCCTTTAAGCACATTAACAAAGTACTAACACACACCATTTCAATTCCTTCCTAACAAAAAAAAAAAAAAAACACACGCTAATTGCTAAACCCAGTTGGCTTTAGGTACAGTGTAGGTTTAAGATCTACATGCACTGAATGACAACTAGTAACTGCTTCTCTGGACAGTGGGTTGAACAATAACAACTGCACACAGATGCAAAATTGCTTATTATCATTTGCGTTTTAGTGGCGTAAAACTTAGACACTTTCATTAGTGTAGCTCTCTCTCATCAGCACTTCCATTTGCTCTGTTACAAGGAGTTTAAAGGCTTCAAGCCGTACATCTCCCAGCTGGTTGTCTCAATAGCTTGTTTGTACAGAAACCTGCACTTTGCTAGAAGTCCAACTTTAAATTAAGACTTCCAGTACTCCCAGATACTTCAGCTTTCAGCATCCCCAAACCTGTCCTGGTGCTCTACAGACACAAGTTTGCCTCCATCCAAGTGATCTGCTCATATTTCAATACAGATGCATTATAGGTTTACCCATCCCTACCTGAACAGCAAGCTGAAGTGGGATACACTAACCTCAAACCACGTGGCTTGATACCTTGCTCAGGGTGTGGAATCAAAAGGTAAGTTATCATTAGGAAACTGCTGCACTGCATTTATTTGTAACACATTCTCTCAGAGCTTCAGCCAGGAAGTTTTCCTTGGAGAGAAAGGAGACAAACTGTTCAAATATTTCCTGCCTTGGTGTAGTGAACAAAGGAAAGTGTAGGCATGTGTGAATTGAGATCCAGAGGACAGAAAGAAAATAGGTTAATCTTCAAACCTTATTTGGACACATCTTCTGGAAAAAAAGAAAAAAATCACTAGACTTAAACAACAAAACTGTCCTCTCCTTTCTCCAGCAGTCCCACTCCATGCAAGAAACTCACATGAAAGCTATGGGGCTGCCACAGACCTTAATGCATCACTGCTTTCCTATTGCTGACTAGCAAATACTGCCAAGTAGCTCATTTTAAGGCCAGAAATAATTAAATGTTTTGAATATTTCAGCTATAAATAGGACTGATGAGCTAAGTTCTGAAGACTTGTTTGGACATCCAATAAGACTGACAGAGGAGTAGAGGCAGAGGGGAGAAGACACACTTAACTCTCTCTGTTCCTTCAGAGCAACAGGATGTTAAAGAGACAGATCTAGAACTGTTACATAAACTGTGAGCTGAAGCAAGAAGTATCTGAAGCTACAATTCTGCTCAGGAAGGGGAAAAAGATGATATTCTGATGACCTAGATACCTATGAAGCACCGTAAATAATCAAACAATAGGCTTGTCTACTCCTAAGTGCCTTAAATTGCTTCTCTATTGAATGGTCTGTTCAATGCAGGAGCTCTCCCCAGACAAAATACAGAGCTGGCCCTCTGAATTCTCCATTTATGGGTACAAAAAAGCCAGAGGGAGAATTCTTATAATGAAAAGGTGTAGCAAAAAAGTCAACCCTCAAATTTAGCTATTCTCAGCAAATACATACAAGTAGAGAATACCAACAAACAGAGACTAAGAAGCAGCACAAACCTTAACACAACTCAGTAAGTAAAAAACCCCACATTTATATATATAAAAGGACTGCTTTTCAGAAAGCACATTGTGAACTTGGTAAGAAAGATACTTCCCCATAGCTACAAGGAATATTGTGAAAGGTAGGGATAATGGTAAAGCATGCTTCTCATCCTTCTTCCCCTCTGCCCAAAAACCAGAGCTATATATACACTCACTGAAGGACCTAACAGGATCTCTACCCACAGTAAGGTTTACCAGTACTTTTCTAGTCCCCTCAAAGAATGCTGTATTAGAATACTAAGAATAAGGGCAGATCCAAGCACTAAAAAACCTCTTCCTCACCCTTCCTCCTGTCTTACCCATCACACAGGTTCTCAAGGATGGGAACTAGAATACACTAGATCTGACAATGCCCTAGTTCACCATTAACTCTGCAAATTGCAAGTGAAAGCTCCTCACAAACGCTGCAAGCTAACTGGATCCTTTCAGGCCACACACACAAATAGGCAGACTTCCACCTGTAACTCAGAGTGATTTTATTTAAGGTTATTGCTCACCCAAGAAGTAAGCATTTTTTAATTGGTTTAGGCCATAACTACATCTTACATACCTTGTATGTATTTCCCATGTCAGCAGCCAATAATCTGAACAATGATCACCTAACTTAAACCAATATTTTGGGCGAGAAGGAGAGGGAGAAAATAATAAGGCAAGAGATGCCAACTGCAATTACCCATGTTTGATCCTTAGATTGGCAGTCAAAATAGGTTTAGCCACCCAGATGCATCTGTACCACAGCCATAGAGGAGCTCATCAAGTCCTCCCCTTTGGCTGTCCAGGAAGGTATTCCAAAGGGCCAGGTTTCATACTCATTTCCAGGATAAATATGCTGTCAGTCAGGAACATCAGTAAGTTTAAGGAAACACAGTAAGCCAAAGAGGCTTTAACTTCTCTTTTTTGATCAAACCATGCTTTTAGCAAGCTGAATGGCATCCTGGCCTGTATCAGCAATAGTGTGGCCAGCACAACAAGGGCAGTGACCATCCTCCCGTATGTGGCACTACTGAGGGCACACCTATAATACTGGGTTCAGTTTGGGCCCCCCACTGCAAGACAGACATTGAGGAGCTGAGGTGACAGAGCTGGAGAAGGGTTTGGAGCACAAGTGTGATGAGGAGCAGCTGAAGCAGCTTCGGGAGTTTAGCCTGGAAAAAAACAGAGGTTCAGGGGAGACCTTATCACTCTACAACTACCTGAAAGGAGGTTGTAGCCCATTGGGATTTGGTCTCTTCTCCCAGGTAAGAAGTGACAGGATGAGAAGAAATGGCCTCAAATTGTGACAGACAAGGTTCAGATTGGATAATAGGAAACATTTCTTCATGGAAAGGGTGGTCGGGCACTGGAACTGACGCAGGAAATGTTCAAAAAAACAAGTGGATATGGCACTTGGGGATATAAGTTCCTGCAGCTACAGGGGAACTGCAGGTTTAACCTTAAAAAACTGCCTTTTCTAGATCACAGTTTGCAAAATTGATACAGTAACTACCTTCAGACACCTTCATGGAATATTTCAATTTCTTCTCCCTTCTTAACTGTTCTTAACCTGGCAGCATCACTAACGCCCACCAGAGGAAAGGGAAGTGTGAAGGGGGAAACAACATGTGTCAACACAATTAACACCCAGATCAACAATGTGAATCAAAACAGGAAAAAAGTTCCACACAATGCACATTTAAAGAGAATTGAAACAAAAAAAAGAATCACATTTTGCATGTTTTCACTATCTCCACTGGAGGAAGTGATTTTCCTCATGCAGCTACAATAAAAATAGTTTTTATCAGAGTCCCTGCTGAAGAACACGTAGAGAGGCAGGCCTGGGTTGCCATATCACTTTACTGCAATTAACCATAATAATTGATACAGTACCTAACTAAGTCCATAAACTTCAGAGCCCTATGGCCACAACCCCCTAGTCTCTGCCAGGCACCATTGCTGCTGCTACACATAAATCCCTTGTTAAGCAACAGCTCAAAGTACATTAATTCTGCCAAGAGTACAGTGCCAGCAACTGCCTCCTCCTCTCTCCCCACTGCCTCTTCAAGCCTGTTTCAATAGCACAGCTTAGCCACCCACTCACAAGGACTCTCCCACTCTTCCCCATTTCCAGCACCATGGATCACCACGCTGCCTTTCCCGCTAATTTTGCCACATATCCAACGCTGCTTCGAGTCAAGTCAGCTAAACAAACGAAACCAGCAGAAAAAAGCAATCCAACATGAACAGGTCTACAAACTCTATCACCTCTTCAACAAGAATCCAACGAGCACTAGAACTGAAGACAAACAAAAGGCAGAGCTTCCTCTGCAGGGCAGGCTCGGTTCAGCTGTACTGCTGGACAGGGCAGGGCTGCTGCCCTCTGTGTTGGCACCGCTGTCCCAGGTCCAGGCACCGACTTACCTTGAACGCAAAGTGGCTGCTGTGCACTCTACAGCCTCCAAAACAGCTGCACCAGCACAGCTGAGGGGGAGGCACAGACTGCTTCACTGGGCACTGGTGCCAAAGGAAAAGTTCAGCTCTGTGACTACAACCTAGTTCAGCTGGAAAATTTCTCCAGACTCTCCAAACTCACAAGTACAGTTAAGGAGCATGTTCATGTGGAAACTGACTTAGTGACATGTGATAACACTGCAAAGACCAGTAGACAACTGGGCTGTAACTGGATCTGACTGTGTGTTGCCAAAGATTTGCCTCCATCTGAAAGTTTAGATTTAGGCCGGGCTTGCCAACACATTTGTTAACCTTCACTTAAGAAAAAGGTTTCCTTCCTTTACAAATGGAGGTTAACACTAGTTTCAGTTTTGTCAGTATCACAGGCAGGGATGTGTAACTGCTGGGAAGCCTGGCACGGTCCTTCCTGCATTCCCTTGAACATCCCTACTGAATGTACCATACCTGCTAAGAGCTGTGTCTACTAGAGAGTAGATTGATTTTGATTTCAAAATCACAAGTTGTCACAAGGACACTAAAACACACCTCAGTTCCATCCAACAAGCACCTCCCTACATTCAAAGAACTCAAGACTCACCCAATTACCCAAACAACTTTAATATCATTCACAACACTTGTTACCACAGAAATAGCAGCCACTGCTAGCAAAACAAGCATTTTTGTATTTTAAACAGCCTTTTCCTGGGGCAGGACATGCCATTGTCACATGTATGCTGGCCAGCCAAGCCCAGTGATACAGAATGGAGAGGAAAGAAGTGAGCAGTCTTAGAGGTAAGCCAAGCCACACTCATCACCCTGAGAAGAACAAACACAGAAGGGGACTGGTTACTGCTTCTCTTTACATCAAGTTCTCAAATTTGTCTGAACACATCTCGCCAATCTGCTTTTCTACAGGACAGCACACCATACCATGTTGAGACCACATGGTTTAATACACATCTTTCACTTTGGTGGAGAAAGAAGAGGAAAATACAACTCTACAAAGACTGTTTTAACACTCCCTCCAACCAACAAGTTGAGTCTCTGTAGATCCTACTTAATGTCCTCATTCTGTGCATCCAAGCAATCTTCCCTTACAGTGTGTAAAAACCGGGGAGCAAAGTCCGGGATTAGAAGATGAACTGAAACAGAGATAGATAGCAGTGTGCTCCTCTTCAAAGCACACAAAAGCTTAATCTAATCCTAATGCACTACAGAAATAAATCAACAACAGATTAGACTAAAGAACAGCTCATTCTGATACTTGATTAATGAAACACTGATATGTCTACAACTCAAAGTATTCAGATCAAGACTCTAGGAATAATATTCAGTCTTACACGAGCCAACTTCCAACCTCTGCAAAAGCACCAGAATGCATTTTAAGGGTCCTCTCAAACAACCAGGAGTCCTCACAGCATATGAAGGTTCCTCAAGTTTTTAATCACATTTCTTATCTAAATGTTCACAGTAGGTACTATGTGCATTTCTCTATTGAGAAAAATTACTCTTAAAAGCAGAAGTTGCATTTCTTAATGCTCCCACCACCAGTATTTTATTTTGAAAGTTTTCTGCCTTTTAAATCTCAGAGTCTAACATGTGATAAGTTTTCAGTAGCTGTTCATTTCTACAATATTACTAGCTCTAGACAATACTCCAGTTTTGTGTCCCAGTCGTTGAAAGCATTACTTACTGCACTTTTCCAATATGTTTCTGCACTAACAAATCTGACATACTAGCACTTAGAAAGATTCCCTTTCAAGAATTACGTACTGCATTCCCTTCCTATCCTCATGACAAGCTTAAGACTTTATTGCTTGAAAGATAAGTGATAACTGCCTTGAGGGCAGTTCTAAGGCCATGTTTGGAATTGCACTGCTGTCGTGAACGAAACAGTTCCTTAGTATTAGTTCAGGATTACAAACTACCTACAAAATTTAATTCTCTCAAAAACAAGATGACTTCTTGTTTTAAGAAAGTGATTTGATCGTATCAATAACCTTAACCTAATTTTCTACAGGAGTCATTTTCACTACTATTCTATGTCTAAGCAATACATTAAAGGAGGGCAAGCTCCTATCTCCATGCCCAGCACTTCATGTACTTGGAGCAACTGTTCCTCCCCTGAAATCAGTACTGTGGTGATTTCCATATTAGGCAAAGGATGGACAGATCGTACCTTTTATTTCCCAACTGTTTACAGTTCCCCAAGCAGATCACACCACACACACCAAGGTAAATGCACAGGCACAAGTAAAAGCCAGATGACCCTTTCTTTCATGCAAGTTTGCAGGCAGTGGTATCACAGGATAGGGCTTAGAGACATTTAAAATAACTGCACTTATTCTTCCACTCAGCAGTACCACCCTGTCTGAGAAGATAAGAGGCGAGAACAACTTTTCCAAGTATGCCCAACATACAAAAAGCAGTCCCAACACATCAGTACAAGCAGCTGACACATGTTCTCCAACAAGTTTCTCCAATTTTCAATCCAAGTAGAAAAAAAAAAAGCCACTTTCTTATTCTGAATCCACTATACAACACATTGCTCAAAAGACACTCCAAATATTTTGCTGAGACCAGTAAGCACCCGTAAATTCATCATGTTTATCTCTAAGGTGATGGTAGGAAAATAAACATATTATAATTTAACACTAACTACAGACTGGAACCTGATTCTGATCTCAGTGGAGCAACAACTGCATAAGAGCAAATTAAGTTCTACTCTCAAATATCAATTCACTGGAAATTACATTCTACACTCCGGGCCTATAATCTGTACATCTTATTAGTTCAAGTCTTCAGTATTTTGGCTTCTATTCCAGATTTTAATGAGAAACCTACCACGATTTGCAGTAGCACACAAACCCCACCTTGCCATGCAAAAATTACCCATATATAGAGTTGAAATTGCAATCATTTGCTCATCATCTGCACTGAAAATAAAGCTGGAAATACATTTAGAATAAGAAAAAAAACACACTACATGAGACATCTTCCCTCCTGGTAAAACATATCAGAATATCCCCCATGTTGTACACAGGGTGTAAATAGAGGCCCAGTAATCAAACTGTAAATAAATTCCTTTTCCAAAAGGCACTTTGGGCAGCCTTACAGTTTTGACAGTTCTCTTGCTTATTCCTCCATGACAGAGGAGAGCAGGGCCATTCTTTCAAAGGAAGGTGGTCTTTCATAAATCATTTCTGCAGAGGCACAGATGGACTTCTCCTTCACCTCCTGTTTGACTTCCTATTAGTCCTGCTCACGAGTTCATCAAGTGGGGAAACGGCAATTCCAGTACCCTGCATTCACTCAGGAAAGTTTTGCTGGACTGCCTTGGATGCTGCATGGCTCAGTAATGCCATCCTTGGTGGCAAACATTCTACTTTAAGTTCTTCCAACCTTAAAGACAAACCAGCCACTAACCATTACAAAACAGTTTCTTGCACAGTTTCTTGTTTGTTTGCAGTTAATGGAAGAAGACACTTATTTAGCTTCACAGATCACATTCAACACAAAGATCTACTATTTCACACTGGAACGAGATCTAAACTAGTCTTATTACTTCAAGGAGTAACATCCCCATGGAGCAGCTGGAATTCTCAGTGAGACTCCAGACAAACCCAACAGGTAACTTTAGGAGGTTGTTCACATGCTTACACACCCTACAGAGACAATGCAATAAATGACTTTAGCAGCTATGGCACTACAATGGGTAGTGACTCCCTCCCAAATACAAAGGGGGACACTAAGCTCCTTGCTTTGCTGCAGAGCAAGAGCTGCAGTTAAACACCAACAGGTAGTTCCTTGCTGAGCATTACCTACACCCTAGAACATCTCCCACTAAACTCATTTGTACACCTAAAGAAAACAATGGGTGTTACCTTCAAGTCTTAAGAGATACATTCGGTCAAATAAGAACCAGCAGTGGGAGAGGAAACAGACATTTAAACTCCTCAGGTTTCATTCCAGGTTTCTTAAGCAGGCAGTGGTTCAAATGCCAAGTTTGAATGTCTTTCTCCAACTTTTGGAGTTGGAGGAAGGAACTTCAAAAGTTCCTCCAACTTTTATATTGCTTTGCTTGGCAAGCACATAAAATCTTACTTTCCTGGAAACAAACACTACACAAAATGTATTATTTCAGAAATAAAAAGAAGTTTAAGGTCAGGCAAGTTAGCTACCAATGCCCTCACAAAATCAGTTCCTATTATGTATTAATTTGCTGCTAGAAATGCCTTGATTATGATCCTTGTTGATTCTTTGCCTCTAACTGAAACAGCAGACATCAATTTGAGAGATGCTTTCACACAGATTTCAAATTTTCTCATTTGCTTGTTCTGGTCTTCCAGACACAAATCCCAAGCCCACAAATGTATTCAAGTAAATCGACTCCCTATAAAGCACTGTGACCTCAAAATCAGCTACAGAATGACATCATATTCTTCGTATCAAGAATAAGCTTCCAAAACCAAGGAAAGCTAGTTCTGTCTTTCCTCCAGGACATCAAGAAGTTCTTGTTGCCAAAAACGTTTTAAAAAAGAAACTCGGTCACTCTCCAGTAAGAGTAGTAAAGTCTTAAGAATCACCCTAGATCACTTATATATGCTTATACCATATATAAGTATTTCTGAACACAGACACATACAGCACACTGCCTATGCAGAAATATAGAAAATATTTTTTGTGTCTCATTCACCTTAGATAGTCAAGGCTAGAGACAAAACCTAAAATAGCAATACATGGTATAGTAAGTACAAGAAGTTAATGCAGCATTTAGGAAAAAGTTGGAAAAAACACACTCCAACTGGCAGCTCACAGATCACGTTGTAGGCACAGCATGCAGCAACAGGGAAGGAAGGAAGGAAAAAAACAAGGCAACAATTCAGCCTGACTTCAAAGTTTAAAGCTTCCCATGATTATCAAAAATCATCCCAGGGGTAGGACCTGTTCATTATTGCAGTGCAAGAACAAAGGCGACTTCAAACCCAACTTAAATAAGGTGACGTGTAAGTGAAATGTGGCGTTTTTCCTTATGAATGTCCTTGAAACACAAACTTCCCTAGACTGTGATAAGACAGGCTACTAACAACAGGCACATAGTTAAAACTAGTTTTATTCTAGTGCTGAAGTAAAACCTGTGATGCAGCTGGTGCTGGGGACTAACATCACCACGGTTCACTACCAAAACAACAAGGACACAGAATTCAATTTACCTGCATTTCCATCTGCTTATTACATCTAGTTTTGAAGTTGGGCAAAACTCAAAGTTGGAGAGGATGTGACACTGCTATCAGAAGATAAATGCTTTTCTGTAAGACCAGAGGAAAATCCTCAGCCCTTCTCCCCTCCAACAGACCTGCTCTAATGCAGACTAGCCAGCATGAGGTAGTGTCCTTATTATTATTAGGACAAGAAGGGAAAATAATCCCTCATCTATCACAGTACCGTGGTGCAGCCAACAGTACTTTACTAGTATAGTCAGTAAGCAAACAATCATTGATATTTAAGCAAACCACAAGGACTGCAGTTGGCACAAGGTACCTAACTACTATCAGAATTCCTGCAAGACCTGGCTAAACCATTCCTGTCCATCCAGGCAGGAGCTGCTTGGCCTCCTAAGCCAGGAGAAATTGTCATATTTAAAGAAATGCTTGTACAATAGTTCAAGTAAAACTGTTCTGTGCCCAAACTATTTCAGAAATATTTTTAAGCTGCAGGCAAGTGAACTTGAAAAGGCAAAAATACAGCCTTCCTCAATCCCACTCCCCGCTTTCAAAATAATTTCAGTTGAAAAAACAAAGAGCTATTGCTATTATTTGAGGAGCTGTAGCACCATTAGTGACTTTAGGGTACGCTAGAACGTAACAGCTGTTAAGCAACACTTAGTAACGGTACAGGAGGAGTTACAGGCCTCTCCTGTTACGTTTCTCCTAACTATTCCAACCCGCCACTCTGCTTTATTTCACTGCACAGAAAGCTGTTCTGCAGGCAGGCACAGACCATCCACGGCTGTACATGCAGACCCCTATCACCTAAGTTATTCCATGACTAAAGTACACAGGCAAAATGTGCAAGTTTCCACCACTAATGATGACACAGCTAATTAAAGGCCATTCATTACAGGTGTGCTGGCACTTTTATGACCCTGAGAAAATTATGCAATAATCTAACGCTCTGAGATTATTAAACAACACAGTGGGGAAAACTGTTCTGGGAAGGGAGAGAAACCAGTACTTGAGCAGTAAAGCAGTATCATATCCTCAATTTCGATCTCTGGACTCTTTTTAGTTATTAAAACTGCAATGCTGCCAAACAAACTTTTCCACATGCTCTGAAGCACTGCCTTTTCCTCCCTGTAAATCAAGCCCGGTGAGTTGCCACTCCACATCCCCCAGTTTAAAGTGTGGTTACGTTTCCCAGTCTCTAGCTGGCTTGTAAATCAAGCAATCGAAACCAATAGTGGCACGTGGCATCTGCTAGGTTTTGTTTAATTGCGCCCAGTCCAATCGTTCTGCTTCCAAATTATATGACAGTTACACAACAAACACGTTAAAACAGTTCAGTGTTCCAGTGCCGTACTGAAAACCTCACACGGTCCAACTCGGCGTTCGCGTTCAGCACAATCCTCCCAAGCCCCAGGTGCCCCCTCACAGCGCACGGCAGAGACACTGGTTTTAAGCAGGGAGAGAGCTTTTTACGGGAGAGCCCTCAGCTATTAAGCTGTTCTGGAGAAATAACCACACTTTAAAAAACACACTGCGCAGACTCCGGCTGAACACCGACCCAAAGCCATGTCCCATCCCCACGAGAGGACACATTACAAGCGAGAGCAGCGCTGACAGCGGAGCGCACCGGCTCCATGTGGGGGACACGGGTCCGTCCCCTCCTCCCCGGAGCTGCTCCCTCCGCAACCGGACGCGGCTCCGGGAAAGCCGGCGCCCTCCGGGCTGCCTGGCTCCGGTCCCGGCACCGTGTCAGGCGAGCGCCCCGCGGCCCCGGGGCCCCTCCGAGGCC
>WEIV01000580.1:662858-698583 GCA_013390005.1 Calyptomena viridis
TGCCCCGCCCGGCGCCCAGGCTGAAGGCAGGGCTGCGGTGGGTTCCTCCCACCCTCACGGCCCCGCGCCGCGGTGACTCCGAGCAGCGGGGCTCGGGCGTGTGGGGCACGGGGCTAGGAGGCCCCGGGGCCGCACAAACACCGCCCCGGGTGCGCATCCCTCCCTCCCTCCCTCAGCTCGCTCCGGTACCGCGCGCAGCCGGACAGACCAGTGTCCACCTCCCCCTGCGCTGCACCCTCGCTCCCCTTTTCCACCTCTGCTGGGCCACGGGGGCAGCCAGGAAAGCGGCCCGAGCGCTCTGCCTTTCCAGCAGGAACACCGTCTCCTCCCGAGTTCTCGCTCCCTGTGGCACTGCTGCTGGAAACACGCGGGAGGACGGCTCTGCATCAGAACAAGCCACACAAGTTCCCAAGCGACCCAACATTCCTGCTGTATCTGGGTTTTGCAAAAACCCTCTAAACCCCAACTGACCTTGCTGTGTCCTTTTAAGACGCCAACTCTTAAAGCTCGCTGCCTTTACTGCACAAAGGTTTTAAGTCTGTGAGGTTTCCTATTGCTAAAGGCCATGTAAACTTTCACAAGCAAATTGGTCAGTATGACCTTGTCACTTGTCATCGTGTGAAGTGGGCAAGCGCCTTGCAAAAGCCCACCTCACTGTGGCAACGCTCTCTGTAGAAACCACTTTTCTCAAAGTCTTGAGCTATGCTAACTTACTTCATCTTGGAGACGCAGCTTTTGAGTGACGGCAACCTAAAACGGCAGAGTTTGGTTCTGCCTAAAGAGAGGTATAGGGAAAGCTCAAAGAGATCTTCAAAGTAAAAGCCAACTATTATGGCACCTAGAAGTGTTTTCCAAACCTTGCTTTCCACCTTTTACTACTGAAGTAGCACATAAGGGTTTTCCTGCCACTGGGCTGCTGTGCTTACACTAGCAGTCCTTGTAACAGAAAGTTTAACATCTAAAACACATTAAAAAGACATTAAAATGTCTAAAAGATGCTGTAATCACAGCAAGTGAGAACTGCAGAAGAATATAATAAACTATTATCATATATTCTAGTTCTGACACTCAGGTTAATGAAATACGCAATTCTGTAAAAGAACTTTATTATTCTATATTTACATCAGCATAAATGGAAGCACAATTCAACCCCTTTGTACAAGTGTTGATACAAATGCTACGGAAAAAAAACCCCATTGTCATTGGCCTACTGGGGGAAAAAGCACCATCTACTTATTTGGTGAAAATGACTGTGCCATTGTCTGACCTTCTAACCCTATCCCAAGAAAAGGAAAACCTTTCTTTCCATCCAAAAGAAAGCAGAGCACACTCTGCATGCAGAGGTATTTTAGAGATATACAAAAGTAAAACGCATTGAAAGCTAGAACACTGTTAGCTGACAGATTTAAGCCTCAACAGCTTGATATAAAAACTAAAAAAAAAAACTGGGGGAAAAAGTCACAATACTAAAGAAGTTTCCTAGCTCTGTTGTTAGTAAACAGCCTTGTTTCTGATCAAGTATGGAACAGTTTACATGGAGAAGAGTTTGAAATAGTACATGTTCAGACAGATAGATTTCTGCTTCATGCAACAGGATTTGCTGCTCCTGTAATGTGAGAGCAGAAGTCAAGAACCTGGAGGTCAGAAAGCTCAGCCTTAATTCAGTCCTCTTATGTTTGCAGGAAGGAAGGAGACATTTTCTGAGCTGAGGATCTCGCTATCAAGATGTCATCTCCTGGTTGCAAAGATCTCCATCTCCACCACAGTCCCAGCTACAAAACTTTCCTCTAAGCCAGGCTATCCAAAGACATAGGGCTGAAACTGCTTAAGCTAGCTCTGGATTTGGCCTGAAAGGAGCTTGGGAACAACTGTGCAAAGCACAGGCAAGCTGTGGTGGGAAGGGACTGCCAGAGCAGAAGGACATGTCTAACCCTCAAGTGCAGGTTGGCCCAGTAGTCCCCTCAGCCAACAAAGGCACAGGTTTGTACCACAGACAGCATCTTCTCCTGGGTTTGCTGTTTTAAAAAACTCTGCTGTGCCAAGCTTGTCCCAAACTTACTTTGGGCCAGTCAACACAACCAGTATCACCCTATGCCCAAGGCAGAGGCTGATCATCTGCTCTGCTTGGAGAGCTGTCCCCTCCTGCAGCTGGAAAGGAACCAGAGACACCGCAATGTCTCCTGGGCTTCAGACATCACGGCATGGCGTGGCAGGGGACTGGCCAGTTCCTGACCCATGCAGGCAGAGGTACCCACTGGAAAAGGCCAAGATTAGACTTAGGTTCTTTATGCCTTTCTGTATACAATGCCTCTCTAACCTGTGCAGTGCACTTGGATTTGTTTCAGTGACCTGTACGATGACAAACTCTTAAGTCAAACACCCACCTGAAGCATGCTGAGCACCACTCCTGGGCTTAGAAACACAGTAATGTCCTATCTTAAAAGGCTGAGGGTCCCAAGATAAGCTGGAGAGGTCTCCATTGGTGGTTCTGCACTTACCAACCTCTTTCCTCATCTGCTTCAGGCTGTAGAGTCCAAACTAGTGACGAAGTGATTCTCACTCTTCCTTCCACACTACACAGTGTTGCAGGCAGTCAGGAGCTGAGGACAGACAGCTGTGAGATAAAGGTGGTTCTTCTGACAGCCCCCACTATCCACAGCAATAAGGCACTTCCAACTCTTTGGGTTCAGTCACCAGGGCCACCTAGGGCTTCCCAAGGAATAAGGCTAGGGAGGCAAGGTCAGCTCTGCAGAGAGGAACCCTCCCACCAGACACCACCAAGGGAGCTGTGTCACTCAGACGAGTCTGAGATGTCCTAACAATCTCCCACTGGGAAATACGCCTGGATCTCAATCCTGCTCCCAGAAGCAAACACGTGCCCTCCCAGAGCTTGGAAAATCCCTGCAAGGCACGTCGTCTTGCTTTTCCCCGAAAAACAGCCAGGCTGCGGCACCACAGCCCAACTACTCATGGACTTCGTCTACTCACAGCTTCCCACCTCTTCCAGCCGGAGCACTCCTCCCCTCTGCACAGTGCCAGCAGCCGTCGGATGATATCCTGCTCTGCCAGCTCCTGCCCACTCTGCCGCTGGATACTCCCGTTGGCTCCCTCCTCCCATCACCCATCCCTGCGCCCTGCCCAGAGGCGGAAACACGCTGCTCAACCCTGCCCAGGCATGTTGGTGTTTGCCTTACAACCTCTGCAAAGACCTCAGCCCTGTAAACAGTCAGTCTTGGTCCTATGCATGTTTTTCCGATGTTTACCATTTCCCAAAGGCATCTCTCTCAGATTCAGGAGCGTCTTCATTTGTCACACAGGTGGTCTAAAATTTGCTGTGTGTCACTGGAGAGCGCCCGGCACAGCCCTGAGCTTGTATCTACCTGTGTGTGTTCGCACAACCTGGGATTCACCCAAGCAAAGCCAAGGCGAGACACGGCATGAATCCGAGCCTGGTTCTTCTGCAGAGAGCTCCAAGAAAGCAGAGAGGCATTTGGGAGGAGAAAACAAGTTGGAAAGAAGGAAAAAAAAAAAAAAATTACCGAACCTGAAGCTGTCCCGCATGGCAGAGAGGAGATGCCTTTTTAGCTGGCTGCAGGACACTCAAGAGCAGCCCCTCCCATGCCACTAATTTATAGCAAGCCGAGTGGGAAACACTTCTCATTCCTCTCTGATGATGACTCAGGAGCTACTGCTCTGGGGAGGAAGGCTGAAATAACATTGAATTTTGGCTGTGAGAGCAGCTCAGAGCAAGTTGCTAGGCACCAGCTGCAAGAATTGCCTGCAGGTGCTCTCGTAGGAGGGGTTGGGCCGGTTTATTGGGCTCTCCCGGTGCACTCAGAGTGCTAAATGCCTTTGAAATGGGCATAATCTGTTCTCAGCCCGAAGAAGCTGTTGCACAATCTTCCCAGGATTAAGGATTTAAATCAAGAGACTGTGTCACAGCCGGGGAAAGGGCAGTGGGCAGGCACGGGAGCCGTGCTTGCTGCGTGGTACGTGTTAGTGGGGCTCTCTGGGGTGGTGGTACACAGCCTCTCGTGGAGGTGGCAGTCTTGCAGGTGCAAATGGGAGTCTCTCCCACCCTGCCCTGTCTTCATCTTAACAGGGTGATTGAAGTCTTCAAAGGTTTAAATGGCTAAGTGGTTTTCCTCTGCTCCTGGAAATGAAGCTGTGTAGCCAGCTGATGCTTTCATGTGCAAGTGTTTGCTCAAGCAGACTCCTGTCATTTCAGTGTGTATAAACACAGTGCGATTTGCATCTCGCTGTTATGCAAGAGCACAAGATGAGGCTGCTTGTAAAGACTGGGCTCGATACTGAGTCCTGTGAAGGCTGCAGTGCCGCTTAGAGTGCCGGTACACCTGCAAACCCCACTGCAGAGATGGCTCTGTCTGCAGCCAGCACATTGCTTCCAGCCTCACCTGGAGGACAGGTGTGCTTACCTACCTACTGCCTGCTCTGCCTCTCCAAAAATGAGAAGCACCTCTTGGGTTTGGGCCCCCTTGCTGGCATTTCCCAAAGACCCCTTAAGGCCACCAAGGCCACCACAGAGAAAGCTTTCCCATGCCCCCAGACTCCAGCTTCCAAACCTCATGTCCTAGAAAAAGAATTGCTTCAGCTGTCACTGTGATGTCCATAAAACATCTTGCAGAGATAATCACACCAGCCCCCGAAGTCATACAGCCTCCCTCCAAGGCACAGAGCTGTGGCTGTTTTTCTGGTACAAACAGCAAGGCTCAAGGCACGAGGAGTCCCCAGTGGTGACTGTGCTGCAGCTGGTACTACTGGTGCTTTTTCTGCATGGTGCAGTGTACAAAATCAGGTTACTAGAGACAATTTGGGATGAAAAGTACCCCACCATCACAGAGGCCTAAGTGACCGTTCAGGGTCTCACTACAAAAAACGCTGTGTAGAGGTTTCATTCTTTCATGTGATAAAATAAGACTGATTTAGTTTAGCGTGCTTCAGGAATTTACTAGGAAACACTCCTATCAGCACTGGCTGTAGATTTTAGGAGAGGGTATTTGTCCTTGCAGCGTAACTGGTCTTCCATATTGCAAACCAAGTCCTCCCATATGGGACAAAGCATCACTGTGTGACACTGGTTGGAGGGAAGTGGTGCAGCTTTACACCTGGGGAGGCTGTTTGGCATCGAGCCCTGTGCAGGCAGACCTGGCTCCTAGTTGCATGTGGGATTGAGTGTGATTGCCCCGGCATACAAAGGGTGCTAATTACACAGCAGAGTTTATGTGCATCCTTTGCAGCCACATGACTGGCTTGCTGGGTGAGATTTACAGGTCCTCATAAGGAAGTAGGTGGTTTATTCCTAGGGTTTCACATGCTTTCTTCTTGTGCAAGTCCAGACTAGCTGCATAGAGATGAGTTGTGCTTAAAAGAGGGATTCTGCTGTGAATTCCCACATCAGAATCTGACTTGCAGCTCTCATTATCCTTTTCTGGAAGGCAAACCCCTTCAACACAAGGTCCCACACACCCCCTTGGATAAGGCTGTATCGGCCCATTGCTCTATCAGGACAGGATGGGTTTGGATGTAATTTAGCCACAGCTCAAAGTTTTGAACTAGCACAGGCTGCCTCACCAAGGACTCAGGTACCTCAAAGACATGGTAGCTGCCAGCAGGATCTGGCATGAAATCCGGTGATGGCAGCACCCAGGAAACACAGGTCAGCTGGGGACCTGAGCTTCTTCACCAGCACCGTGGGCTTATGAGAGGGTACCTGGGGCAGCAGCACCCTTCAAGGCTGGAATTACTACTGTGCTCCAAACCAGGCCTGGATCTGAGTTGTGATCCTTAACACATCAATGAAACTGTCTGAATCCAGCAAAGCCTGGGTCTGAGTCTAGGGCTAGACCAGTTCTGCTGTCTATGTTTGTAGGTTCAGTCTGGCCTCTGGGCAAAGCTAAGGACACAAAACAGAATGTGCCATTTAATCTGGCTGGATTAACGTGTGAATTTAATTAGATGAATCTGTTCTCAATGAAATCTAGAACATGCTGTAGAAAAATTGCATTTAATCTTTCTCCAAGACTTTTTGAGCAGGGAACTTGCAGCATAGCTGTGGGCAATCACAATGAAATGAGAAGCCAAGTTTTAACAGCACCCAAAGGATGGGGCTGAGATCAGCATGCCATCATTTTTTGGATTTGTGTCATTCTGATTCAGAGGCTCTCTTGCCCCAAAACCTCTCTATGTGACAGAGGAGAGCATGGGAAAGGCAGAGGAATGTGGGGAAGACATGGTCACAGGGGCTGGTACCTCCTGACCCCAGCCCTGCTCCCAGGCTTGCTCAAGAGGCAGCAGGGCTTGTATTGATGGGCCCCCACGTTCAGCTCAGAGCCCCCAGGAACTGCAGAGGGCTGTGCTGCTCAGCTGGCTCCAGGGAAGTTCAGCAACTGCAGATGTCCCCTTGCTGAGCTGAGAAATGTGCTCCTGTGGGCCAGGCGAGTACTTTGAACTAAAGGCAGCCACTCCAATGCCACCAAGGTGGAGTGGACATGTCCCTTGGAAAAAGCACAGTGCCAGGTTGTTGCTGGGGACTGCTCATCAAGAGCATGTCTGGGTCCTCCAGGAAGACTGTACAATGGATTCAGCTTCACTCCATGTCAGCTCTGTGCACACAAAAAGCCAGCCACAAAAAGCACAGTATTGCACTGGCGATGATCACATCTGGGTAGTTTGACAAACGATGGCTCCAGGGGCTCATCACAAGGAAAAACATAAAATTGTTTGGAAATATTAATCGGGGGATATCACCGATTTTGTTCGTCTCAAGTAATGTTAACTTGCAAGAAAGAGAGAAATGATGAGAGAAGGACAGGCAGACAGCAAGCCTGGTTGTAGCAGAGGGCTGGAGTGTTAGCTGCCCAAGAAAGAGGCAAATGCATTTGAGATCCAGGGATTAAGATACAGGCAAGGCAGGACAGGCAACATGCTCTGTGTTATGACTCTGCAGCGTTGGGGGTTGCGTGACTGATTGTATGGGAAGAGCAGGGTAGCTTGTTGTCTGGGGCAAGTGAGATGTGTGTGTGTGTGCAAGTGATCTGGCAGACCCACCCCAGCCCCACCAGTCCCATTCAGGGCTCTCTGGGGATGACACAAGGGCAGTTCAGGGCCCCCATTGCCTCAAAGCAGCCTCAGGGATGTCATGGATGGAGCAGAAGGTGCTTTTCAAGCAGCATTTGGGAAGGAGAGGAGCACCAGGGCTGCCATGGGCTGTCATGCTGGATGAGAAACATTTGGCAGGTGCACAAGACACTTCACATCATCCCAGCTCCAGCTCCCTAGTGCTCCCCCACCAGTGCTGGCCTCTTGCTGCTGGGCCAGTTCTTGGCACAGCCCTGCTGCTTGTGGTACCCTGATCTCTGTGCAGGGACATGCAGAGCAAAACTGAGAAGCCCAAAGCATCTTTTCTCCACTGCCACCATGCTGATGCCCTGCTCTGCCAGCACAGCATTCAGGCTCAAAACCACAAGTGAGGGATAACTCAAGCTTCCTCAGTGCCATCCAGTCGTTCCCTAGAACTTCTATTTTGCACCCACCCTCGGAGCTGAAAACAAAAGGAACTTGCCCTGCCCCACACCAGTTTGTTGCTCTTATTGAGCTGCTCTCCCTCACCCTCAGGGGAACACAGCCACCTGTCAAAACCCCTTATTAGGAAGAAATTATCCAGCAGAAGTAGGCTAGCTAACTGTTAGTGCGTTCTTGAGGACAGGAACCCCAGGGCAGTGAGGCTCAGGCTCTGAGTGCAGTGTGGCTTCCTCCCAGGTTTGCTTTGTGAGCTTTCCCCACCAGTGTGGTTTCTTTTCCTGGACTTGGCCTGTGTTTCCTAGGACATCCAAGGACCCATCCAGCTCCTTGGGTGACTGCTTAGTTGCAGCCAGCGTGGACCACCTGCAGGTTCCCTGATGTCCTCCATGTGCCAGTTTCAGCTACTGTGTTTCCCAGCACCTTTGAAATCGTTAATACAGTGCTGTTAAATGGATGTCAGTCCCAGGTGGGCAGCACAACATGAACCAGTGCCCAGGGACTGTGGCACTGGCCCAACCCCTACATGCAGATAAGCACTGCATGGGGGTCCACAGCTCTGCCCCAGCTTTTGCTCCACTGCAGACTTATGAAATGCAGAGAGCCCCAGCAGGGCTGGGGGACACAGAGCTGTGCTGGATGCAGGAGGCTGGGTCTCCACCTTGCCCAGATGTGGTGGAGACTCAGTGTCCCTGTGACAGGCACAGTTCCCTGCTTGCACACTTCCAGCCACAGCATCCTGCAGAGGAACCACCAGCCTTTCCTCACCGTGCTAAAGCCACCTCTACACTGCAACCATCAGGCCGCTGGCTTTACAAATAGGTTGTGCCCTTGTGAGACTAATGTCACCAAAAAGTACCTTGCAAAGAGGAACTCCAAAGCTGGGAAGGGTCTGAGCATGGGACTGCCCAAAAGCATGTTACTGCTTTTCCTTCTTCTTGTCTGGTGGACAGTGATCCCGCAAAGCACAGCCTGTTTCTCAGGCAGCCCCACCACCAGCTGCAGTGGCCTGACAGGCGCAGTGACCCCGAGTGATTATTTAACAGCGGATTGTATAACAGAGCTGGGCAGACATTACATTTCTGTCTCTGACCTCAGCCCTGGGACATCTCCCACCCATAAAACTTCCAGTCTAATCTTTCAGATCTCAGAGAAGCAGCCTTGGGCATCTGACACCATCCTTCAGAGAGGAATGAGCAGTGGGACCAAGTAGCTCTGGGCAGAAATGGGCTGAAATGCTCAGGATGACCCTGCAAAGTCCCCATGCTCCCTGATATCCACCTAAATGAAGCACAGCACTTACTTTTCCCTGTCAGAGTGAGCTGTGCCAGCAAGGTGAAGATGGATGAGCTGGCCTTGGGCAGGGCAAGCCAGCTCCAACAGCTTCCCTGGGTTCCAGCCACATTGCCTCTGGAATCTGAGAGCAGCTGAATCCCTTAGACCTACCCTAGAAGGGTTGGGCAGTGCTCAGGAGGCAGTGGAGAAGTGCCTGCTGCTCTGGAGAGCCCCATGTAGTCGAATATTCAGGACACACCAGCTTGTGCCAGTGATGTCCCCAAATTGTGTTGGTCCCAGGAAGATGCTCCTTCATGGCCATAGATACCAACTTACATCAAACAACTTGTACAACTTACACAGATGTACCTGCTCAGGGATGCAGCAGTCCATAGTGGATTTCATGGCAGCCTTAGGAGCACAGAGTTTATGATAAGCCACAACAAAAATAGGTCCAAAGGGCAAGATCAGAAAACCCAGTATGTAAAATCAGTGACTCTTTCCACAGCTGGGCTGGGGAGCCAGCTGCTGCAGTGTAACCATTAACCTGGGGGCTAAAGAGGTGTGGTGCTCTCTGAAGAACAGGGAGCTGTGTTACTGAGCCTGAGGTCTGTGTGTGCCAGCACTGGGAGATGACATGCAGCAAAGCACAGGGATGCTCATGCAGTGCCCAGCAAGCAGTGCAGAGAGACACTAAGTCCATTAGCTGCCACCATGTCTGACATCTCTGCACCCTGCAGCAGCAACCAGCTATCAGAGCTCACCTGAAACTGTGTGTTACCAATTTCTTTGGCAGGGAAGAAAAGAATAAAAAGGTGCATGAATATATTTTTAATAGGTTACATAGACAGTTAACTTCAAAGCTGCCTTATAAATAGGTGACACAAGATGTCATTGCTTTCACTGAGAGGTGAGCTGGGCCTTTAATGAAGAAAACATTTTGGCTGTTTCAAAGGCCAACTGCCCTGCCCTTGGATGAGACAAATCTCAGCTGGAAGCACCAGCTTCCACTTGCTAGGAGCATTTTGATTTTTCAAAGCTAGTCTACTTCATTTACAGGCAATGAGGAATTGGATTGGAGCTGGTCCTTGGATCTTAAAAGCCTGCTGTGCATGCCTGGAGATTTGCAGCACAAAGAAGGCTTGGGCTGTATCCTAAGTGTTGCTGGGGACTGCTCAGCCTTCCTGGGGTGTGAGCTGGTCTCTGGCTTGGGTCAGCTTCTGAAAGAGCCACACTAAGCAAGGACAGTTTGACTATAGTGGTGCTACAGGAATACACTCGCTGTGGCTGAAGCTGCCATGGCTACGCCTGGGCTCTCCACAGGCGAGCCAGTGTCACTGCACCCTGCTGGGGCCTGCAGTGCTGCTGCTGGCAGGGACAGCCCTGCCTGGCCCTCACCCCCTCCGGGGTGATGCAAGAGGTGCCTTTGCACGTTGCCTCAGTAGCAAACCAGAGCTGGCAGCAAACCCGCCGGGGAGGCGGCTCAGGGTCACGCTGCAGTGCAGGAGTCCGGGGGTGAGGGGCCACAGCTCACTCACCACATGGCAGGGTGGTTAACAGCTCTGGGCAAAGGGTCTGTCCGGGTGCAAGTGCTCCCTTATCACACATTCACGTGGCAGTGTTTACTAGGCTGCTTCTCCAGCTGTCTGTGAGCTGGAGTTTCTACCCTGCTCAAAGGGCAGGAGCTCACAGTTGCTTTTTGCCATCTGATCACACTGATCCAGCAGTGCTTTAACGCCAAAGGACAACCTGCACACTGCATGAGAGGGGCGTTCACCATGTCACAGGTATCAGAGGTGTCCTGGCATGGAACAGGTTGAGACCCTGGGCCTCGTGTCTCACCCAGGCCAGCAGGACAGGTATTGTGGAGTTCACTGTCTGACACAGCTGTGGGAGTGGGAATGTCAGCAGCTGCCCTGCCCTCTCAGTTTACTGCTGTCCCCAGGACAGCAGGGACAGCGCAGTGAGCAGCCTGGAGCACTCAGGCAGCTTGTGCAAAACACACAGAGGGAGGGGCACTCACGGTCTGGAGACAGAGGCCTGCTAGAAACGCAAAACCGAGGTTGGTTGCTTCTTTTTCCCCAAGAATTACAAAATCCAAAGAGACTGTGACATCACTCTAGGCTGACCCTTGGGAAACACGTGCCCCAGCCTGAAAGAAGGGAGCACAAACGTAAGTAAAACCCAAAAAGAGCACAGCAAGAAGGAAAGCAGAGCAGGAACAAGCCCAGCTGAAGTCAAGAAGGGAGGGCAAAGGAACAGCTTTCCAACAGGCACTACGCAGCTGCTGTATGACTGTTGCACCATTCCTGTTCTGAAACCCTGGCAGGATCAAGCCTTTGCCAGGCTCCTGCTTTGACCCAAGGCAATCTCCACCATTGTTAGTGCTTCTCCTTCACCTACGATTTCCTTCTGCAGCCCATCATTATGGGAAAATGTGTCTACAGCCTCTTCCTCCCATCCCAATTTGAATCTCTCACTTGTTTTGCCTATGTCAGTGGCAGAAAAGTCCCTGGAGGCCCCCCCACTCCCCTCCCCTCCAGTCTAAGCATCTTTCCAACCAAGCTCTCAGCTCCTGCTTTGTGCATGGTGAGAGGGGGTGTCTGCACCTCGTGACCATCTGAAAACATGATCCTCCTTTGAAAAAAGCCACCAGAGAGCTCACCAGGCAGGCAGGGCTTGCTGCTCTCTGCACGGGGGCGAGCTCCAGACAGAGCCCACAGGGCATGGCTGAGGAGCGGCACCATCCAGGCAGGAGCCAGGGAGGCAGACACAGCTCCACCTCTGCCATTATTTCCCCGGTGCCCCCACCGTGAGAAGTGGGACAAGCAGAGCCCAGAGTAAAACCAAGAGGAAAGGGAATGGGACCCAGCCCCACCAGCTCCAGGTAAACGTGCAGGCTCCCTAAATCCCTTTTGTGAGCCCTTTGATGCAGATGACTTGCCCTACAGGGGGCCCTCATCTCTTCTGAGCTCCACCTGTGCCACTGTGGCAGTCAGTTTCTCCTGCCTCTCACTGCCTCATTGAATTTATTTAACTAATACTCCTCAGGGGTCCCAGGCCGTCGTAGGCATTGCTCACGTCTTTGGCTGTTGAATCCTTTTCCATTCTGTTAACAGCGGAAGCAATCACACTTGTCTTGCAAGATGTGTTCTTCCTAAGCCAGACTGTCATTTATTATTATTATTGAAGTATCAAAGGCATTTGCACATGTTTAGAAAAACATCAGCTCCCTCAAGGAAGAGGGATGAAATATCACCTCTTGCCTGGTAGATTAAATTGCTTACACAAGTGGAATTAAATCCAGGTTTCTGGGTTATCCAGTGGGGCTCTTTTGCAATGTTGTTCTTAGGAAAAGGGTTGCAGAGACATCTTAGCTCACACGCCAGAACTGACAAGACTGCAGGAGAGATTCAAACATGAGTTTTCGAACTTGGATGCTTCTGAGTAACCCAGAGATTCCCCAGGTGAGGATGGGTTTCTGCAGAAACAACCTTACAGGCCACCCTCTCCAAAGCATAGCTGTGTTCAGCAACATGTGTGCTTGCTGCCCTTGGCTGTGCACTACCCAGCCTCCTCACTCACTGATGTCTTAGCAAATTCTCCTGTGTGAGCTGGAGCAGCCATTCTGGTGAACAGAAGAGTGCAAACTCAAGAACCTGAGAGTCCTTCTGCACGTGTGATTTTGCAGGTCCTTGCTGGTGATACGGTGCAGATGCAGGACAGCATCCCATGATCTCAAACAGGCCATGAGCACAAAACAAAACCAAATCTGATGGGCATCTGTAAGATTTCACTGTCCTCAGTTCAGCAGCCTTGGGCTACAGAGGTCAACACACAGAGTCTCCTGCGCTGAACTCAGAGCCGAGGGACCTCAATTTCTTGCTGCCACCTGCTGTCCCCTGCCAGCAGGGCAGGCCCTGCCCTGCTCCCTGCCAGCACTGCCCCAGAGGCCCCAGTCTGAATCCAAGGGAGGAAACAGCAGGACTCACCGTCTCTGCTCCCCTAGTATCCCCTGGATACCAACAGAAAAACAAAGCAATGGCTTCTGTCTCCTTCTGGTTACACGCTCCAAAGTACAGTTGCACCTGGATTTCCTACCTGGAGGGAGGAAGCCTGCTGACACCCAGTTGCCACAAACTGGGGCTGTTTGCTCCCGCTGGCAAACCCACAGACTGTTTTGTGGTTCTTCCAACCACAGCCCCAGAGGGGCTCGAGTACAAGCCAAGAAACATCCAAGGGGGGACAGCTGAGGCTGTAACTGGTGCAGTGAATAGCTCCAAGGACAAGTGGGAATGGCCATGTAAGTCCTAGTGCACTGCAGCACAAGCCGAGGTGAGATTTGGCTCCTGCTACTTTTGTGCCAAAGAGGCGTTTTATTTGTAATTCCCCTGAGCAACAGAGGCTGAGGAGATGCAGCATGTGCACCATTGGGAAGAGATGAGGAGCAGGTACCCCAGAACGATCCATGTGGCCACAACAGCAGTTTGAGCAATGCGCTGACTTTATTACTAGGCTGAAGTTGTCCTTCTGATGTATTTCCAAGGACACTAAGATAGCACTTGCTCTACAACTTTTTCTGGGAGAAAACTTATCTTTTTACATCAGCAGTAGGATATTCAGTGACACTCAAGAAAGTTAAACTCAGTTTGGTGTTTTAATGGGATTTGCCAATGAGCATGGCACCCCACTTACACACAGGGCTCAAGTGGCCTGTATTTGCCTTCACTTGCTTCAGTCTGGAATTGTGCCCACAGAAGGGTTTAATACAGTTTCATCAGTTCACTTTACAGCAGTGGTTTTATGTATTTCGGATTAACACCATGCTATGCCCTGTGCAGAAAAGGTCCTGTTTTACACTGGTCTTAAGTTGTGGCTGGGCCAGCCTTGGCCAGGTGCAGGGCAGTGGAGTATCACGCTGCAGGCAGACAGGGAAGACAGACATATTCATCTGCCAGGCCTCAGAGGATGTTGGAGATAGGAATTCATTCAGGAACAGCATCCAGACAGGCACACAGGTGCCTTACCAAGGACTGGTCCTTGCAGGCTGATATCATTGTTCATGATTTGCCTGACAATCTCCAGGTCAGGCTGTCTTAATTTCCGTGAATTCCATCCCAAGACCAGTCACTGCCAAAGCTCAATCCCATGCCAAGCACTTGTGAACACAATGCTCTCCTTGCTCCAGCAGTATCCTTGCATATCCCTCATTGCCATATAAACACACAAGCAAGATGATACTGTCAGCCACTCACCTTGCAGTTAAGTGACACTTAGCCCTGGGGAACAGTGGCCCACCTTTCTGCTAGCCAGGACAGGAGCTTCCTCCCTGCTAACTCAGCCCATCACAGGGAGAGGGAAGGCGAGAGCTGCAGACACAGAATAAATTAAAAAAAAAAACAACCCACACCAAAAATCTATGCCTTTTACTTTTAGACAGTAAGTTTCCTGCTTCGATTGGCAGAAAAGTAAGTTGAGTGAGTGCCAGGAAGCATTTCAGATGCTCAGGTGTCTGGTCCAGAGATGCAAATTAGGTAAAATGCTGCAGAAGTCTGACAACAGCAGAGCTGCAGCTGCTTGGTCCTGAAGAGAACCCACTCAGGACCTCACCCATTCCTCCATGGCAGCCTTCTGTATTTCAGACAAACAGGGCAGTCCAGGATTGGATCACCTGGGCTGTGCCAGGCACTAAGGGAATTTAGGACTACACACCATCTAAGGCCACTTTTTTATCCTCTTTATTAAATATCATTTATCTATAGGCAGAACCATAGGCACTGAAAGGAACCCAGAGAGTGAGGAGAGGCAGAAGCAAAAGGTTGCAAAATGTCTATAGAGAAGTAGTTGATAAATGTCTTTGTGGCAACAGCTGCCCTATTCTTCACTGTCCTCATCTCCTCACTCTCACCAGATTCCTGGCAGGAACTAGTACCTCCTGGCCCCATGAGGCCCAGCAGCAAAACCCATGCACAGGCAGGTTATTCACACAGTCCGGGCTCCAACAACAAGTCCAGTGACATTCCCCTGCAAAGTGTGGACTTGTGGGAGGACAAGGACAGGAATGTTGGCTGTGCCTGTGAGGACCAATGCAACCTCCAAGGTCAAGTAAGCTGCATGGGCACGCTGCTCTATTTCACTAGTAAATCAGGCACAACTGGCAAGAAAACAGGGAAGTCAGAGATCTTGGGCCTCAAATATTCATCATGTGCAAGCCAGGTACACAGAGCTACCACGTACCAAGCCCAAAGCTATCTAAATAGCATAGCATAGATAAAGTCCATTTTACTACAATCACTCTACCAGACACCTGTCTGTAAAAACTCAACCAGCCTGGCTGTGAAAGCTTCTCTGCTTTACAGGCCAGCAGCACAGACACTTGTGTCTGTTCAGTGCTGCTGCCACAACCAGGAGCCAAAGGTATGCTCGTGTTTCCTCTGCTCCTTTGGTCAGCTCCCCATTAACAGAGCAGATAAGAACAGTATCTCCCAGGTGAACACAGCGTCAGCCTCTCCACCTGCCCTTTCCTCAGATCTCAGCAGTAAAACTTGTTCTGTACTTGGACAGGACACAAAGCAAAATGCAGTGGTTATCAGCTTGGCCTCTGTGTTGCACAGCTCTTGGTACAAAGCTGATTCAGGGTTACTGGCAAGGTGTTTTGCAAAAGGTAAACAGACTCCTTGCCAAGCTACAGGACAAGCGTGGACAAGTTTCTGAGCTACCACTGAAACTGGGAGCACTGGGCTCTTTTGTGTGGCAGACTCCCACTCTCCTTGGCTCAGGAGTAACCTCACAACCAACAGGCCTAAGCTCAAGCCACACACACAACACAAAGCAGGCCCTTAAGTGAATGACAGTCAGCAACATTGATCTTCATGGTCTTTAATAGGAACCAGTACAAGGTACAGGCAGTCACACAGTGACTGGGGAAATGGGGAATATCAGCACCTCAAGAGGACTAAAAGATAGAAGCAGCTTAAGTGCTTGCAAAATGGCTTAAGAGCAGCTTCACATGGAAAGTGACTGCTCCTTAAGCAGTTTAAAGACTAGCCCCTCTCAAACATTGGTCAGCTATGAGCAGCTTAGTGGAGGTAGGTCTCCTGCCAAGGCTGTCAGGATGGCAGCTTGCCACAAGAAAGAAACAAGTGTCCCCTTGGAACACAAAGCCTCACCCCACACACACAAGCCCCCCCCCCCAGATGAACACATGCCATCACAGTTTCTGAACCACTCTGTCCTCTGTATGAAAGGAGATTTATCCTTGGCCGGATGCTCTCCGGAAAGGTCCACAAAGCAGAGTTCCTGGAAAGCTAAGTCTGCTTTCAGCAGTAAGAAAATGGAGGTTGTGCTGGCAGGACAGGAGCTACGACTCCTTCCTGCCAGTCTCAAAGAGTAAGATTAGCTGCTGTTGTCACTGTATCCCTGAATACCCCTGCTCTGTTTTCTTAGGAAGTTTCAAAATGTGCAGAAGACAAGAAAGATGAACAAGCTTCATTTGGAACTTTGGGAGATAGAAGAGCTGAGTTGCACTGGTTGTGAACCTGGGGTCCATATATATCCTTAAAGACACAGTGAAGTATTATCACCTTATTTCTCTTCATGGAGAGAAACCTGTCCTTTAGACTACTTAAGGTAGAGTTGGTTTTATTACTACTAAAACTAGATAACAGCTGTAGTTGAAAAAAGCAAGACTAAAGAGCATGTTACTCTGAAAAGCCTTGAATTAAGTCAATAGCTCCGTCCTAGTCTGAAATCCTCTAGCTAGTTCTCATTGCTTCATGGTAAAAGGACACAAAACCAAAGAGTTACAGGCATATAAGGAATCCTTAAAAAGGCACAGACAAGTCTTTGCTCATATAGCAACAAAAAGATGAAAAATCTCCACAGAAATCTTGGGCAAGAGGAACACATTTAAGTGTAACTTAAAATATTCCAGTTTGAGCTTTATCCTCAGAACTCAAGAGTTTGTTTTGGATTTAAAGATGAGAAGGGAGAACTAAAAGTTCAGTAAGTGGAATTCCCACCTTAAACTACTGAAGTTTTAGCTTACCATGGTTCAGACAGAAGCCATGCAAGCAAAAGATTACCCACGTCACTGTCTGACCAGGGTATTTCTTAGACACTTCTGAAGCCTTTTCACAGGATGCTTACCTAAAGCCCACTGATTTAATCTGATTTAGCAGTTACAGTGCTGTGGTTAACAGAAGAGAAAATAGAAGCATAATCTATATTACATGCAAATCCCTGCATCCATGCCATTAAAATGGCCAGAAGTTTACAGTTCTATGGCAGAGAAAGCAGCAACTAATACAAACTGTGCTTCCTGAAATATCCAAAGTCTGTTATATTAACAGCCTACGAGACAAAAAAAAATTAGGAGAGTGTTCCAGTAAGAAGTTCTCCAACTAACTGTGCTCACCCCTTGTTCCTCAGTGAGTTCCCTCCAGCACCACTTGTCTCTTGCTTAGATAGGATTCTCCAGTCACCCTTGAATTCCACAACATGAGTCACACAGCAAACTTGTCTGTTGTTTTTCTAACCAATAGACTGGTTAGACATAAAAACAGACATGAAACCCTGGAATGGCTAAAAATCCACTCGTAGCTACTCATAGCTAGATCTGAGAATGTGAGGTATTTTTAAAGAAAGACACGCAAAAAATCTCAAAGATGTTTAAACACATCCCTGAAGTGAAAAAATAATTGAGTGTGTTCATGTTCCCAGACTTCCATGACTTATTTAACAGGAAAGACTGAATGTCTCCTCCTAAGCCACCATCATATTCAGACAAGTTCAAGCAGTGTTCATAAGAAAACACACAGCAGACTAGTGTCACTAGTCTGTCTTTTAGCAAGAGATGATGTTTGTGGTAAGCTGGGCTTGTTACTGGCTGAAACCCTTTTTGTTGTAATTAAATGCAATTTGTTCCTTTCATAAAGCAGGACACCCAAACACTTTCTCTATGTTTCTTTTGAATCTTCTCTTGTATCACCCTAGCAATACACTCTTATCTTACTGTGGTGGTATACAAAGTCAAAAAACAACTCTTCCCACTTCTTGCATATATAAAGGAAAAATAAATACAAACAAGGATTAGAGTATGAAAGAAGAGGAACAGATCTCCACCTCAATATATCATTTACTTCCAATGAAAGGTGATCGATTAGAAAAACAAACAAACTTTCACAAACAAACAAACCCCAACAAAACAGTGGGACAGACATGAAGACATTACAGTGTGAATGCCAGCTGCTTGCTATGCACGTTCCCTGCTGGTAATGTTCACTGTTTTGCTTGTATGGCTTATGCAAAAAGAGACAGAAAAAACTGCATTAAGAGACCTTAAAAGTTTAATTTTAATCTAACAACTATAGTAATACTGCTGACAAATGACAGAAAAACTTCACTCCCCTTGGAGCAACTAACTCCCCATGTGCCCCACTGTTTTGGCTCTATTCTAAAGAGCAAGATTAAAGGTGAACACACACCTCATGTGGAAGGAGAACGACCTCATTACTTCCTAAGGACAAGCATCCATCCTTGTAGGCCCAAGAGAAGACACTCTTTTAACAGCAAAACACTAATAAGGAATCTTTTCTGTTCTCATGAATTTATGAATAAGATGATTATTTTATGGAGAAAGAAACTCGCACAAATTTTCAGTCTCTTTTCTTTTTTTGCCCCACATGGCACAGGCTACTCATTTTGCATATGGGACTTCCAGTTGCTATCAAGTCCTCTAAGATATACCCAGAACCATGCTCCATTTGATCTGGGAAGCCACAGGAAAGATGCCTTTCACCTGAACATCTTAGGCACTGAATGCTGTGATCCACTGAGAACACCAAAACATTAAAGTGCCTTTTTTTTTTTTTAATAAAACCTGAATGCTTCAAGAGTCACTCATCCCACAGTGCAAACTGGACCAACAGAAAACATGCTATTTTTAATGCTCAACTACAAACAACTTGACTTCCGAAACTACATTAATACAAATAGCAATGCAAGTTATGACAGAAGAAACAGGTTTTCACAGAACAGTCAAGTGGACAGAAGAGAAATGAGAGATTGGGAGAGACCTTTTACAGTTAAAACACTGAGCAGCACAGAGCATTTCAACAGTACCCAGCATTTCTGTGGCAAGAAGCAAGATATGGCACATAGACTTCTGCACTGGAGCTGTCTGGAAGCAACTTCTGGGGAAAGAGCACTGAGGCTGAAAAGAGTGTTAATAGTGCCCCTAAAATGCAGGTCAGTTTACCACCTCCCAGACAGGAGGTTAGTATTATTCCAGATCCTAAGCTCAAAGAGCTGCCAAACAGCAGGTGTCCTTCAGTCCCCACTTCAGACCTATAAGAAGCCTGGTTTGAATACCTGAAATACTACCTGAAGCATGACCAAAATGGAGGTAGGGCAAAAAGGAATCACTGTTGATGAGAAAACCTGAGGTACATCTGACACATTTTTCCTTGTATGAGAAAGGGTATTTGCCTTGAAATTAAGAATGGGAAAATCCAGTCTGTATTGAAAGATGTGGGGAATGCTCACAGACTGTAAAAATATTGCAACATAATGTGTGAAGGACAAGCATGCTGCACAAATAATCTTGCATAAAGGATGGATATAGATAAAATCCATAAAGACAGAACAAAGAGCTTGTATGATAAAGCATAAAATAGCTGACAAAGTAACTTCCTTCTGATGGCTAAGAGCAGAACTCAAAGAAGCCCTAAACACTTTGCTGCAAATTCAGGAAGGGGAACAATACAGAGCCTAGGACAACAGCTCCCAGACATCCCTGCTTGGATTCCCATTTCTGAGTGTTTAGCCCAAATAAGACACAACTCCAGTTCCAAAAGAGAAGTTTCAAAGTACTGGAAAAAAACCCAAATCATCTTCCTCAAAGTGAAAGATTTCTTGCCTCACTACTTTTACATCATGTAATCAGCTACAATATCTGAATCCCACTGAGGTTACCTCAGTTTAACTACAGCCTAGCCAAGACTACTCACCCTAGAAATTCTTTCATGGTCATAATAGACATCTAAGATAAATCAAACCAAAGAAAACATTGAATTGACTGTCCAGGTATGAAAGAGTGTGGTGGGGCTTGCTTTTCAGTTTAACTGTTTTTACCACCTTGGTTTCTATTGCGATCAATCCTGTCAAATACCCAACTTTTACCATTTAGTACGTCATAACCACTGCTTTAAAACAAGAGTCAAAAGGATATGTTAAACACCAAAGATTCAGGTTTAAGTTATGGAAAATGAGGATGAACACATAGGTACAGGCTTGTAACTTTAATTTTTAAAAGGCCCCTACGGTGGGACTAGCTATAGATGGCATCATGCTAATGCAAATGGAAAAGAGTTTTTTTTTAAAAAAATCAAAACCACTTTAAATAAGTATGATCATACCATACATGTGTACATACTTAATAATTTTCTATGTTAGCTCTGTTTGAACTATAAATCAAGTCTAAACTACTAAAAGTTCAGTATGTGCAACATTAACCCGATCAAAGCATTTTATAAATACAAGCTTTTTAGTATTGCAACATACTTCACTATTTAACATACTGAAAAACAAGTTCTACATTTAAAATTCTGATGTAGTAGTTCTATCTGCCAATTAAGACTACAAATGGAAAAATACTTGCTAATCTTTAACATTTTGAAAATGCAAATATATTTCGTTTTTGAAAAGAAACAATCTTGTTTATACTACTGGTGCTTCTTTAGACATTTAAAGATACTACACTAACAAAATACAAACTTTGTAGTAAGCTTACAACATATACTTCTCAGAGGCAAAAAGAAAAAAATCTGGTTTGTATTTATGAAGGAACATCCATTTATTATAAAACAAGATAAAAGATATTAGAATTAAGTTGAAACAAGGCAACATTAGAACAACCACTTTAGAGCTTTGAGAACGAAGTGTAGTTTTAAACTTGCAAATTGAGGTGAATGTAGCTCTTAACATGCTGTCCTCTTCTCTATAAATGGGATGAAGTGGAGAAGCAAAGCTTCAAGGTATACGGGTTGGAGCCATCTGTGAGGAGACAACAAACAGACTGTGGGCATCTTACTGAGCACAGCTCTCCTGCTGACCAACATCACCTTCCACAACCTCACAAGTTCATCAATCCTGTATAGTTAAGATTCACACCTCCTTGCCTACCCCCACCAGTGGCCCACAGACACCAGGTGACCTGGTGGTAGGTGGTTTTGATACTCTACCAGCATTTTTAGACATAAAAATGAAGTGATGGAGCTGTTTGCAAGGCAGTGTAGATCAAACTCTAAATGCTGTGCTATACACAAGGAAGACTTTATCATTATCACTTCCCCTCTTCCTGGCTGAACTAGTTATAAAAGCAGTATCTAACAGAGAATCTCAAAGACAAAAGGCACAGATATTTCAGGAAGTCAAGACTTAGAACGTGGCACTTCTGTCAGAGACAGAGTGGCACTGGACAGTATTTACATGTGTTTGACTGAGAGAAGAACAGCAGGATGTCCAGCACACCCTGCAGGCCTCTCCAGAAAGCAAAGGATAAACCAACCCCTCTCTATTTGGAAAAGTTGCCAAGATCCACAGATGGCAGCACACATCTGTCTCTCAGATAATGGAAGGTAAGTCCTCCTGGCTCAGCCAAGTCAGACCATCTTATTACAGCAAGTCTGAACCAGCAGTCCTTGGTCTAAAAGACCATCTTTTCCTGTGATAGCTGCATCTTGGACTATACATTAGGGTTTGCCTTTTTCACGTTGAAAGAGAAAGCTCTGCTGGTGTTACCACCTCTCCAAACTGAGACAAAACTGAAATTGTGAACAGTAAACATAGTGTTTATCAATATCTTCAAAAATATTCTGCCCCTGAAGTAATCTCAGTCCATTACTGAAAAGGTAGACCAAAGGTGTGGGGGAAGAGGAACTGTTAACTGTTAACACTTCACAGGGACACACAAATTTATTATAGTTTGGAGAAGGTAGTTTACAATAATATTAGACACTGGGCTGGATTCTAAGTTATGTCTGTGAACATCTGGAAAAATTCCATTTAATCCAGTACACTATCTTAATTGTTGAGTGCACATCTGGCCTACTGTGTATTTGTTTAGCAAGTGAACTCCCCCCATTCTATTATTACTAGTTTGGAGTTAAATTCAGCTTGGCCTCACAATTTCTGGTTTCAAAGAGAACTCACTACAGGAATAAATCCATGGCAATAAGCTGAGTAACTTAAAGAATATTCTGCCCAAGACATTGACAATTTTTCTACATTTATTGTGAAAGAATCATACAATCATATAAAGGTTTGGGGTGGAAGGGACCTTAATGACCTGCCACAGGCAGGGATGCCACACACTAGATCAGGTTGCTCAGAGGCCCATCCAATCTGGCCTTGAACACTTCCAGGGATGGGGCATCCACAGCTTCTCCGGGCAACATGTTCCACTGTTTCACTACCCTCACAGTCAAGAATATTTTCCTAACATCTAAAATCTACATCTCTCCTCTTTTAGTTTAAAACCATTAGCCCTTGTCCTATCACTATTTGTTCATGTCAAAAAGTCACTCTCTGTCTCTTTTTTATAGGCCTCCTTTAAAGTGAAAGGCTGCAATAAGGGCACCCTTAGTAAGGGCACCTTCTCTTTCCCAGGCTGAACAATCCCAATTCTCTCTCTCAGCATTTCCTCATAGGAGAGGTGCTCCAGTCCTCCAGCCATCTTTGTGTCCCTCCACTGGATCCACTCCAACAGGTCCCTGCCTTCCTGTGCAGAGCTGGATGCAGCACTCCGTGTGGGGATCTCACCAGAGCCAGGCAGAGGGGCAGAATCTCCTCCCTTGACCTGCTGCCACACTGCTTTGGATGCAGCCCAGGGTGTGTTTTGCTTTCTGGGCTGTGAGTGCACACTGCTGGGTCACGTCCAGCTTTTCATCCACCAGAACCCCCAAGTCCTTCTCCATAGAAAAAGAATTTCTAGCAGTAAGATTAGGAAAATTTACTTACTTGGAACTCTTATCTGGTAGTGATTAAGTACAGTGAGAGCTTCCACTGCATCTGTCTTACACTCCCATTCCAACAGACCAGACAATGTTTTGGCAGAAGCTGTCAAAACGAGAAATAAAAATAGGAAAGAGGGGATCAGTAATGTTTCCTGGCCGCTTGTGCTCTGATCAAAACTGGAATTCAAATAACTTCCCAAACAGATCAAATTGTACTTACGTTTTGGATCAAACACTTTGTATTTAATAAAGCTGAGAACTTCATGATCCTCACATAACTGTCACAAAAATAAAATAAGAGGTAAAACTCCAGTAAAAATGCATATAAACACATCAGCAAAAATTCCAAGTTATTGGAAGAAACACACAGAAAGGAAAATTCTGACTCTTTAAGAGAGTTTGCAAGAATTTATGGCAAATTATTATTTTAAAAATATGTTTAGATTGGCAACTCTCTAGAATGCCATTCTTTAACATGCAAAACAAGGCTGCTATATCTGTGATATTACTACTATCTCAAAGAACATATTTAAATAATAACAAGTTCTACTTTTTGACATTCCTACTTCAATACAGTAGCTCAGAAGTTGTACATACAAGGACACTATTTGTGAACCAGAGTTAACTTTAAGACAAGAGTTTGAAAAAAACCAAACTTTTATTGAACTGAAAAAGAACTCATTTAATTGCCAGCAATTTTACAACTGCCTCCAGTTAAGAGGCCCAGTACTGCATGTTTTAAGCATCTAGGACTCAACTGTGCAAAATGTTCCAGCTGCATGCTTCTCTGCCCAAAAAGCACTGTATGTCAGTCACTCCAATTTGCCTACCTTTACAAATGTTTCTTCAGTCACACACAGGGGAACATTGTAATAATGCAGCACACAGGAGGGTGGTTGGATGATGTTCTTAGATGCTTGGCCAGCACTGGTGAAGCGATTGTTCTTACTCATTGCAAAATCCTTGTAACTACTTGTGCCATCCTCCAGTTCAAATATCTGGCTTGGAACTACTGAATGCTGCTTGGAAACACTGGAATTTAAGGATAGGTATATATAGATAGATAGCAAAAGCTTCTTAAATAATTAAGAACTATCATACTTTGCTGACTATTGACCTAACCAGAAGACAGTTGACATTTCTTTATAATAATTTGAAATACAGTAAGAACAAAATGGGTTGGATTTGACATCTTCCTTAAAAAAGGCAGAAAAGATGAATAAGGCACATTAGGGAATACTAATGGTCAATCCATGTAATACCAATATGCTTTATTAATGTAAATAAATGCAATTATAAGTAGTAATAAACCAATCTCAGAATGGTTGGTGTTGGAAGGGACCTTAAAGACAATCTCATTCCAACCCCCCTGCAGGGGGACAGGGCAGGGACACCTTTCACTAGACCAGGTTGGTCAGAGCCCCATCCAGCCTGGCCTTGAACACTTCCAGGGATGGGGCAGGCACAGCTTCTTTGGGCAACCTCACAGTGCCTCACCACCCTCACAGTAAAGACTTTCTTCCTAATATCTAATCTAAATCCACCCTCCTTCAGCTGAAAGCCAAAATAAACAGCTGTAAGTTGGAAATCATAACCAACAAATGATAACAGAAAAACGGGATATTGTCTGTTTGAAACCTCATTCCATCTGCCCACTGGTAGACTATTATCTGACAAAACATATTTACCAGACATTAAGTCTCTTTCCAAATAACTTGACATTATTGAGATGTGTTACTGCTCTTTCTACAGCATACTCATCACCCATTTCCACCAGTGCCGTGCCTGGAATAGTCTTCATAAATTTCACCTAAGATAGATAAGGTAAAAGAAGTGATGTTGCAACAAACAGCCCAATGAGCAGCTTTATAAATCATTAGGAAATATTTTTAGATCGTGTCAGACAGGCTTTTTCCAAAGCATTTAAAAGTGGTAGTTTCCAAGTTTCTAATAAATTATGCCTTACCTTCTCAATGTTTCCATACAAGCAGAACAGGTTGAATACCCTTGAACAGTTCATCTTGAGCTGGTGCAGCCCGCTGACCATGACAACTGACCCAGAAGGATTTCCACCATGCATGTATGAAGAGGATGCCTGGGGCAAGGGATAAGCAACAAGTTCTGGAGTGTCCCGAGATCCCATTCGGTACCGGCTTGGCAAGGGCAGCAAAGGACCATGTGATCCTAAGGAGATGAAAGACCATGTTTTCATACTGTTTGAAATAACTTTCTCTACTTAATCATACATTAAAGCCCACATACATAGTGCATATTTAAACCAGGGGCAGAAGGTTACAGCAGTTGCCATTAATTCTTTCTCCAATCTAAAGAAACCTTCTTCTATTCTATTTAATGTTAGACTACCAGGTAAGATGTATACAAGTGAAAATAGGCATTCCAGTAATTACAAAAATATCTTCCCCCAACCATATAAAATACTTGAACATAAACATATCAGAAGAAGTATTTAGAATCAACTTTCAGAAATATTCCATTGTCTTCTTATAGAGCTACATGACACCGTAAAGAATATTACAAAGTAGGGAAAAAAACCCAAGAGGTTTTTAAAAGTGATCTTTTAGTCAGAGGTCAAGAGCGGAGATGGCACAGCTCTTTTTTCCAGAGACATGAGATTAAGTCACAAGACTGCCTTTCTACAAAATGCTCATTTGGAAGAAACAGGAACACTTAAACCCCTGCACTAATAAAAAATGAAGCAAAAAGAAGCAGTCCTATTTTCCACTACAGGTAAAGTGACAAGTTTCACTGAAAGAGACAATTTATTTTTTTTTTTTTTTAAGGATGAGGCGTTACTAGTAAGGAATACCTCTATTTATATAAAACATTGGTATTACAGATCAAGAAGAGGATCCCTGTTTTCCTGAAACAAAACTTAGGTGAAATTCACATAAGCCAAGGATAAAAGGAACCTTTTGTGCTTTTTTCCCCCAGCAAAAAGCAGTAATGACAGGGAGACAGGTATAGGAGGACACAGACACATTACTTAATGTAGAAGGATACATCAGAAGAATGAAAAAAGAACATCAGTGAATCAAGGCAGAACTTGAAAATTCTGGAGATTGAAGAACCTTTTAGAAAGAGTAGGATGTCAACCTACATTGTAAAATATCATAAATACATTTCCTTGAGGAGGCAAGACAAATCACATTGCATCTGACAGCTGACAGAGAAAATACTAGCAAAGTAACATCTAAGTAGGGACATTTGTTTCTCAACCGTGAGGTCTTGGTCCAGCACATGAAAGTGACAGATCTTCATTTACAGACAGCACTGGTAACAACTGCAGCACTAATTCAAAAACATCATTCCTATACAGTCTACACCTTTTCATAATTTGCTAAATTAGAAGTTCACAGCTCTGCATACAAGAACATCACAGCTGTGTTGCACCAAACCATTGATCAAGCTATGTTGCCATTTTCTAAAAGAAAACTGCTCTCCCAATACATATGTCATTTTTCCATCCATTGCTGATGGCAACTGAAAGGAAACACTCTTCCAAGCAATCAATACATAGGGCTGGATGCTCTCCATGAAAGGAAGAAGTCAGGCAATGAATGCCCACAGATTTCAGTGAACCAGCAAAGTTAACCAGTGTTAAGTTTTCAGGACAGAGGACTGACAGGTGAACTGCTCATGCTGGAGGGATCCGCAGTCAAGCACTGATTGAATATTTAGAATTCCATGTAACATGCACAGAAACCATAACCAGCTGTCATCCTATGTTACTTACCATAACCATCGTGTCTAAAGGATGATGGGTGCTCTCCCAAAATAGCTTGCCTCTGCCGGCCCTTCCCTCTGTCTAACATGGGGGAAGGGAAAGAAAACAGCTTAGTATGCACAACTATGCACTTGATTTCTCCAGTTAAGACACAAAGCTTCTAGTTAAGAAGCAAAAAAGTAATTTGAGTCCTTGTTAATCTTATAAATGATTTCTCATTCACTGTATGTCTAAAACCACAAGCTGTAGCCCTGGGACACCAAAATTAAAAAGACTGCCATCTGTATAACAAATTGCACTTAAGTTGATTTGGGGCAGTGGCCAATGAGGAGATGCAGACATTTAAAGTTTATGGAAATACCCGATAGTTTTCCTAAACAGACACCACACATTAGTATAGAAAACACCATACAGTAGCAGGATTTACCTATGTGTCTCTTAAAACAAATTTGAAATGCAGTACTTTTGAAAGACAGTACCTGAATCATAATATTAGCTTCAACAGCAACACATTTTCAAAGAGGGCTTCTTTCAAGAAGTTTCAGCATAAGCCAACAACAACCTGTATTACATGGTTTCATAATCAGTAAACAGAGAGCATTACATATGTGTACATATATAATTACAGAACACCTACTTTATGGGCGTGCTGAAAGGATTGTACATTATAGCATTATCAGCAGCACATAACAGTTCAACTGAAGAAAAATATCACTGAATAATGCACTTAAACAACAGTCAATCCTTTAAGAAAACCCAGTTCTCTAGGATATAAAGTTAAGCAAGGGTTCTACATTAATGGAGGAAAGCAATGCATCACAGCCAAAAGCTGTATTTTCTAATCAGATCCATGCTGCATGACAAAGAAAATCTAAACTTCCAGATTTCTTTGTGGTAAGCAACAATTGTTTTCTTAAAATTAAAAAAGCTATATTGAAAAGATGGGGCAAGATATTTAGCAGTTTACAACAGTTTCCAGGAAATTTAAGTATGACTGCTGAAAATGGTAACTCCAGCCCAATGCAGTTGGAAGCACTTCCCCTGAAAAACAGAACTATTCACATTACACAACAGTGGGAGATGAAAACACATGTGCCCTTTCTGCTCAGGATTTTGAGGACAGATTCCAAGTCAGATATTTACTTTGGCAGTGAAGTCTGAAGAGAGAACAGTCCTGAACACCCTCAAGTATATAGAAGAAAGATTATTGATGTCAAGTTTTGGTTTTCCACTGCCTCTTCAGGGTAACAGCTCTGGTTCTTGGCTTTAGAAAGCAAACGGGCATCATATCAAGTATTTTGAGCATTTAAACTATATATGTGGTAATCATCTTTCAGAAAAATCAGTTTTGTAATTCCAGTCTGTGGAGCCAAATCCTCTGAATCTGTCCATAGTAAAATATAGTACAGGATCACATTCTTCAAATAAAGAGTTCTGGGAGAACAGGTTGACAAATATTTCCTCCTCATGGTGGTGTAGTGCACTGCTCTCTCCTTTCCCCATCCTTGTTCCTTTCTTGAACAAAGTCTGTGCCACTACAAATACTTGTGTAAACAAGCATTGAAACATGAGAACTGATCTGTGTTAAAAATAATTCTGCAAGGAAAGGTTCTTTATAATCTTGTTTAAGTTTGGTTCTGTTGATTTTGGGGTTTGTTTTAAATCAGGTCCTTGAGTCACTGAGCATGCTGGTATTAGCACCAAAAGAAATGCTCCAAACTACAGTTTGAGCTTTCTGACTAAAGGCAAGCAGAATACCTTAGTATCATGTTTTTGGTGGGTTTTTAGTTTCAATCTAATGCAATACAGGTTCATAGCAGCAGGCATTTGTTAGGAAGTTTACTTTAGTGGAGAAATACCATGGGCACGTCTGTAATTTCTTACCATAAGAAACTAAAACCAGTTCTTAAAAAAAAAAAATCATTAGCCAAATGCATTTCCTCCCTAACATCTGAGGGGGAGGTGTGAAATTCTGGAAGGATTTATTAGCATGTCTGTCCTGAGAACAAAATTCCTCTGGGCTAAGATCTTTGCTGCAGTGAGAGCCCTACAGTTCAGGTCATATTAAGTTCAAAACCCAAACAACGATGTTGCAAGAGTAAGCTGAAGCACAAATACAAAAACTCTCTCTCCCAACTCCTGAATTACTGTTTGGGCAAAATTGCTCTAGATGTCTGCTTTCCCAAGTACATTCGGTGTTCACTCAATAATTTATATTCCCATTTTCCAGACAAATGGATGTGAACCCCAGGAAATGAAAAATCATTCTATGATATATGGCGCTATATATAACACAAGTCTAATTTTTTAACTCTCATGTGCAGCAGGATGATGTATAGAGAACAGAGACAGTAAAAAAAGGAAAACAAAAGAGTAGAGCGAGAGTTCTTGAGAAAGGGCAAGCCATACCTATCCCACGTTTTTCATCTTCCACTGTTTGCTCTAGTTTGGGGAACCTTTAGTTCATACAGCCATACCTATCTGCAGACCAATTACACAATGTAAATAGATGCACAGTGTTACAAGTCAGCCTCCAAACACTGCAATGATCAAAAGATATGAGGGTCAAATTAATCCTTCAAATTTTTCAACTATTTTTCTTGCCCTTGAGTTTCTTCAGAATCCCTTTTAACTCAAGAATTTGAGAAAAAAAAAATTGAATCCCAATACAGTCATAATCTACAAGCTGCAACCAATACTGTAGCTCCCTTGTTAACTTTTTACAAGAACTTCATTTTAAAAATCCAAGCCCTAAGTTTTTAGTTGTACAACAGTTTTACAAGCCCAGTGTCTCTGCAGAATTACTTTGAAAGTCCAAATCTCTTGAGACAGCCAAAGCCCTGGTTCTCATATAGCCTCTGGTAAGTAGGTATTCTACCTCGGTCACATTATCTTCGCTCTTCTAACTTCACATTAAACACATTATTGTACATAGGTTACTGAACACTGCACTCAATAGTTACAGATTTTTGGGGTTTCTTTAAATAAACACTTTACAGGAGTTAAGCTACACAGCAGTTTGACTGTACACATATAATCATAGTTTCCACTGGTATGAGTTAAGCTCTGGTAATTTTTACAGCTGAGTACTTAAGAGACAGTATGCCTATACCAATTATGAATCTCCCTATTTTATTAGTTTAGTATAGCTGAGGGGACCTATTGATATTGCACTGCTCAGTTCCAACTATCTACATATAAGGACTAAATTTTCCTACTACTAGACAATTTTTACACTGTTAAGTCTGAATGCAAGTCTCACATACATCAAGTAATAAAAAGATTACAACGTCAATGATATCAACAAGAAGGTTCTTAATTTTGGAAGTTCTTGATTTTTCAGTGGCAATTTTAAGGGAAATAAGACCAGCATACATACAAACTCGAACAGAATGGGTACAGTCTATCATGTTAATTCATCCCATACAAATCTGAAGTACTGAAAATGTCCTCCTTTAAAAACTTGTGGTGGTGGTGCATGCAGTATGCAGACAAGGTGAACTGCAAGTCTGAGGTTTTTTTCAGAGGGTTTTTTTGTTTGTTTGGGTTTGTTTTTTTTTTGCTGATGCCGATGTGGTGCATGATGAAGTGTAGAGTCAGCCTGCTGAAGTCCTCTATCCTTCTGAATGCCTTGTCCAACATAGGGGAAAAGAGTCCTTTCGAAGGAGAAGCAGTGTGCAAGTTTGTAGTTTATAAGGAATAGTCTGTGCCAGGTTTCCTCTCCTCCAAAGAGAGAGAGCTGCTTGGAGAAATGCAAGTCCTTGAGAACTGCGAAGGTGCTTGCAGGTGTGGGCTCCTTGTTGAACTAAGTGGCTCAAGCACACGGCAGTAGGGGGCACTAGGGCTCAGGGTTAATTCCCTGGCTGGTGACACAGCCTTCAGCAGCACTGGCCTGCTTTGGAATGACTATTGCCATACAGCCTGACCACGTGTGAAGGATTGTCATTAGTACAGTCAAACATCTACAGCGATAAGGTACGAAAACCTACCTCGTCGGCCCAGATATGGCTTAGTGTAGTCCCAACTATCGTTGTCGTTTCTAATGACATTAAGTCGAGTTGGCTGTTCAAATAAAGTAAAAGTGAGAATGGTTAAGTCTTGACCATGTATGTATTTTTCTAGTAAAATTAAAAGAGAAGGTCCAAGCATTACCCTTGCATATTCAATTTTTAGTGTGCAGCATCCTGCATAGATATCTGCTCCATTGAGTGCAGCCTTCGCCTTCTGGGCACAAAACACTGATTCAAACATACACATCATGTTAAGGACTTTTGTTTCCCCAGGTGTCTCATTCATGTCCCTTTTACCAGGTATGGCTTTGTTTTTGTAGCCTGCAGATATTTCACTATTGTATATGCTACAAGAGCTCCGTACAGACTTATACAAAGTTACCACCAAGTACATTTGGGTTCAACTTATGTCAAGAGATGTGCACAGCACATGAGGAGACAATTCACAAATTAGTAAATTCCTCAGTGTGGATTATACGGATTCAAGCTTTGTTTATGCTCTGACCTTATGCAATTTGGAAGGGGATATTCTGGTGCAGTTAGTAATTTTCATCAGAGGACATGGAGAGTTACCAACAAGTCTAGAGAAGATCTGAAGGGAAAGTTCAAGCTGCATCATTTGGGAAGGGGTCAGAGTTCAGGTGTGACAAGGTGTGATTTAAGACAATGCTTCCCTTCAAGATTAGTTCTTTAGCTAGAGACTTGTGAGTAAGGAGAACTAAAATCAAAGTAGTTACTTTACAGTGAAAAGAACTAAGAACAGGTACACCCTTTTACCCTGTTAGCCAAACAAAACCACGTAACTAAGAGAACTCTGAAGGACCAAATAATCATTTTGTGTCAAAAAAAATACAATAGGCAGATGCAGGTACCAGGCTGCAACACGTAAGTTATTTCACGTGCTCTACCAAAACTCCAAGATTAGTTCTATGATTAGCAGAAAAATGTACCTGAGCCTTGGCACATCACAACCCATGGTCTCATACACAGGCAATAACACATGGTGTCAGAAAGCCTGAACTGTGCAGCAGAACAGACCTTTTGCACCATGCTTTGGTATCATCTAATGAAACTTTGAAAGTAGCCTGTAAAAATAGCATATGCCTTGAGTTTTATGACATTTCTGCAGCCCAACCTCTTCCAAGGTGATGCAGGTTCACAGTGGAATTTAGAAGTAAGAAAAGTTAAGTTTCCCAGACCTCTAAGAAACTGACACTGGCTACAACTGTGGGAGCACATCTACAAAAGTAATAGGTACTGCAATTAGCATTTGAGTAAATTTTTGAGTTTTTCAGATAAGGCTTGCCTTGAAGCTCCCTTTCCTCCCCCCTCCCCAGCTGTTTACCTATGTTGCTGCATTACTTCACTCATATTTGTGAGTTTTCTTTCAATTGCTGTTGGTTTTGTTTTTAATAGAAGGCATGTTACAGAATTTAATTCGGGGGACACAAGTATGGTAATTTCAGAGTGCATGAAGGATCCTCCCCACAACTTCCCTAATCTTTCACAAGATGCAGAATAACCCTCAACTGTCCAAGTCATCTGATCCAGACAACACCACTTACCACTAACTCAACAAACATATTAAGTCAAACAACTATCTGTTAGGACACACAGTTTAAGTTTTCTACATAAACCAACAGCAATTAGTTTCGTTAAGTCAGAATAGTAGGACAAGCAATACACAGTGGAACTATTTTAGAAGAATCTGAAGAAGTCAAACTGCACCTCTGCAATCCCTTACCCACTTCCTGATTATCAACACAAGCAGAAGCCATGAAACTTGTGGGTATAAGGGGTTGTCATATCTATGACATATTTCATGTTTGCAATTATTAGCCCTAGGGCCTATAAACATGGCTATCAAGACCACTGTTGACAATGCCATTTTCCTATAAAGATGAAATGTGCAGGTTCTACTTTGCCTTACAGACATACAGAAATTAGAAATTACCATGTCTTAGACAGAAATAAAAAAAAATAATGTGGTCTCAAAATTACATGGTATTTTTCTTACATTCTCATGTTAAAAACATCTAGAGTTAAGAACCTAGAGAAAAAAAATTAATTGCGCTTGAAAAGGATATTCAACCATGGCTTGTATTCCATTTCTTTTGAATATAACAATGCGCTGAACCTTTCCAACAGGGTTGCACACTGTATACAAAACATCCTAAGGAAGAAGAAAAAAAGTATTTTAGTCAGATGTGAAATTCCAAACACTTTTGGTCCACAGAAAATTTTCTGCATTGGCATTTAAATGCCAAAGACCAAAGAGAAGGCCTGTTAACTTTTCATTTCTTATTTTCCCCTATACAATTTATACATTCATGATTAGCATATTTATGGATTAATATAGTACAGGCGATCCAATCTGAAAACCAAGAAAAAGCTTCTATAAGAAGTACTCATGCAAACATTAGTTTAACAATTATCTTCAACTGTGTTAAACCCGGTAATTGCATCCATGTCTCAATGCACCCTTTGAAGCATCAAAGAAAGATAAACACTGTAGTTATAATACATTCCATTTCATAAGACTCCACCAGCTGGGTTCATGTTCATTTTTGGAGAGTAACCTAAGATGTAAACTCAGTAGCTTATCATGAAGAGAATGTCAGTTGTTTTCACCTGAATCAAAGACACTGCAAGCAGCTGCTATCCTTCTTCACTTAAGGCAGAGAAAACTTCTGACAGGAATCCCTGGATCCATGCAAATTCATTGTTAACACTCTGCTTTCAGCAGCATTTTTCTGTATTACAAGGAACCAATAAAGTTCAAGACCATCCTCAGTGCTGCAGGGAACCAAACGGGAAGGGAAAAGCTCAGCACACCAGGCCAGCCCAGGATGTGGTGCTGGGACTATCTCAAACAACAGCTGACTACACAGAACAATTCAGACATCATGGTACCAGAAACTAGTCTGCAGCATGAATCTGGCCAAGAAAAATAAGTTTATTTTAGAGTGATTATACACCCATACTCAGAATTCCCAGGACTCAGGCTGGAGAACCCAAACAAACAGGAACTGTGATTTTAGAAACAATTCCCCCACTAGATCATATCCAAACATCTGAAGGCACACAAGCTTTACTGGACAGCCAGTTTCACAGCTACATCTAGCAGGCAAAGGCACTGGCATCTTGGTGAAACACTCTACCACAGTCCATTTTTTCCTTCCTTTCTTTATACCTAAACCGAATACCTCTGAAATGCTCATTCCAGGATTTTGGTGTATATCCTCAGGGGACAAGAGGGAGAAGGAGGAAGGAAGTAGGTGTAGTATTTGTTAGTATTTTGCAGCAAAGGGGAGACACAGGGGTGGGGGGCAAGCTGGATTTCTTAAAACCGAAACAAACACTGCCCCTATACCCGCACAAACACAACAACAAACTAAAAAAGGGGACGTCTTATGGGTGGCTACAACAGTGGTTGCAACTTCTGGCTCATATAAAGTACCATAAGCTTTAATATATAACCATTTTACCACTAAATAAAAACATACAAACACCCCAAACACAACAAAAACCAAAAATCATTGGCCATGCCCAGGGGCCTTCCTTCACACACTCCACTGACTGTTCTGCACAGCTAAATGAAGCATGTAGAGGAGATGTCAAACTTAAGATTTTCAAAAGATGGACAGACATTTTTAGAAAGGATTCAAGCACCCTGAACCCATTTAAACAGTAAGATCATTCATAGATATATTTTCTTGTTTGGCAGAAAAGATTCCTAGAAACTTTCAAGCTCCAGGTGAGATTACTTTTCAGCATATGACTTTCTTTCAAAATTTGTCTCAAAAAATTTCTTCACAGCCACTTAATTAAGAAGAAAAATTGTCTTTCAAAACGTAAGCTCTACTCAAAATGCCTTCAATGTCACCTTCCAGCAGCCACACACACAGCTTGATTTTTTAATTATTTTTTAAAATTTAGCTACTTTGTATTACCAAATCAAGTGATTCACAAGACACAGTAATGTGAGATATTTATAAAAATTTAAGCACTAGCATTGTACATGTACTAGAATATCATAAAAAAGGAGGTGCAGCAACAATCTCGGAATAAGTTGGTAGTTAAGTTTAAAATATTTCAATTGCCAAGGCATATCATGCAGGTACAGAAGATTTAGAATGTAGTTGAGAACTAAGAGGAAACAGTAGGGGAATGGCTGAACAGCCAACAATGACTGCAGCAGCACAAGTCGTTTGGAGAAAGTCTGTTTGAACAGACAAATCCCTAACAAAGTTCTGCCCACAGATAAGGAAACTGGGAAACAGAATTTCAAAGGCCTATACATGACATCTTAGGCAGAACTTTTTCAAAACACCAACTCCCCCATCACAAAGGGGTGAAAAGCAATTAGGAATTAAATAGTTAATTTGCCCTTTGTTGTCACACCCCTCGAAAAAACCCAACAACAACTCCGATAGAGAAAGATGTTGGTCACAATTGTAATGGAGGAAATAACCTGCAGCAAAACATTAGAACAATTTTGCTTCTGCCACAAGATGCCCTTGAACAAACCAATTTCTCTTTAAAAATTCTATCTTGTTTTGAAAGAAAAACTCTTAAAAACTATGGAACAGCTACTGCAGTTATTCAGACTTGTCACAAAACTGGTTGCAATTTTTAGTCTATTTTGTCTAACTCTAGTTCAAATTTAAGAAAAGTGTTGAAGAGGAAGAAGTGGTATTGGGCTTTGTGTCTTTTTTTTTTATGAGGGGGAGGATTGTTTGATTAATTTCTGTTTTCTTTTGATGGGGATGTGGGGTTTTTTTTTATAATGCAGACTTTCCCTGAGGCATTCTTAAGTTAACTGCTTATTTAACCCGCTGTCCAAGTGCAAAATTTGTATTTTTCTCATCACATTCTTAGTTGCTACAGGTACAGCTGCCCTTCCCAGCTGCTGTGACTCTACTAGATTACACTGCCTTCAGTGAGCTCTGATGCTTGTCAGTAATTCTGGAAATCTGCCTGATTCCAGCACTCATTGGTACATACTGAACAAACAGCTGGGTGCAGTAGGAACGAAGAGGCTGGGGGAGGGCAGTGTTTGTTTTTGAAAAGGCAGCTACTCTGCTCGAGGCCTCCTCCTCAGGATTTCCATGGAAGTCTCCTAGCCTAGAACCAGGCTT
>WEIV01000580.1:709597-738642 GCA_013390005.1 Calyptomena viridis
GGGAACGCGGGCCCCGGTGCTGCGACCCGGCGGGAGCGGCGCGGCCGGTGTGTCCCGGCTGCGAGGGCCACGGCAGCCCTGAGTTGCCAAGGTCACAGCGGCTCCAGGGAGCCGTGAGGCCGCTGCTGACCACCCACACCTGGCCCTCGGCCCCGGGCAAGAAGTTGGGGTGCTCGTTCCCGTGGGCCGGTGGGGTCCGGTGTCCGCCTGTGAGAAACCACAGCGCGCTCAGTGCGATCCCTGCGAGCTCGGCGGGCAGGACACCTGCCCGGACAGCTGGCGCTGTATTGCACGCAGGTCTGTTTTCTGGCAAATGGTGGGTCTGCTCGGGTTCCTTCTTCAGTGTGGTGTAGTGTTGCCCAAGGTGGCTCTGGGAGCTCGTGCCTGCCTGCAGAGATCCATAGAACCATCCAACAGCCCAGGCTGGGAAGATCATTGGTCCACCTTTTGTGGGAAGGGAGCCTAGATGAGATTACCTAGCACCCTGTCCAGCAGCAGCACAAAAACTTCTCGTGACAGGGAACCTACCACCACGTCCCTGGGTTCTAGTCATTGGTGGTTCTCAGTGTAAAAAAAAAACCACATTGCCCCTTGTTTTCTCCATGTGGCTCTTTGTAAAGGAAGTCTCCACCCTCTTTGCAGCCACTCTTTAAGAGCTGGTATATTTAAATTAGCCCACTGCCCCTAAGCCGTCCCTCCTTCAGGGAGGTAAGACCTCACTCATGTAGTCTTTCCTCACAGGACAGACTGTCCTCACCACCCAGTTTAGTGTCATCAGCAAACATGGTGAAGGTGCTTTCAATCCCCATCATCCCCGATCACTGTGAAGATGGACAGCACGGAGCCCCTGGGTCTCCACTTGTGACAGGCTGCCAACCTGAGTTGAAAACCTTGATCACCACCCTCTGAGTGCAGCCTGTCAGCCAATTTTCTGCCCATCTTGCAGACCACCTATCCGACCTGTATCTTGACTGTTTGTCCAGGAGAAGGCTTCCTTGTGGATAGAGGCACGGAAAGAAGACTTCCAATGTTATAAGTACCTTATAGGACTTTCTAGCTGAATTAGTTTCTGCAGCTGTGGCTGCCAAACCCAGATGGATATGGAGTTGGAACCCTGCTGAAAGTAGATTACTGGAGAATGGATATAGGATTGCTTTTTCAATTAAGCAACCAAATAGGAGGGAGGGAAATAATTCACGAGACAGCCAAAATAAATGTTATTGTTTTCTTCTTCTTTTGGTGTGTGTGCAGGGAAGAACCCAAAACCCCACACTCGTATCAAATAAAACATGTTGTTCAATATGAAATGTTACTTCTAGGCTTTGTAAGATAGAAAACAAAGCAAATGTTATGCTGTTTACACATTTTCTGTTATCCTGAAACCCTGTAGTAAAGGCACTCCTCCAAGAAGTAGGAGGAGGTTCAGTTTCCCATTCTGCCTGACATGATTTGAATCTGCATCTCTCAGATAGCTCATCTAATCATCTTCCCTACAAGCACATACACTTGATTTAACTTAACTTGCTGTGTTTCTCACCTTCTTGTTTTCTCTTTGGTCTTTGTTTCTTAGTTATTATTTTTCTTTCAGTATTTTTTGTACTTGTGCTTATTGGGTTTTTTTAACAAAAAACATTGCAACTTTGAGGGCGTACAGTCCACAGGGCTGAGGCTGTGCATACATCTGTTGTAGGCTGAAACAAAGAGGAACATGCCATCTGTAAACATAAAGCTTCCTTTTCTTGGCACTTCTTTCCAAATACTGGTGATATTTCTGCTGTGGGCATACGTGCTTACTTGCCAGTTGAAGTGTCTAGTAAATTGGTTTTATGTGATAGAAGTCTTGGATTTTAGCAGGCATTCACACTGTAACATTGCAAAAAATAACAGCCTGAGAAATCACAGAATGTACCAGAGTCAGAAAAATGCCATTGAAATGCTGCAAGAATTAGATTTTCTTTAATGATTAAATGTTCTTTCCTCCGTGTATTTAGAAATACTTGTCTCAAAATGAGGCAATGACATACTGTTTAACCAAATCCTTATTTGCTGAGTGTTTCACAAAACAAAAGAGTTTCAGTGTGCTTTGAGCAGCATATGGGCTCCAGTGTCACTGGGTAGCAGACCCTGCTTTGCTGACTCAGTACAGTATTTAATTATTCCACTGTGGAGATGTTCAGATATTTTACGTGTTTAACTTGAGGCTTCTGCACTGTGCTACTGTGAGCAGCCTTGGAGCAGCAGTTCCTTCTGTCTGTGCCTTGTGCATAGGAAAGGAGGGAGGGAATATGGAAATACACCCCAATTATGTAAGTTTGAAACTGAGCATCTGACTCAGCAGGCGGATTTCACTGTTATGTTCCTTGTCTTTTGTATAAAAGAGAGGGAGGAAAGATGCAAATACTGCCTGAGAGAGTTCTTTTCGTACAATTTCTATTACCTGGAGCTGATAAACAGAAGTCATGGTTTCAGTCTGCTACCCTCCAATAAGAATAGCAATTAGTGTTACTTGCTTACCACCATGCAGTCAAGTATAACCACATAATTACATCAAAAGCAGAACAATGACATGAAGAAAAATCCCAAACCTGGTAGAAATTTAAATCACATAATTATGCTCCTAGGTTGAAATTGCCGACATGTTGTTGCCAGTACAAGTTTCTCTCCTCTTCCTTTTATGCCTTGTCTTTCTTTCATCCTTTACTGTAATTTATATTATATTAAGTTATTACCTCACTGTAGCAAGGAATGTGTCATACAATACTTAAGCATTACACTTGCAGGGTTTTTGTTCCTCCTTTGGAATTTAGCCTCAGCAGTTTAAGAAATAGGTTCTAACTCCTGTTAGACGTTACCATTACTTCAGTTGCAGAGGGATGGTGAAAACACCAACATATCTGGACAAACCAAACTGGAAATTTTTTCTCAGTTTTTTATTATTTTCTTTCCGATTTATCCACACTCTCCTCTAGGCTGGACAGCACTTACTGCTCCTTTGCTACTTGCTACTCTTTTCAATCCACCAGCAGTCTGTAGACTGGGTACTCATTGCAAGACTTCTGAAGCCAAAAATCAGTAGTACTAACATGTGATACACTAGTTATTGTCCAGAGAAACTGTGACTGCTCCACATGTTTGACCACTGGCTCGAATACCTAACTTGGTGTGTGCTTGGGTGGTGGAGGTCAATCCACAGACCAGTGAGGACTCACGTTGCCTTACATGGCAGAATCACCAAGCCTTGCACTATTGCCAGCACTTCCAAAAGGATCACAGATACTGTGATATTTATTGTTTCTTAAAGCATCAGGCTTCAAGTAACTCCAAGTTTTTATTCTCTAAGTAAACTTAGAGAAGTTTATCTGTGTCTAGTGAGTACTTCTGGAAAAAAAAAATTCCTTTGATTGCAACTGAAAAACAAGATTCTTAAATGCTCCCATGCCAGGGGCAACCCAACTGTAGTCAGTTGAAGTACATAAAATTGCAAAAGCAAATCCCAGGTTTTCTTTTGGATCACCTGACACAAAGTTTTCAAATGTTTTTGTCCATTACACTGAGCATTCTGTACATACACAGAGACAGTGTGCACACAGATGCACAAGGAGTTTAAAAGTGATGACACTGCTTTCTTTCTCTTCAGACAACATAATACAGGCAAGTTACTTAAACCAGTTGCTTACAGACAGTCACTGTTTTTTCCTCATTTTCTTACACATGAGCTGGCACCTTCAGAAATGATTTTCAGAACTGAGTGCAAAATAGAATTTCACTATCTGTGAAATCAGGCCTTCAGCATTTCAAATGGTCCCTTGAAGAGTAAATAGCCAGAACACATCTGGCCAAAAGCTGTTTATGTATCAGTCCTCTACCCCTGCAGCAGACTACAGCAGCTGCTCACCTCGCATGGCAGTGATGCACTTCCCTGCAGCACTGAAAAATACTCAAAAGAAAACAAGTCAGTTTTACCAGTGGAAGAGCTGAGCGTGCTCTGGGCCCAGCCTGGGCTCCCTCTCTGAGTGGGAGGAAAGCAAAGACTGAGCTACCTGGGCACAGCCCGCTCAGTACCCCAAGTGACACTGGGGCCCCATGAGCAAAAGAACCAGTGGCTTTAAAATAGGAATCCTTATCACAACAGGTTAGGCATGAGGGGACAAAATCAGCCCAAAATCAGTCTGCATCTGCAACTTCCATCCTGGCATTTTCCATTATGTATGTTTTTGACTTTGCATGCTTTATTCCTTTTCTTTGTTGTATACATCATGTGTGATTACCCTCTGTTAAAAGGATAAAAAGGAAACCTGACATGTCATCCTGTGGGATTTTTCAGGCTCAAATACAGCAGAGACACCAGCAGACAAGCGCCACTACACTTGTTTGCACTTGTGCAGCCACAGCAGAGATAAAAGTCCCATTGTCACAGCTCTTACCCAAGCATGGGGCCTCCAGGCAGGCAGTGGTGTTTGTTTTTTCACCTTTATGGTTTGTTTGGTTACCAGCACTGGATGGGCAGTGTAACACATCTGTCTAGTCAGTACTTCCTCTCTCTGGTTCAGATCACTTTTTTGTGCATAAATACTAGACACGATTTGTTGTTCAAGACACTGTAATGGCATTTTCACATCCCCATACAGGGATGGATTTGCTTCTTTGGGGCTGTAGCATTAAATAACTGCAGTTTCAAAATTTCTTCCTTTTGCTGGCAGGTTGCTGAATCGTTGACATGTCTGGAAGAGACGGATGGCTCCAGTGACATGTGTGTGTAGTCAAGTTCTCAGAAAGAAACCCAGGCAGCTTCCTTGTCCTGCCTGGCTCAGGAAATGTGGACACAGAATCATGAGGAGTGAGCAGCACATTGGGGTGTGTGGGGAGAAAAGAGGACTGACCAACCTGCAAAGGTAAAATGTCCTGGCTATCTCTCAGTGTAATGCTCTCAGGGCTGTCACACAAAATAACCCTTGTCCTACTGAGGAGGCTGAAAGTTTTCCTGTCCTGTGGACACAGATCATGCCCTTAGCCAGCTCTGACCTTTGATTACAACCTGAACTGCCATCCGTGGGGAGAGTTGTACCCAGTTACCAGGACTGTCCTCCCTATCTTAAAACAGCTGCTCCATTTCAAAGGCAGAGATTTTGGAAGTTTTTTTTTGTTCCTGAGTATTGCATCCCTGAAGGAGAAATTTTGGATTTATATTAGGCAACAGTTCCTAAAAACGATCAGTGCTCACTTTGTGAAGGAGAGGTTGCTTCTCAGAATCATTTGGTAAGCACCTGTGAAGAAGAGCTACCAGAGCTGCCAGAAAGGATATGATTTGCTAAAATAGTAATTTAATTGATGTTCTATGGTTTGCATTTTGCTCTTTGATGGTGAAAACACTGAGCATAAGGCTCAGTGTTGAAGCGAGAGATGTCTGAGAGCCAGGTGCTTTCCTATGAGTTATTGTATTCTGTTCTTATCTTGATCTCCTTTGTCTCTTTCCATTCAGGATGGAGCAGTGCCACTGAACTACTTTGCTTACTGTGGCAGGAATGCAAACTGGTGATGGGTTTTGATCTGAGATGTAAGCAGGAATGTCAGTCTGGGTGCAGCACAGAGGTTTCCTCACCCTCATGCTGGCTGGAGATGTTACCACTCCAGAGCACAAACCAGACTCTTACACATGTCTTTGATTGGGCTCCCAGAGTGGTTTAATGCACATTATACAGCACAGATACTTTGTAAGATCAAAGCTGTTCTGCTTATTAATGTTCTTGTGCTGTATGTGGTACATGAGGATTAGTTCTATCACTAAAATGTAATCTGGTTACTTTTACCTATTCCAAAGAAGGTTCTGCTAGCTAAAGCCATACAAAACATTTTGTACCATTTCACCTAGTTAGCTGCAATAGTCTTGATGTAAATGCCTTGTGATTTCTCTATGGCATTACTTTTGCCACTTGCTTGGACCTTCTAAACATGACACTAGCAAGGATTTTGACTGTAACGAAGGTGAGTTCACCAACTATTGCTTCACAAGGAGGAAAAATAACATGAAAATAAATTAAATTAAATAATTCCCACTTGCACTTTGCCCTAACTGACAGCATCTAAACCTGTGACAATGACATTGCTGCTGCTACTGGGAGCCACAGATGATAACACTGTGTGGGGGTGGAGGAATCAGGCTCAGTGAATTCGTGGTAGGTATCCATGTGCAGCCAGCTTTCTCTTATGCCACTGCAATACAATTCACCACCTGAGCTACTCCATGACTATTCATTTGTCTGGCATAACCTGTCTGCCTCAGGAAGTGCTGTTAATGCAAATAAGGTCTGTGGAGCATCTTTGCTGCCCCTTTAGAGCTCTTATGACTCGATTAGGAAGTTGCACTTAATGAAACATGTCCTTAAGGTGCCATTGACATGCTTTTTGGGTGTCACACTTCACACTCCACAGGAGCATTCATGCATTGTCCAGCTGTTGCCATGCATTCAGGCAGGCCACCTAACATACAGTGATGTAAGGTTTTCATGATACGTGAGAGCAAACTTCTGGGATTTTTTTTCTTCTCATGATGTCTTTGCTGCAGAAGAGTTGCTGCTGAGAAAAAGTCATTATTATGCCAGCAAGAATAGTTATCTAGCACAAACTATTTCTCCAGTGAAGAAAGGTTCTTCCAGCCTCCACGAATTTTTAACATAGCTGCAGCTTTTGCTTTTAAGATAACAAGGCTTCCTAAAGTGCATGTTCTGAGTCATTAGCAGCTCATTACAAATGTCAAGTATGAAATAATTAATAAAAAAATTGACTTCCAAATTAACACAAAGAAAAATGTAGTGGTCCAGAAATACTCTAATTAATCATTCTTTAGACCAGTACTGCCAATCCTAGAAATCAAAAGTCATGAATTAGCCCTGCCGTGCTCCCCACCTAAACCATGGCTTAAAAATCAGAAGTCATATTTTTGTGGTTAAATCAGTCTGAATTATTTTGTTCACCTTGCGGTAACTTGAGACTGTATCTCAGAGTTGGATCATGTTTTTGTGATTTAAAAGTCCTCATAACAACTGCAGATTTCCTGTTTAAGGAAAGCCAAAAATTCTCCCACACCTGACTCTATTGTGGGTAAATAAATAAATTTTGGTACTCTGCTAAAACTGCAGGTGTTGACCACTGTGAATACAGATGAATACAGGTGGCATGTTTCAAAGATAGATGATGTTCTATAGAACCAAGTAATACACTGGACTGATTGTGACATTTTCTCTTCACATGCCTCTGACTTACTTTTTTGTTTCTTAAACCATCTTGCCAGATAAATAATTTTTTTCCCCTTTTGCATTTAGGATTTTGCATCTTAAACATTTTTCTACTGGTGTGCTTCAGGGGCAATTTTAAGTTTTTGGTATGCCACATTCCACCAGGACTGAAAATGCAGCCAAATTTTCTGATACAAAAGCAGAAAACTTAGCCCAAGAGTTTTATAAAAAGGTCATAGGAAATTATCAGATAATAAAAAAAAAGAAATATCACAACAAGTTTAATACAGAACAGAACTTTGCATGTTCTTATAGTTGAAGCCTGCACAATGGGACAGTTGTGAATTAAAGGATTGACTCTCTAATCATAAAAAAAAAAAAGGTAAATTAAAAAATACAGTGAAGAGCCATGAGTCCTTGAAATGAAGCATTTCCAGATTTTCTGTATCATTTTTTCAGGGATCTCCTTGACAAAGTCAGTCATCCTTTCTTACCGTGGGATTTCCATGATCTGTAAGCAGTATCCTTAAAGTATCCTTATTACTTACTACATAAGTAATCTTGGCTACATCCACACTGTGAGGGGAAGAGAACCTGGGAACAGCAAAACCATGTCCTCTTGACTTCCAACCAGCCTGCTGTCAGCTGCAGGCAGGCTACAAAAAGCCTGTCCCGAGCTGGAGGGACAAACAGACAAGGGCAGGCTCAGCCCCTCATGCCCACCATCCATTGGCTCTCCCTGCTTCCATGAGGCTCTGGGGCATCAGGTCAGTCCTGGGCTGCCATTCACTGCAACGACAGCATCACCCTCGGCTTTCCAGGGCTGTCCCTCCATAAAAAGTTACCTAGTTTTAGTCGTGCCAATGTTGTTAAATACACGCCTTATATAGAAATATATATAGGCACCAAAGGGCACTTTATCCAGTATTGCCTGTGGAGAATGAGGATGCTCTTATAACTCCCTGCTGCTTTAGCTCTGTTGGTAGTGCACTCTCCTTCAGCAGCAAAGCTGTGTAGACACAAAACCTGTGTACATGCTATGCCTAAATTGGGAGGGGAGGGATGGATCTGCACATCTACAAGTGCAAAGTAAGTTCTTATCACCTGCTGCCTGCAAGCCAAGCACATCTCCCTCACACATGAAGGCCCAGTTTTGCCCTGTGGTTTCCCCAAACACCCTCCCTCCCTGCATCTCTGTTGCTCAAACAGGAACTGTTTTGTGTTGCCACCTTTAGCAGATGCTCTAATCTCCCTTTGGCATCTCCCTGCCAGTTGCCAATGCAGCCATGTACACATCTGAGAGCAAAATTTTCTAGGACAGCACTGTGAGGCAAAATGTTTTCACTATTTGTTTTCTCTGCCCTTTCCTCCTAGTTCCTCCTGCCCCCTTCCCTGAGCTCTTTGTTATATCCTCCTCCCCTTTTGCCATTCTCTGACTGCAAAACCAAACTGGTACTTGTTGCTGGTGCTGGGACCCTTATGTAGGTCAACCCCTGTGAAGTCATGAGTCTGGGCTGCAGCTGACCTGCAGCTGCTTCATGATGTAGGAGGGTAACTGGGCTTATAATTTCTTCTTCCACTTGCCCTTGCCTTTCTTCTTCTACTTCCTTGGCAGATCCAGAAGTGCCATGCCATGCCAGCCCACCTGGTGCAAGCCGCACAGAAGTCCCTGTTTTGTCAGTCCAGGAGCCCAAAGCAGCTTACAGACCTTTCCATTCAGTGCCTCCTCCACTTCCATACAAAACCATGAGCACAAGGCTTGTCCTACTGCTGAGAAAGGCTTCTGCACAGTTTCCTTTCAAGCAGAGGACCAGGACTGCAGTTTAAAATGTCACTCAGAAATGTTCTGTGCCTGCAGATGTAAGGGGAGAGCTGGCATCAGCCAGATGCTGGGTTGCTTTGAAAGGCTGTTTTGCCCACAGCGAGACCCCCTTACCCTCTCCAGAGATGAAGCTACATACAGGTACCTCCATACTACACTGGTGAAAAAAATATTGAATGAAGCAGAGCTGTCCTCCTTATCATATTCCTGGTTGACTTACTTGGGCATTTTTGAAACTCCCCTGAACCCCTCACCCACTGTTTTGTAGGGTTCTCAGCACTGAAGATCAGTTTCAGCATGAGCCTCAGTCCCTCTCCTAACAGCTTTCAGTAACAGAAATGGAAAGCAAATCCGAGTCTCTGCCCCATCAGAAACCGCAGCTGCAAAGCTCTCCTACTGTTTCATACACTGCTTTTATTTTTGAACCTGTAAACCTGTAGCACATCCTCTACAAAGGTTAAATTCAAAATTAGCTGCACAAGCATAGGAAGGAAAGTCTGTCTCTCAGCATATGTTACAGTCCCCAACCCCCTCCGAAACAAAATGGAAGTGTCTCTGGTTCAAGGCAGCCTACACAACAGCGAGCTGCAGGAGCTGTAAGCTATTATTTTAGTTCCCAAGGAAAGTAATTACTATAGCAACCAACACATCCGAATGGCTCTTTGGCTGCTAGCGAGACACAAACAACTTGTGCACAAAGGCACATCAGAAACGTGCTGTGTGAAACGTTCTCAGGGAGCTCTGTTTTTTGAAGAGCTTTATAAAACGTGCGTAACAGGCTTCTGAGAAATGACTGCCAGAAAAACAGCAAGCTATTGTACCATGCCATGATCCCAAAATAACCTGATCAATGGCTCAGTATATTTGCCCCTGAAGAGATGAAGCAAAAAAAGTGCAGGCTCCATTTTAAGCCGCGTGCCGGGAAGTACCCAGCAGAGCTGAAGATACATTCAATAAACAATGAAATGGTGGGGGAACGTCTCCCCTTTTGTTCTGAGTACCGATCCAAAATCCCTGCAGCTTCAAGCGCCGGTTCCTCCCCTCGAGCTTATACAGACTTAGTTGGAAAAAAGGGATTTAATTACAGCCTTGTAATGCTGGAGGGTGTGAGAAGTGATGTCTACGTTCTTTTCTGTGTCTGTGCAGCAACCAGCCCCCGCAGACCCCATCTCCAGCTGCAGTGCTGGGTACATCACTGTTGCTATTACTGAATAAGGAAGCTTCTTCAGCAAGAGCAAATTGTAATCCTTGGCCATTGCTGAAGTATTACAGTGTTTGGAGTGTCTGTGTCACTTTCAAATCAAAAATGCCACTGTGTAATAACAGCTTGATAATTTCTGGTGTCTGCCTGCAAAGCTACAACACTTCATGGTGTTGAGACAAAAAGCTTAGATGTCCAAAACAAGAGATCTGGTCCAAGCAACCTGGCCCAGGAGTATTGTTTAAAGTTTCTCCACAGGACACATATAGACATGACACCTGTCTCAAGTATGATGAGTACCATTAACGTCACACTCCTACTCCACTGCACAAGGCAGCTCTGATGAAAATGGAGGTTATGGTTCTGGGTAACTCAGAACAGATTTGGATCCTATAAGGGGGCACAACACGTCCCTTCACAAATCTGAACTGCTTTTTTAAAATCTTTTTTTAATCAGTTGAGTCTTACAGTCTTGCTCTGGGTCCAGAAGAAACTGAAAATCATGGCTGGATTTAACATAAAGACAAGATTAAGGAAGGAAATGTAGTGATGTAATTTATTACAGAAGTGCCTTACAACCAAATAAAGAAGGGATCTTGTCATGGCAGGTTTTGCACAACAAAGTTTTGGTTGACTGTAGCCTTTTAAGCAAAGTCACTTTATTTTGGATTAAAGAAAAACATCTGAAAGAAGCACAAAACCGAAGTATTCATAAGAAAATAACAAGCATGCATAAAATCCACTTCCTCGCTTCTGTCTTGCAAAATGGCAGCTGCCCTGCAAGCACCTGGAATTTCCAAACTGCTGATCCCAGGGAAATAAATTCTCCTCTGTAATTTTTCTCATAACAAATTTATTTTCTGATCGTAATTGACTGTGCACTAAATAGCTCCCTCGTAAAAAACAAAACAAAACAAAAAAACCAATAACACAGTTCTTTTTCACAATGTGCCTTTTTACTAGCTCTTTGGTGAGGGAAAGGCAGGACCACTCACTCAGACTGACTTCCCAGTTCACCTTTGCTACTAAACAGAAATATCTTGCCTGGTTTAGAGATGCTGAGACCTGTGGGACCAGGCTTCGTGCCACACCTCTGCTATACCTGGAGGGTCACTGGCTGTGATAGAGCAGATAAATCCTTGTTCCTCCAAAACATTTTGTGTTTTGGGTTGGAAAAGGCTGCTGCAGTGCCTTTTCAGTGAGAGTGAGGGGAGACATGAAGTAGAGATCTAGTGCACTGCCCGGCTGCTCATGCAGAGCTGCAAGGCAGAGAAGTGAAACCAAAGTTTCAGAGATAAAGCTCTTTTGAACACTCACCATCTGTAGAAGTGCCCTGCTGCCAATGCCAGGTGTATTCAGGCCCAGTACTGCAGTTTTCTTCTGAGAAGAAAGAAAAGAAAAATACAAGGAGCTTGCACTTGGCCATCTCTGTAAGCAAAACTCAGTGCCACGGTGAATAAGGCCCAAAACAAAGGCTTTCTTAAAAATAGGAATCACCACAAAAAAAATTTAGTGTGGTGAGATGTTGGGCACGACTTGCTTGTATCCTGCCCCTTCCCCTCACCCATCTCCCCCATTCACCAGAGGCAGACAGACAGGATGCATGCGAAGCTGAACCATAAGAAATCCTCGAGGTCATGAAGCAGCACTCTTGGAATACCTTGCTCAAATCCTGTACCTGACATTGCTCGTTATTGTTTCCTGCAAGATTCAGGCTTGTGCAAGCTGGTTTCCTTTCTAGTTTATCTGCCAGCTTGAAAATTGGGCGGCTGGTTCATGAACAGATTTGTGTGTGGTATTACTTTTGCACTTGCACAGTCTTACATGTCACTGAGGCTTGAGTGATCTTGCATCTGTGAAGGTAGGTGAGAAAATCAGGCTGTTCGTGACTATTACACCAGATAAAGAGTTGGATCTGGACCTTGTCTGGTGCAAATCAACAGATTAGATAAAAGTGGCATCTCATGTTGCATTAAAAAAAATCCCATATCTTAATGAAATCTGGTCTTTGCAAAGCAGAAATGCTTCCTATGTCTGGAGAAGCACATTAATAGAGAGGTGTTGAGGGAGCCAAGGTGCTAAAGAGCAAGCTTCTGGGAATGTCTGCGAGTGAAAACACTTCATGAATTGGCTATAAATGAGGCTGCCCCCTCTTCCATCCCTCAGGAGCCTTCCTCACTCTCTGTCCCATCTCAAATGGGAGGTGGTATGGATGAGCAGTAAAAAGCATGTTTATTTGAAATGCTGTTTTTGGATAGAGAGCACTGGTTGTGAAGGCACAGAAGGAAACACAGGAACAGCCATTCGTGTTACACAGCAAACATGAGGCCATCCCTGACAAAGATGTGCAGTTTCCAAACCATTTCTGCTCAGCCCTGGGTGGGAGGTTTTGTTTCTGTGTTGGATAAGAATTTGTAGTTTGTCTTGTCAAAAGATGATGGCGGTGTTGGAAATTAGCAGTCACTGGTTGATTGATTGAGGCTTTTTGGTGGCAGTTCTTGGAATTATTGGTTCTTTGAACAAGTTCTGAAAATGGGACCTCATAGAAGTACAACCATATCAAATTGTAGTGATGTTCTCTTGCCTTGCACTTAAGCTTTGCCAAGAGAGGTCAAAAATGTGCACACACATTACTTAAATGTTGCCGGGGTTTTCCCTGCAGACTGAAATTGCCTGCAAAAACCTAAGAGAGGCAGAGATCGATATTTCAAAAGACGGTGATTTTTAGTAGAGTCCGGGTCAGAGCCATCAGCAGGCGCTGCCTTGTGACTCCTGCGGAGGGACTAAGAGGGGGCACAAGGGAAGAAAACAGCATTTCGTCATGCCACGCTTTGCAAGGGCCGTGGAAGTCGTGTCAGTGTGGTGGAAGTGGGGGAGAGGAGCCGGAGGCGGCGATGCTCTGTCCCCTGACCTTGCGAGCTGGCGGCTGCACTGCCCGTCCCGGCAGCGCCCGCCTGAGCACCGCAGCCTCGCTTCCTCCTCTCGGCGTCCTTCCCTCTCCCTCCTTTCCTTTCGGCATCCTTCCCGCTCCCCTCGACCACCTCCCGCCGCCCGGAACCGGGTGACAGCCCCGGGGTGCCCAGCGCTCGCCTCTGCCGGGCGCGGCGCGGCTCCTCCCCGCACCGGGAGGCGGCCGGGAGGTTGTTCTGGCCGCCCTTTGGAGCCGTGTGTGTTCCGATCCCAGGCGCCATTGCTTCTTCCTCCGAGTGACCTTCCCGGCCAGGGCTGCGGCTCCACAGAGGTGCCGGTGGCCGGGTTTTGGGGAGCGATGACGACGGTGCGCAGAGAGGCGTTCGGGCGGATGCCCCGGGAGGAGGGAGGCGGAGAGGTGGAGAAGTTCATTTTACAATCGGACAGCGTGAAAGTGGAGATCCTGTCCTTAGGGTGCATCATCGCAGCTCTGGAGACAAAAGACAGGGACGGGAAGTTTTCAGATGTTGTCCTAGGATTTGACACTTTGGAAGGTGGGTGTAAATATGTTTTTAAAAAACAAAACAGAACATAAAAATACACCACCACCACCCCCCCCCAATCAGGCAATTTAGTAATTTAACCAGCGTTTACTAGTCTATTGCCACACTGCATGATTTTCTTCTAAGCGTCCCCTTCAAATCATGGGCTGAACAGATACAGTTCCTGCTGCCAGTCCTGAGCTCAGTGGATGTGGAACAGGGACACTGGTGGCTCCAGGTTGCAGTGTGCCACTCTGATGGGGCAGCTCTGAGTCATTTTTTGACTGGCAGTGACAGAGGCCTTTTCTGCAAATCTGCAAAGAATACAAGATCCCATCAGGCTGTTTTAATCAAAGATGTACACGACTAGTGAGCTGTGTGTCCTGTGAAACACTGGGACTGCAACCGCCTCTTTAGTCCTAGAGGGAAGCAGAGAGGGACACCTCCAAGTCCATAAGCACACCTGGAGACCACCCGTCCCATCCCAATCCTTCTGTTTAACCGTGTGCTGTTTTTCTGGACAGGTTACACAAGGAAGCACCCCTTCTTTGGAGCTGTTGTAGGGCGTGTTGCCAACAGGATTGCGAAAGGGAGGTTCACCATGGACGGGAAGGAGTATCAGCTGTTCCTCAACAATGGGCCCAACAGCCTGCATGGAGGAGCCAGGGGATTTGACAAGGTGAAAATCAGGCTGGTGGTCCCAGTGTCCTCCCAGCACACAGCCTGTGGGGTTGTGGCAAGAGGGTATGATGTCTTCACTCCTGACCCTGTAGTGGGTGTTACTGAGTTGAATCAGCTCAGAAAGTGCTGTGAGTGCAGGAACAGGAGGAAGCAAGACAGATCTTGTGAGCTGCTGGGTTGGCTTGTCTTTGCCTGAATTTGCAGGGTTCACTTATATAATCTGTGGATGCAGTGCAGAGGGTGGCTGTGCTTCCTCTGTGTGCCTGCAGCCCTGAGGCCTCATGAGCCCAGTTCTGAGAGGGTTGTCCTGGGTGAGAGGCTGCTCCTGCAGAGCCTGGGTTGGACACGGTGGTGATGACCCAGCCTCAAGTGCAATGGAGGCTCTCCAGGCTCCCGCTGTGCCACCTGGAGTGGGTACTGTAGTTGTGCCAGTGACCAAAGAAAGTTCTTGTGGAATGGTGATCCACACAGACTCATTTCCACCTGCAGTTTCAAGGTTGTTCCTTGCCCATAGCTTCTCCCAGAGTCAGAAGGACCCGGGTTTACAGAAACTAGGTATCATTGCTCATTTTTTGTGGCAGCACTCCCAAATAAGTGAGACCAGAGTGATGCTGTGGGTTCAGTGCAGTCATTGCATTGCCCCCTTCTTGTTCCCTTTTCATCCTGGTGACAGCCATGCCCCACGCTCTCACTCTGACTCATGGCAGTGGGGAACTAGATCAGGCCTGCAAAATGCTCCTGGATCCAGGATCACTGTGTCTCTTCCCATGCCCTCCCCTGTGACCTCCTGAGATAAAATAATCTTTCCCTGCCCCCCAGGGCACTCAGCCTTTTCCATGTTCTCCCAAGAGCTGCTACTGAAGTCAGATACTGTCCCTTCACTACAGGTGCTAAGAACAACCTGAGCATTTCCTCTCTTGCAAGCCTTGCTGATAACCCTGCCTGATTGCAGAGCAGGTTCAGAAGTCTCTGCTTTCCTGAAGCCTTGGGCTTTGTCAGATCAAATAAGTTTGTAACCAGTAAGTAGCTGATCTACCATTTCCCCAGAGGAACACATGTGAATGTCCAGGTGCAGCTGCTCTCCTGGGTTAATGTTTTATTTCGTGAAAGGACATCCAGACTGATGGGACACAAGTCAGTGTGTCTGGAAAAAAATCACTTCTAGGCAGCACAGTGTAAACCAGCATCAGGTTCCAATTAAATACTTCTCAGCAGCCTTGGAGAAAAGGGAGTACTGGGGTGGCTTGGCTGTTGTACCCCCAAAGAGGACAATTCAGTTTAAAGTTTCTTTACACACCCTGACCCCTGTGAGCTGGAGCTGAAAACATGCACTCCTTTGAGCCTGGGACTTCCAGGCTGTCTTCTGCAGGCAGCAGACATGGTCTCTTCTTCTGCCTCTTCCCCTTGCTTGCTGAAGGCACACCAGCTTGGTGGGGACAAGGCAGTGACATCTCCCAGGCCGAGCTTTGTGTCCTCTGGCCTACAGGGCACAGCTGGGGACCTGCTCAAGATCTCCTTCAGGAAATGATCACTGTTCAGACACAGCCCTAACACAAACAAGACACACTGGTATTTGCCTGTGACTGTCTTGTCCATCTTGTCAGTTTTTCCTGATCTTGCAGATCTCAGTGCTGCAGTCAGCATGTGGTCTGATGAGAATGTCTTGCAGCTGTTTTTACATGGCAGCGGTACGTGACCACAGTGCTGGGGGACTTTAGAAAATAACCCTCTTATCTTAAAAAAAAATAGTGATACCTGTATGCTTCCTGGACTTTAATAGCTTTTTCTTCAAAGAACATAAATAGAAACTCATATTTAAAACCTCAGCATCTGTACAGCAGTGGTAGCTGCAGTCCAACTGCACTCTGTGCAGGAGGACTTGCTCTGCAGCCTGGTATATTTGGCACCCTCAGTTCCCATGTTTGGTGAAAATGATGGCTTTTGACAGTGCCCCATGTTTGTGATCGCTGGGCAGGATATGAGCGGGATCATCTCAAAAGGTGACTGTTCCTAAATCTGTCCTCTTTGGTTAGACGATAACTGTTCCTTAGGCAGATACAAAGCTCCAGAGACTGGACACCTCATCTCTTGTCACACATCCATCCTTAGCATCAGGTCCATGGCCAGGGTCAAACCTGCTGTCTGGGCAGCTGTGTATGGAGTGCTGCCTTGCTTCACTCACCGGCATGTTTGACTCCAAGTAGAGCGCCGGTCCCTGGTCTGTGGCAGGGGCAAGAACGGGAGAGGTGCCAGCTATCCAGAGACATGTGGATGTGTCTGGCAGTGCCTCTGGTATATTTAATCCAATCCCAGCAGGAGCTCCCAGTGTGTACTTACAGTGCCCTAAAAGCCAGAGCCTAGTGAGCAGAGGAAAGGGTGGCAGCTTGTTGAAGTGATGTTGCTCATCAGGAGATCCACGGAAAGGGAAGTAAGTCAAGCAGCAGAGCAAAAATCAAACTCTCTAGGCATAGGATAACATAGACTGGAACAGATGCCCATCAGACTGCCAAACTGCCTCATTTGTTTGGCTGCTCATCGGAAAACCTGTTCCCTGATGCTGGTCCTGGCTGACCGAGAGCAGGCTTGTGCCTGTGTTTTCTTGCTTTTTTTCTTTTCAACAAGGGGATCTCAATTTTAGTCCTTCATAGGGAGAAAAGGCTTGATTGGGCTATTTTTTTAAATTTTTTTTTCTCTTCTAGAGGTGAGGGCAGGAAAGGTGATAGAAAAAGCCTTTGTTCCAGTGCAGCACCCCTTGAGTGCTTTCTATTCCTGTGTTTAGCCCACCCTTTGGCAGGACAGAAGAGCACCATGTTTCCCATTACTGTCCCACTAATGTCATGCTCCTTGCAGGTTCTCTGGAGCCCCCAGGTACTCCCGGATGGTGTCCGCTTCTTCCGGCTCAGCCCCGATGGTGAGGAAGGCTACCCTGGGGACCTGAAAGTCTGGGTGACCTACACCCTTAGTGGTGGGAAGCTGGCCATCAACTATCAAGCCCAGACCAGCAAGACAACTCCCATCAGCCTGACAAACCATGCATATTTCAACCTCGCAGGGCAGGTAAGAGTGGGGAAATGAACCCTGTGGAGAGACACAGGACGTGCCCTACTTGTGGGCTGACAATTTTTAGCTGTATTCTATCATTGCTTCTAAGATAATGTACTGAATCCTTGCACGAGTGGTGCAGTTGAGATCAGGGCCTGTAATGCCAGCACTGAAATATCAGGTCGAAATGGGGAGAGGAAACATTTTTAAAAGGGGATGTGAGATGGCCAAAATTGCAGAGTAGCAAGGTTGCGGTACCAGGGTGCAGAGGGCTCCTGTACAAGGTCCTATCAACCAAATGGGCAGTGAATTGCAGCTGAATTTTAGTCTCACTCTGTTTATAACTGGGCTTGGAGCAAAAGGATGTGCGAAATAAAATGTTGCTGGGCAGAGCAATAGGATAATACAGTGTAGTCATGCTTGGATGCAAGACAAAGACCCTTAAAAGTGTTAGTGAGAGACAACCCAGCCCCTCTGTGCAGGAGCTCTGCTCAGGCTGCTGCCCTGGTCATGGCTGTGCAGTTGTTAGTGTACCCTCCACTTGTACTCCCAGAGCTACAGTGATATGAACACCTGCAGCGTGCAAGTCAGGTGTGTTCCAGAGGAACAGGTGACCTTTGGGCATGAAATTGCTCCTCAGATTAGATAGTGACCTGAAGACTCAGTTTTGATCCTGCTCCTCTTCCAGCCTGGCGGGTTCCCTGCCAGCATTCCTAAGGCTCTGGAAGAGGAGGAGTGCATCCCTGCTGCACTGCAGGAGATGAGCCAGGAAGATGGGTTGCACTTCTCCCTGCTTGCTCTCTTCCCCCTTTGCCCACTGCTGTGTGCTCAGCACCCAGTGTGTTTTGGATAGTCAATCTGCAGGGTGGTACTATTTGGTGAGGTACAAGTACAGACTGATGGTCTCTGCCCCGTGGGATTTACAGCTCCTGGGGACCATACATGTTTTTGCCCATGCCAGTACTATTGTCCTGTGCCCAGGGTCAAGGTGGGATGATGGCTGGAGGTCCCTCAGGCATTACCAGGTCAGCTGTGGTACCACTGTGCTTAGGGGTGCTTGAAGAATGGAAGGGCTGCAGCAGGAATCTCAGCATTCCCTATCCTCCTGCAGGGCTCACGGGATGTCTATGACCACGAGATCTCTATTGAAGCAGATTCCTACCTGCCTGTGGATGACACCAAGATCCCAACTGGTGGGTGATGCAGCACTCACGGCACACGGTGGGAGCGGTTTTACAGAGGAAATGCCTGTGGGTGTTGGGAGCAGCACTGCCTGGCAATGGGAACATGCCAGCACCCAGGGGACTCCAACCACAGCAGGGCCCTCACCCTGCAGGGCACAATCACACTGCACATAAGTAGAGTGGGCAGAGCCAGGTGCTGACCATCACCAGCCCAAGGCAGACCTGGAGACTGGTTTCTGTCTAGGATGTGCAGGCAGGAGCAGTAGGAAATGGGGCCAGAGGCATGTGAGATGTGAGACTGTAACATGGGTCCATCCAGAAGATAAGCTACCTGTGACACCTGGAGGAGTGGATTCCCTGGTTCAGGGGGCTTTTGCTCAGCTGGATGTGTCATGCCTATGCACAAGCAGGGGAAGAGCTTAAGGCCATACCAAAACCACTGCCCTGCGAGAAGATTTCACCACAGAGCTGTTTCACATCCTAGTTGTGGCCAGCTTGCTACCCCTGCTTTTTGCAGTTCCTTCTTCTGTGTGTAGTCTTAGTCCTGGGGTGAAGACAAGATTCGTGCAACTATTAAAGACAGAGCCCTTGTGTGCAGTGGTTGCTGTATTTTATGTAAGTGCCTTGATCAGAAAGGTTTCATTTTTTTCCAAAGTGTTTTTCTACCGCGCAGCTGAATTGAGTAAATGTGTTCCTTTTAGACGGGATCAGGAGCACAGAAATGTGCTGTTTTTCAGGTGCAGACTGATGCTTTCCAAGGTTTGCAGGGCACACCTGGTGCAAAGCTGCAGCTGAGCTGGATGCGTGGCTGCAGTGAGCAGAGTATGGCTCATGGGGCCAGCAACAGGGCTGGGATGTCCCCACACCACCATCCCCAATGCTGGCAGCTGCCAGCTGACCTTTGGAAAACTCTCCTTTTAGAGAAGGGTAGGAAAAAATATGACTTCAGAGAAATATTCCCTCCCCTTTTCTTCCTCTCTCCCCCCTCCCATGCAAAACCCCCCATCTTTGGGTTGGCGTGGCTGCATTTTGCGCTGTGTTTAGTATGTCTTAGGGTTTTTCTTGCTGCTTCATCACTGCATTCCCACAGCAGGTCTTAAAAAAGACAAGAGAGAAAATGTTGAGTTTGTGGTCTTGAACCATTTTGCTGAAATAATGCTGTGAGGCAGGAGGGAATGGGTCCCACTATACAGCCCATATTTATTCAGAGATCTGGGACAATTAATTTATTTACACAGAGAGAGATAATATATGTACATACACAAACAGTAATAGCTAAGTGTTGGGTTTATATTAACTAGCTTGTGTAGTTACATATACAAACCTCCCTTGTGTTTTCTTGCTCCTTGTCTGTGCTTTGTCCCTGCTAAGGACACCAGTGTCCCCGGGGGCTGCCAGCTGTGCTGGGGGACAAGGTGGTGATGTGCCAGCCCAAGTCACAGTGGCCACAAGGCAGGCTTGCTCAAAGCAGGACACTGCAACGAGACAAGGATCACAAATGGCTAAAAACCCTTGGCTCACCAAACCGAGAGATCTCAACCCCACCCAGGGGCCAGCCTCACAGGGGTTTGCTGGTGTGTGAGTGAGTGGCTGATGCTGCTGTTCTCCTTGCTTAGGGGAGGTGGCTGCTGTGCAGGGCACTGGGTTTGATCTCCGTCAGCCTGTGGAGCTGGGGAAGCACTTGCAGAAGTTTCACCTGGATGGCTTCGACCACAACTTTTGCCTGCAGCAGGTGCAGTCTCCACGCCTTGTAGCCAGGTAGGCTGGGACCTTGGCAGGAGTCCCCCACCCCTGGAGCTGTGAGTGCCTGTTCAGCCAGTCCCTTGGCATCTTCCACCGGCATCTCCCCAGGGTTCGCCACCCGCCCACCGGCAGGACCATGGAGGTTCACAGCACCCAGCCTGGCATCCAGTTTTACACAGGGAACAACCTCGATGGCTCCCTGAAGGGCAAAGGTGCCATCACATATCCCAAGCACTCCGCTTTCTGCCTGGAAACCCAGAACTGGCCCGACGCTGTCAACAAGGTGAACTGTCCATTCCCTCTATGGGGCGGGGGGATCGTACCCCACCATGCTCCGTGTCTCTGGGCCATTAAATATATAGACAGAGTCTGCTTGTCAAGGAGGTGCTTTGTAGACACCAGAACAGAGGCAAGCACAGGCCACAGCATACCATGGTTTTAGGCAGGGGTCAGTCAGCACAGCAGGGACTGGCCCTGTGCAGCCCACCTAAGGGTCTAGAGCAGAAGACCCCACTGGGGCCTTGCCGTGTCCTCATAAATCTGAATCATTCCTTGTGGCCTGATCCATTCAACCGGCGGGAGGATTCACCCACTCAGCCAGCTGGCAAGTGACAGGTAGTTATACACTGCTACTGGAAACAGCTGGGGGGAGCTGTGGGATGCTTTGGGAAGGCCAAAAGGATGCAGATGTGTTTTTATGACCCTTTGTGGTCCCACAGAATGCACTCACAGATGTGCTTCTGCCTCTCCTCAGCCCCACTTCCCCAACGTCCTACTCCAGCCGGGTGAGGAATACAACCACACCACGTGGCTCGTGTTCAACGCTGCTTGAGGAGAAGGGCTGCTGAGTCCTACCACTAAGGGGTAAGTGCCTGCAGCAGCTTAGCCAGAAACCCTGCCAGGTGCTGACAGAGCTTTTCAACTACCCTGGGTGATACATCCCACTTGGGAGCATTTTTCCTCCTCTGTGGTTTTCACCCGTGGTTTCTGCTGGCTTTAACTTCTGTCACTACCTCTGCTGCTGTCTGGTCTGTGCACAGCTCTTACACTCTGTCCAGCCTCACCCTGGGCATTAGGTTTTGGTTTGCAGTAAAAACACACTGAAAACACCTTGTTTAGGGGCATGGCATTTCACAGCTCCAACTACAAGAGGAGAGTATCTGGCAATATTCATGTGGAGCATGTGTCAAGGCTGATGCAGTTGTGTTTGTTACAACACTGCTTTTTGCAGCCAAGTGCTCTGAGCTGCACTGGCTGCTGCCCTCTTACACAGTGCACAGAGCTCGTGCAGAATAGCTTTCTGGAGGACGGTGTGCTGGGATTATCCCAGGTGGCTGCCCTGGATCCTCTGGTTTAACACCTATTTGGAAACCAGCAGGAGCTACACAAGAGCATCTTCCATGCTATGTCTTGGCTGCTTAAGTGAAGCAGGCCCATCCATGTAGTCCCGAATATACAACTGCAGGAGGAAAACCATCGTATTAATGTTGTGTTTCCACATGAAGCGTGATCTCCAAAACCCTGTAGGGGCCTGTCTGATGGAAACCTCCATGTTTCTGAGGTTTGGTAGAAATTGGCACAAGCCAGGGGGATGGCAGTACCATCACAGGGGGGAACTGACAGCCCTCTCCCCAGGGAAATGGGTACACAGTCCTTGGGCCAGGAGGGGCACCACAGCCTGGCTCCCACCTTCTCCTGCCTTGCTGCTGCTAAAGGGGACACACAAGCCCTGGCTCCCGCTGACAGATTGTATCCAGGGCCCGCAGCACTTCAGTGTGCTTTCTCTGCTGCAGAGCTGCAGGAACACCCTTGCTCCCACTGGAAGTGCCTGGCAAATGTGGCAGACCCGTCACAGTCAGTTCTGCTGTGCTGACACCAAAGGAAGTACCCCACTGCTCTCCTGCCATGCCTTGAGCCCACAGACATACACAGTGAGTGGTCACACTACACAGCTGCCGTTCGTACTGGGAGGGATGGTATCACTTGAAGAGCAAAGCCCAATTGCAGGGAACACCAGGTTGCAACCCGTGAGAATGGGGTTTGCCCACCACACCACAGACCTCAGATACATGTCCCCTTGCCCCCTACTCCCAGCCAGGCTGTGTGGGGTGTGCACACCCCAACCAGAGGCACAGGGCACAGCAGCAGCAGTCACACAACGCTCCCATCAGGAAATCTCTTCCAATTGTTCCCAAACACTATGGAATTTGTGGTGAAATCCTTCCAAACTCGGGTGAGAGCTGGAGCTGCACAGCCTCCAAGGATGATGAGCTGAGGGGAGCAACACAACCACCCTGTTTTGGACACCACAGCTGCACAGAAGCACAGCTGCCAGCTTTGCCACTGCTTCCTCTCTGCACCTTGCAAGTGCTGGCTGTCCCTGCCACCACAGCCCTGCCTCCTTGCTCAGGTTCTCACTGCTACACCCGGGTTTAGAGGAACCCCAGCCCCTTACAGAAATCCCAGGCTCCTCTGCTCAGTCTTCCACAGTGTCTCTGGGTACTGAAAAACAGGTACCAGTATAGCTGTCGTGTCAGTCTGCAGGTTTATTGTGGAGTAGGTTTGCCTTAAGAGTACAGAAAAGGTGATCAAATTCCAGAGCAGTGGTGTACATGTGCCTCACACCAGGCACACCACAAGCCAGGCAGGCAATGCACAACCAATAAATATTCCAAACACATATCACAGGCTTTGGGCATTTGGGCTAAACCACTGCAGGGTAACGTTCGTGCCACCCCCTGCTCTCCCATTGCAGCAACAGTGGGATTTAATGGGTATTGCCAGAACACTGATCATCACATGGAACACCAACACCCACCGTGGGCACCAGGGGAGGATCCAGGCACAGGAACCACCACAGCAGTGAGGACCAGGCATAAAGGCCAGACAGTGCTGCAGCGTGACAGTATGCTCAGAATCTGGACTGTTGACTCAGACACTGGAAAAGCTCCATGAAGTCATTGTTAACAGGAAACCTGGTTCTTGAAAACCATGGGCTACCCAAGGTGTGGCCCAAGTTCATCAACTTTTTTTCCATTTGAGCCGCTCTGCTGTGGTTAACACACTGGAAGCAAACTGCCATCATTTCATTAGAAGCCCAAACAGGCCTTGCTTTCTCTTTCAGTGCTTCTTTACTGCTGCAGTTGGCCTTTATTTCTGCTGGATATCCCATCCCAGCAAAAAAAAAGTTTGCTTTTCTCCCTTCCGCCTACCACTTTGTTTGTTCATAGTCTAACATTATTTCCAGTCTCTTCTTGTGATCTGTGTCAACAAAGTGCCTTATCATGCAATTCTCTAATACAGAATGAGGACAAACAGAAAGCCTGACACCTATACACAAATAATTAGTCCTACAGGTTGTGTATTTGCTGTAAGAAATCAGCATAACTTAACAAAATCATCTCCAGGATAGGGCTGCTTTAAGACCAAACCAGTTTCTGTGAAGCAGCTTAGAACTCCTGAGATCTGCTGTGAGAATCTTTCACCTTAAGGAGGAGAGTTTGAATGAGCTGCAGAAAGACTGAAAACAGCTTTCTTCTGCCTCTCATTTTCACGAGGTCCCTCAGAAAGTAGGTCAGAAGACCTTACATCTTCCCTCAAAAAAAGAAAACCTGCCTCAAGATACTTTAAGAAGTTTTCTTTATAGTAACAGCCTAAGGAACTAAAACAATGCAACAAGTAGCAATTGTCAAGTTATTAATGATCTCTATTACCTTTAGAGGTTTCTGCAGATGTTATTTGCTTCAAAGATGTGCTTTGGAGAAAATTTAAGGATAAACTTTTCAGCCATCTGGTATCATCAGTCAAACACCAGGGAATAAGCTTTGCAGAATAAGCAGATCAGGGAGAAAAATGAATGCCCACTAAATATCATCACAGAACGAAAAGGGCATATGTCAGTTTTTATCCATCTGCAAAGAGAGATGGATTTTAAACTCCACTATAAAGAAAGCAGGAACTGATCCTTTCATTAAAGACCATCCACCAGTAAATGTGAAAAGTGACTACCTTGAGAAGACTCTGACCAGTGTTAGTCATTCCCATTTTAGACATTTTTCACCCACGTTACATGGCACACAACTAAAATTACCCAAATGTTAACAGAAGCAGCAGGGTTACTACAGAGGAGTTTTAGTTAAAAATACACATTTTATTTCAATGTGCCAATAAAAAAGTCCCACATTTTCATATCACAGGAAGTTAATTCATACAATAAAAAGAGACCTGTGCTAGTCTCTTGGTGTGACTAACTCAGAAGACCCAGATCATGCCAAATTTTAGTTGATATACTCTTCTATCTACATTCTTACATTTACAAAGACACCACAAAATCCCTTATAATAATGTAAGCAAAATAACTTTCTTCCTAAAAGATTAACTTCATAACTTTAATCCATTCTTTCAGGACTTGCACTTCTTTGAGGGCTTCCTGATGGTGAACGGCTGAAAGGAAAAGAATCCACAATTAACATTTCAGCAATCACTTGGGATTCACAAATACAGGAAAAAGCAACAGAAGGACACCTAGACTCTGGCACACCTTAAGCAGTTTTTTAATGAAATAACCAATCTCTGCTGACCAAAGTGAATGGGTTGGTGATTTAGAGATAATACTTCTTTCTTTCTTTCAAATTTTTGCATTTCTTTCCTGTTATTTTTATAACACAATTTAAATGTGATTATTGTAAGGTCATTTAATTACTAATAGTGACCTTCAGAGAAGCAGGATATCTCCTCACTGTTCTGATAGAGCAGCTTGTCAAAAATTTTTGTGGTGATCACTCAGCACTTATTCATGTCCTTGTGATTGTCTGAAGCTGTAAAAATGAACTATTAAAGAACTCAAATTGGCGAAAAAATGCTGCTGATTCTGTCACTACACATTTACACAGACACATAGAGAGAAAACTCTTTACTGACTTATTGGGATAAACAAAAATAATCTGTGTAATGGCAATAAAAACCACAGGCTCGATCTTCCATTCCCAACTGTTGTGCCAGATTATTCCACACTACCTTCCCCAACCTCCATGTAGTTTTTAATGAGACTGAAAGCTGATTGCCAGGTTTATTTTGTGCTTTAGACTCATCAGCCTCTGTGCAACAGAACTGTTAGGGAACTGAAAGGAACAGAGGAGCAGGTGCCCAGAGGAATTATCACCACAATCACAACATTATTTCTGTTAAAAAAGATCTCAGCAAAATACTTCTTCAGTATTTTCCTAAAAGCAGCAGTCAAACTCCTAAGCAGAGATCCCTGCAGATACTACAATACCAGCTCTACACAGTCTATGTTGTTAGTAGGGAGATCAACATACCTTCTCTTTGGAGATGGTGATCGGGACTTGGACCGGCTGTCAAAACAGAGTATCATCAGTGCATCTTAAAGGTCAAATGGAACTTTTATATATTAAAAAAAACAAACCAACATATCAGAAAGCAATGGAATTATTAAGGGAATCTAGCCAGAAGGTCTTTCCAACGGCAAAGTTTTCAAACCAACTTTTACTCTGAGGGGGATTCTCAATTCTTTTAGCGTGGAGAGGAATTTTAAGCAACTGTCTTCATCAGACAGAACAGAAAAACAAGGGGTAGTACTGAGGTGAGGCTTTGAGAAAAGCAACATCACCACAGATTCCTGCTGCTTTATCAAAGCATTACCAAAGCTCAAGCCCTTTATCTGATGGGTAGAAGAATTTTAACAGAGCTGAGCACAAAGGCACAAGAATTTAGTACTATGTTGGAAACTACAAAGAATTAATGGAAACAAAAAGACAGGTAAGGAACATATTCCAAAGAGCTGCAGAGAAATTTTTATAACCTCTGTCATATCACAAACAGATTAGCTGGGGACCTGTGTTTGAGGGATTTTGTTTCTAAAGGAGCAGGCTCTGTTAGCCAGTCACACAAACCTAACACTGAATTTGAGAGAGGACTGCAGGCTTTATCTGTACGTACTCACCTCTTGGCCGGTGAGCCAGATTTTGATCTGCCATGAGACCTAGACCTATAACAAGGAGAAAAACCACAGCTCATCAGGGAAGCTCATAGCATGTGTGTTCCCATGTTTGAGACAGCAGGAATCACACTCATTGTATGAGAACTGTCACGCTGAACACACAGAATCCTGCACTTTCCAGGGCTTTGCCTGCGAAGTTTCAGAAAAAAGCTTTTTACATGGATGCTGCATGTGTTGCTCTGTACTTTGGTCCCTGGCTGGTGTTTGCTGATGCAGGTGGCAGGAATACATGGACAACCCAAATCCCAAGCAGTATTTTTAGAGCTAATAAAAAGCCATGTTCTAAACTTCCAAGTTTTATAAGGCTTGAATGACATCTACCACTACAGCTGACACTGGCTGCAGACAGCATATTCCTGTAAGTATCTTCTCCTTTATGAAGTTCATCTTATATATGCACTTAACTGAATTATTTTTTCAAATGTCTGAACTTAATCCTTGTGCAAAAAACTGTCAAAAATGTCAGTCTTTGAGCCAAGACTGCTACACCATAAGAATACTATTACTGCCTGAAAGCCTAACTGAAATTTTTAGGTCCTCAAAGGAAGTGTTCTACATTCCACATCCAAGGCTTTCCACAACAATTTCAACATGTATGTTGTGTTGCTGTCAAACTAGCAAACACCATGTAGTACTTAATCAGTCTGCCTTCCTCATGAATCCAGAGCCTGTCTCTGGGTGTGATGCATTCCTTGGACTACTGTGAAGAAACCATGTTTCAATTCACTCACGTGATTGGAGTTAAGCAAAAGGTGAAGTTTGGCTGCTTCTTTATGTAACTGTATACACAGTTACAACTGTAACTTCCTCTGCCTCAGCCACTTAATTTTTACTGACAAAGAAAGGTGTCACACGACAGTCTAGAAATTTCACTAAAGGTATCCTTTATCCTACAGAAAACCTGGTACTAAAAAAATTAAAAACAGGTGGTAAAATCAAGGTGTTTTTCTTTTTGAGAATCTGCTGACTGTACCTGTTTTCTGCTCATCACTGACAGTGAACAGTGATGAGCCATGATTCAGTCATGTTGAAACAACTGGTATTAAGATTCAACAGGTAGAGAAGTGTACTTGATCTACTGCCTTGGGGAACTCTCTTCTCTCTTTCCTGTCTTCTGGACTATTTGTGTGAGGTTTTGCTCTTAAATAAGCCATCTTCCAGTCTTCATCTCTCCTTTCCCTCAAACTCCTATCACTGCTTGCTGTTCCATACTCAGAAAATGCCATCTTCTGCTTCAGGCTTTTCCACTCTCTCCCTTCAGCTAAAAGCTTCCCTTTAATTTTCTGTGTTTCCTCATGGTTGCCCATTATATTACTTGTTTCAAAGAGTAGCCACCGAACCAGGGCAGCAGGAATGGGGTGGGGCATAACCTACACCATCATCGCCAGAGCAGAACTTCAATTCATTCTTGTTCTCCTGACAGCCCATCCAGGACATCCAGTCAGCCTGACAACCACACTGCCTGGAAAAGGCTCCATGAAGCACAAGGTGCATTTACTTGCTATGGACTAAAATTTAAGAGAACAAGAGGCATCTTGTGTTCCTTTGAAGTTTGATCATTACTCGTATGACACATTTATTGGTACAAAGTAATTCTGACAAGTGTTCATGTCCTGCAGGCTGAGACTTTGTTATTCAACAGAGCTGGAATTACAGCTGCAGCACTCAGGGCACCAGCAAGCCCTTCAGAACTAGCCTGGCTGCATGTATTAATGCATTAACACGTTACCAGAAGGGCAACCTGATTTCTCTGACAAATAATGGGAAGAATCCAGAGTCTTGTGTGTGCTACACAAAGCAAAGGAAACTTTTGAGATTAATTCTAAATTTGTTTTCTATGTTAGCTGTTAATGCAACCAGATCAAACCAGTACTTGCGATGACTATGGGGACCTGGATGTCAGTGGCATGCAAAATAAAAAGAGGAAGAACAATTTCTGTGCTGCTTTTTAAAACTGCAGACCCCTAAGTCTGTGGAGAGAAAACAAAGCTTTTTCTGAAAATCTTAGCAGTTGCTAAAGAGCCTAAACAGATTAAAAGCAACTTTTACCAAGTATCTACAGTCACAGACAAGATCTTACCTGCTTCGGGGCCATGTAACAGATCTGGATCTAGATCTGGATCTTGATCTAGACCTGAAATAAAAAAATAATAAGATAAATTAAAAAAAAGTAAACTCAACCAGAAGTGATGACAATTACAGCACTACATAAAGTAATGTCTACATGTTGAACTTGACCTACATGATCTTTAGAGATTTTAGACAAAGAAATTCACTGCGGAAGATGCTGCTGTGTAAGGTCTCAAAACTCATCAAATTACCACACCTGTGTATTTAACTGGAATTATCAGAAACTTTTTAAATCTCAATGACTTTTAGAGGTCAACACCTTTTGAAGCATGCTACCTTTGAGAACCTAATTAAAGCCAAAAACTTTCAGAAATTACTGCTAATCACCTGGATCTCTTCAAGGAACCCGATCGGGACCGGCGGGGAGACACGGACCTGGACCTACGAGGAGAAACGGAGCGAGACCTACGATAGGAAGCTGACCTGGACCTGCAAAGGAATCAGATAAAGAGTTGTACAAATGCAGCTTTTTCTAAGCACGAAAAGGAAACAGCAATAGAAGACAAACTGAAGCACACCTCCTACCACGGCTCCGACTG
>WEIV01000581.1:3344-47743 GCA_013390005.1 Calyptomena viridis
GTGTCTCTTTCTGATCCACGTAACCATTCGCTATGTGTTTTTTATCTGTAGTTATTGAATTGCTCATCTTCATGTGACTTCATATGTAAGAGTACTTTGAGTTCAAAGAGGAAACCTCAAAGACTACAAATACAAATATAATTCTATGAAACTCTGAAACTTCCCTGGTAGCAGATATTTTTGGCTGAATGATTTTTCTTGTTACATAAATCTTAGATTTTTAGGGTGGAGTTTGATACAAACCAAAATTCAGACATGTACAACTTGATTTAACAAGATGATCTGTACCAGAAATATTTTTTCCTTATAGGTATCTGACACTCCAGCTTCAATCTCCCCTGCTCAGTACATTTGTGCTCCTGACAGCAAGCATACCTTCTTAGCAGCACCTGCTCAGTTGCTCCTTGAAAAGTATCTCCAGTATCACAGCCATCGCTTCTTCCCTCTCTCACTGAAGAATTACAGCCATCCAGTGCTATCTGTGGACTGTTACCTTAACTTAGGACCACAGGTACTGAACAAAACAATCTTCAAGCAGCTCTAAAAATTTATAGGCTATGTTTTGGATGGATTTGTTGTTGCATTCCTTAATAATAGTTACGCAGCCTTTGAAGAATCCAGTATTGGATCCCTATAACGTTAAAATCAAATTTTTAGTCCCATAGAGATATTGTCAGAGCCTTCAACTGAAGTACATGGAGAACATTCCCAGAATTGTCCTAAATCCTAATGTAGTCTGTGGATTATATGAGATTCTGAATTAACAAAGAGCACATTTTTCTTTAGCAAGTGTTTTCTCAATCTGCTATAATTTGGCTCTCGCTGCAGCAGATTTCTTCCACAAAAGGGTTTTACAAATATTAGATAACCCTTAGAAAGCACTTCAAAAATACAAATGTTTTAGTTCACTTTTGACTGATAAGCTGAGCAGAGAAGCAAATACCAAAAACCAGTCAGAATGGGAGAAGCCGACATTAGATCTCAGGAGCTGTTTGCTCTCTTGATGAATTTGAATCTAAAGATGAACTTCAACTCAAATGTAGGTTGAATAGAAGTGTTATACTAAAGTGGTGGTGTTCAGGAGAGAGAAACTGTTTTTACCTCTTCACCTGACTTGAATACTAAATGAAATTCAGTCGTGATGGGTTTGCTAAACTTCTTTTCCAAGGTAGCTGTGTAATGACCTTTCCATATATGCTGCTCCCAGAACATTTTGAACTATATATTTTAATTTTCTTTCTGGCTGAGCTCTTACAGGCCTATGTTCCCACCATATCTGGAAAAACAAACTGTGGAAGGGTGTTGTAATTTTACTGTCTTCATCCATTGCATACTTTCAGCTCTAATCCATTTGGCACATGAAATGAGTTCAGTTTGGTCCTGGAATTGTTACCTGAGCTGGAATATGATACAATGGGATTGAAGGAATATGGAATAGGCATCCTGGAACACAGTCTCAGTTGCTGTGATTCAGCCTTCCTTCACTGAATCTTGCTGATTTATGCCAGATGAGGATCTGCCCCAACTAAGCAGTACAGTGGCACTTTGGAAACAAAGCCTTGTGTGGAAGATTCCTTAATTTAAATTTATAAATCTGAAAGAGTGCTACAAATATTCTCAGTTTCTAGTGGATTTCAAGAGTAAAAACAAACTAGAAGAGGAAACCTTTTACATTCATGTTTATGCATAACTCTATTGACTTGAGTAATCCTATTGTAATGTATATGAAATTTGGAATTTCTAAGAGCCCTTTTCATGTCTGACTGCACAGTTAATATATTTACTATCATATAAATAAAATGTACTGGGTAGGTCACAGCATTATGGTTGAGGGGAACTATTGTTACTGCAGCTTTCAAACTACCACATCTAATTTCATGATAATAATAGTAATAAATGTAACAACTAATACATAGTTATATATAGTGCTTTCTATATATTCTTAATAAGTAGAGGGGAAGGAATTATACAGCTCACAATATTTGGAGTTGAAAAGCAAGTCTGAATTTGAATCAGGTGAAAATTCTGGAAGCTTGATATCAAGTCTTAGCTTTATACAGAAGCTCAAAAAATGTTAATTTTTTTTCAACCTCTCCCAATCAGATTGCAGTTTGCTACGTGAGCTCTCGGCCTCATTCTCTGAATATCAGTTCCTCTGGTTTGACCTTCAGTGGTCTCCTGCTGTACCTCTGTGACTCCTTTGTCGTAGCTAGCTTTTTGAAGAAGTTTCATTTTCTTAAAGGTGAGCTACAATAATTTTATTATAAAGAGTTACATGACATGGTCTATGTGAACCTGGGGAAATCTATTTTATATGACATATATATATGCATATAACATATATATGTATACACATGTACTCATATTTGTCTTTATGTGTCCCCCCAACTTTGATGCTTGATCATGCTGGCTCTGCACTGTAGTAAACTGATATATAACAGTGCTATAAGTTCTGCAAATTTCTAAGTGGGGAGGAATGTTGGTTCCATATAATTATGCCTAGTGTAAATACACAAGTCCTTATTTTGTGTCAGAAAACTGAGTATTGAAGATTTATGCATGAAGCATTTGCCTATTGTGTTCTTGCAGATTTCCTAATTTTCAATAGAAAATGAGTGATGGACAAGCTTCTATCAAAATCTATTCACTACTTTTGGAATTAAAGCTGGCTCATTTAAAATTTATTCCTAATAATCAGTTTCTCCATGTAATCCTTATGATGATGTACAGCAGTGAAGACAACTAACTTCCACTTGTATTGCAGGCAGTCACATTGCAAACTTCTTTTGGATTGTTCTGCTGCTATTTTAGGCATTTAGCACTCTGGGGATTTGTTTTACTCACAGCTATAACTGTCACTGGAAGAACACTGTGGTTTTTGAAACAGGCAGAGTTGTTATGAACTACTATGTTCTTTGCTGCAGTTAATACAGAGGCTATCAATCAGTCTCATTTTGCATGAACCAGGCAATTTTTATAGCATGTAGCACAGAGTGTATTTGCTTTGGGATTTCTCCATCTCCTCTGGCAGTGTACTTGATTTTCTAACCTGCCATATGAGCATTAAACTGTCAGTCTTGTTTCTTTTTATTATATTCACAGGGGTTTTTTTGCCTTGGGCATTTCCACTTACCATCTCATTTAGATTACTGAATGCTGGTGAGGTAATCATTTCCTCTTAATTGAGCACTTTTCGCAGAAGCGAGGAAGACATGCATCCAAGTTAAAATGATATCAGCATGTCAGTCAGGACAGTTGATATTGGTTACTAAAATATGTTATTTTTGAATTCAGCATTATGGGTTTGCCTGTGTTCACAGCCATACAGACGAGATTTGTTGGCAGCATATTAGTTTAACAATTCGAAAAACACTGAAGTCTGTGATTAGTTTTAGGGACATGTTTAGACCATTTCTGGCCAGCAAAGTATAAACAGCTTAGTCAGCCATCACAGTGATTGACTTGTGTGTCTCGCTGAGTGAGGGTTTAACTCAACAAAGGCAATGATCACAAGGGCTATACTGGGAATGGATGTAGGGCTTTATCTTGTTTGCTTCCAGGACCCATCACCACCTCCTTAGACCTGGAAATTTTACCCTTCCTTACCCTAAAGAGTAGGGAAAGTACCATTAATTCTGTTTACTAGGTGAATACTAGGTACCTCAAGTTACACAAGCAGACAAATAGGGAGCTGAACACAGCTCTCCTCACTCCTGTGCGAGCTGCTTAATTTTCTCCCAAGCCCATTTGTAACCCCTGATGTGAAATCGGTGGAGTTCTACATGCCAAAGGGTGGTAGGAGCCGAGTGATCTGAGAACAAAGGGGATACTCACGTGAATTTCTTTTTAACTGTTTGCTAAGGTGCCACCCTCTGTGTGATTTGTCAAGATCGCAATTCTCTTCGCCAGACTGTTGTCCGGCTGGAGCTGGAAGACGAATGGCAGTTTCGACTGCGGGATGAGTTCCAGACTGCCAATGCAAAAGAGGACAGACCGCTTTTCTTCCTGACTGGACGACATATTTAATTGTAAAGAGACACACTTCCTAAATGATGCAAAAGACTAATTGCCACCATCTCATGAAATTACTTTTGAGAGGCTCTGCTTTCTGAACAGAAACAGGATTGTTTTCCGTGGTTTATTACCGTGATATCTAATCACACAATTTAAGCTCATATTTCCAAATCTTGAAGTGACTTTCCTAATTTTTGTGATGGAAGTCATTCCTAATTCCTGAGAGAGACACAGAGATTGACTCTACATGGTGGACATAATTTTGGATCAGAAGAGAGATCAGTGAGAGCACAGGCAAGTTTATAAGGAAAAGTTTCAGAAAACTTTTTGTACATTCCAGAAATAGGAAATGTAAATTTAGGAGCAGATTTTGGTTTACAAGTCTTATTTATCTAACAGTTGGTGCAGGGCAACAGGAGTTTTGTAGTATATTCCTACTGATTGATCCAGGTAGGCTTTTTATATGAAGAATTGTAAAGTATATTTCTTTAATAGTAGGAACTCAGTTGGAGCTTTATTTTTTGGAATAGGTGCCACACTGGATAGTTTTATCATGCAGGACTCTTGGAATAGAAGCATAATTATATGTCTGGTTTTATTAGCATAAGGAAGAGAGTTAAGAAGGTAGATGTTAAAGTGAGATCTGAACATTCAAACCTGAAATTGATCTTGAGTAACTGAAGAGATCAAATGGTGAGACTGACCTGCAAGTAATTTATTATATCTAGAAAAGTGATGATTTGTGAGTCAATTCTTGAACTGGCTGCAGACCTCAAGCTGGGACCAGTGCATTCAGGAAAGCAGATGAGACAGTTCTAAAACACTCCCAATACACTTTCTGGGGATATTTTCTTGCCAAGGTGCCTCAAAAAAGTGAGAAAATGGGGACTACATTGCTAAGAAATTCAGGTGAAAATTTAAAAAGATGTTCTGTTATGGCACCAGGCATTGTGATATTTCATACGCTCTAAATGTGAAATCAGTGATCACTATTTTGTCTAATTTTTGGGAGTACTGTCTAAGTTGCAAACTTCCTGTTAGTCTGTATAGAATCAGTGTTAACTTCACTCAATCAAGGTGTAGGAAGGAGGAGTATAGCTGCTGTTAGAAGACATCTAATATTTGGGCTGGCCTTTCTTGCTGGATACACTAGTAAAAGGATCATTGATTTTATGCTGATGAAATTCTATCAGGTGGCTGAGCCCATTACAATACTGGCCTTGAAATGCAGATGTCAGTATGACTATGCCAAAGAAATAATTTAGGGTCATTTGCAGAGAAAATGTAAGTTCTGTAAGTTTGGGAGACATGGATTGCTATCTACAAGGTAACTGTAGGCAATCATTATGTTTCATATATCATTGTCCTTTCTTCAGAGTGAGAATTCACTTTAAGTTTTGGGAAGGAAGGTGAGCATTGTCTTATGTAAATAGTATTACCTGTTCAGTTTTCATCTGTTGATTGGTTAATTTAAACTTTTTTAAAGAAGTGTGACATTTATGTCTAATCCATCCTTTATAAATAAAGTTCATGCTGCATGGACATTTGTCTTGGTGATTTACAGGACCAACATGTACACTTTTGTAGTCGGAAAAGAACAAAGGCAAAGGGTTGGTTGAAAGGAGTTAATATAATTAACAATGACCTAAAATGATCAAGAGAAAATACAGTACTGCTTAATGGCCTACAGCATAACACAGCCTCAAAGATGTTAGAGTTTTCGTGAGAACTCAGATATAAAGAGAGTGAGTTGAAATCACCTTTCCTGTAACCAACTTATACCAAGTGTCTATTAACTTTTCCTGTGTTTCAGATCTGATTCGCTTTGCCAGTCTTTAGACATCCATTTTCTCCAAGAAAGTAAAAAGGGCCTCAAGTATACAATAAAAAAATTAAGAAGTTATGTCCTTTCATAACATTCTCTTTTGCCACAAAGTCTTCAAAACTTTGACAAAATACAGCTGCTGGTTGGCTGAAGCCAACTGAGTGTTGTTTCACTGATAACCTTTTGCTCCATGAGTTACCTACACACTGTATCCTGTCTACAGGGCAGGAGTATCATGGCCTGGCCTCATGAGACCTATGTCTATTGTATGACCAACTGCAATCATTCTCCATTATGGAATATATACATAAGCAATTTTGTATGGTGAAACTTGCATGCAAAGCCCATTGTCTGATTGAGCACATCCTGTTACTGCATGACCAAAATGCAGGTACTTCCCATCATACATCCAGCTATGCACACACATGGTAGAAAACCAGCATTTTTTTCACAGGATGCCAAAAAAGTAATGATGGATGAGTCAGGGAGAGCCACTCTCCAGAGCTCAGTTCAAAAATTTTTTCATCCTTCACTTTGTTTACAAACTAAGCCCCCCCTAGAGGGTAAGCTTTCATGGAGAGGGACAATGTAGGGTTTGTGTCCAACTGGCACTCTGAGGTGATAGAATAATACAGATAAATAATAGTATTAGATAAAAAGCAAATCTGTTTAGGTGGGACTGGCAAATCTGCTGCTGCAACTCTTGGTGCTCTAGTTGTTCACCATAAATGCATATGTAGGGCTGGGAACCTGGGTCTCTTGTCTTGCCTTTTGTGGGAAGGAGCTACTGGCTTTCAGTCACAGTGCAAGAAAACTTGGCCCCTGCCCATTATGTAAACAAATCTTAAACAAACTAAAAGATGTCACCTACATGCTTTACAGACTTTTTATAGCCTTTACCTTCTTCTCTAGTGCATTCCATGCTTGCTGATTTAGTCATCCACTATTATCACCTGCAGATAGTATTATTAGCATGTTCTGTATTGTGTGTCAAAGAGTGAGGTAGTTCATGATTCAGCTTCTGCAAAAGACAGAGTCCAAATATAGAGAAGGTTTCTGGGAAAGTGACATTATTCTCCTTCTTACCATCCTCTCCTCTATCAATGCACTTAAGCACTCATGTCTGGTATCTAATCATCTGGGCATTACAGATGATTTGAACATGAGTACAGATTTCAGCTCCTACTCTGCATCTAAAAGCAGTTGCTAAATTTCCTTGAGAGGGGACTGCTTTTCAAAATCTGTACCTGTAACACTGTAGTGAAAAGTGTCACTCAGAAAAAGAAAGAGATACAGCTATAGGGCTTGGTGGGGATTGCAAGACATCTTTCTGAGGTCCATTCCCCAGCCACTGTACCTGTAGCAGAAATGAGTGTGCCAGAGCTGTTTCTCACTGTGGTAATGCATTGCAATTATCATAAAGCCCAACCTCTGCCATGTGTCTCTTGCCCAGTGAGCACAGCCCTGCACATTGACAGGCATCCCCAGCCCCTCAGCACAGCCCCTCAGCACACCCAACCACACACAGCTGCCACGCTGCCTTTCCACTCTCTCACCAGAGTCATCTGCTCCCACATCATCCTCCAGCTCTCAAGAACTAGTCTTAATATTTCAACAGCTATCACTGAAATAAAGTGGATATGCTGGTGTAAAATAAAATCCATATTCTTTCCTTTTTCCTATTTCTTAGGGGTACAACTCATTGAAAAGTAAAAGTAGTCACACACATGATCCATCTGTTGACTGTCTTCTGTCCCTTGTACCTGCTTCAGTCTGCACCTGAAGAACTACTCAGTAGTTCTGGTAGTTTGCAAATGCTTTTATAACAGTTTCAGTCCTGTTTTGACAGCTCCCGAAATTATCATTGATGGTTGTGGAGGACACAGCTCTGGGGTTTTTGAGGCAATAGTCCAAAGGCTGGCATTGCCCATTGCTGGCATATTATTTGGCAAGGGGGTGATGGGATGTTTGATATAACAGTGGGACTCCTGTGCAGTGAGGAAAAGGCCTTGGGAATCAACTGCCACGATTTAAAGAGAGATTTCATAGAGCTACTTCTTAAACAAATGTGGTTTTAATTAAAATCCTTGAGAAAACTTAAATTTTTGATTTAGATTTATATAGGAGTATAAAGAGAAGGACATTTCTCCACGCTTGTTACATGACTGATACGTTGATTATGTGCCTAAACCCTGAATCTGCTAAGGATTATTATTCTGGCAGTGTGTGCTGTGGTGCTGTAGAGAATGATGAGTGGTGCTGTTGACAGCAATTTTCTTTTTACTCAGAGACAACACAATTGATAGGAAAGTTAGTTTTTACTTATTACTACCTATTGGGACCAGTAACAGTTTGGAGAACAGATACTGCCCACAGGTTAATGCAGCAGTCATGGAGTTGATTCTATTTCATAAGATACCTTTGCATGCATGTGCTTTTGCAAACACCCATTATCTTTTTTCATTGATGGTGTGATTTCTTTCTACTGGAACTTAAATTATTCTTTTAAATACTGTTTATTTATCAGCCATGAATCCCAAAGATCTCTCCCAGACAAGAGGGCACCTGTGTTGGGGCAGGCTGGCAGCCCTGTGTACCTGTCTGAATTCCCCTACTAGGCTCATGTTTGGTCTGAATAAGCAGCACCAGGAACCTTACCTCTGCAGGAGATACAAGACAGAAGAGTTATGACTCAGCAGCTGTGTTGGGTAGATTTTATTTCTGGTTTCTTAATTTAGCCCTATTGCAGACACGTGGTGCCATAAATTGCCATGGGTGTTTAGTTCTGTACACTTTGCCCGTGGAAACTGCAGTAATGTAAAAAAACTAGAGAAAGTTAAACTATTTTAGGAGAATGTACTGTCCCAGTACAGTAGAGTTGTGATTGTTTTTAAAAATGTCTTAAATTAATCTTTGCACTTATTGTTTTAAAAACAAGATGACATAATCCTATCAATTCAACAAAATAAAGTTCACACAAAGGTTACCATGAGCTAATATTAGTATATTTAAATATTCTGGAATAATTACAAAATTTTTTTTCCTTCTCATGATACAGCACTTGCAAACACAATTTATAAAAAGAAGTTGGCTCCTGTTTACCCTGTGACATCATGTAGTGAAATCACTAGATATTATTTAAAACTTACATCAAAACTGGGCTAAGCAGGAATCTAAAAACTAGTGTGAAGCCTATGTGAACTGTGAGTCTGAGAACATCTTCTGTGAATTTTCTGTCAGTCCCTGTGTTCTCCATTTGTCTTTGGTTGAAAAGCAAACTGGGGAAGTATCAAAAAGGTTGTAAAGTCCTTAGAATGGAGAAATGAGAAATGAGGGAGGGAAAAGAAGCTGTGCTTATAAGGGAGTATAGGAAAGGAGGCAAAGAAATGGTGGCCTGGCTGTGTGGGTGTGACAGCAAGGAGGTGGGATGGGGAGCAGGTGATGGGAGTGGCAACCCTGGGAAGAGTCTGGGAACTATTGTCCTAATTTATGAAAATTATGGAGGAAGTTCCTTTTACATCCAGCTACTATTCCATTACTGGATATATTGATCAGGAGTGTTTGGTGATTGTCACCTTGGATTGATTGCTACCTTGATGTAGCAACAGTAGTCATTGGGTACATCTACACTGCACAGAGGAAATGCTCACAGTTGTTAGTGCTTTTTGGTGAAAGCAGAAAGTTCCTGAAGTTTGACGGCACAGAAAATGACAAAGTCTTCAGAAATACAGTGTGCTGGGAAAGATGCACACCCACTTCTTGAAGAATTTTATAAATAAACATTTTGCAGCTTATTACAATTATTATTTCTGATAGATTGTTATACCTACCCATCACAGCTTGAAAGTAAATTTATCAGAAGAAATGGGTGGGACAGTGAAAAATTACTCCAACAAACAGTGGTTCTTATCTTTTAAATTTAGTGAATAGACCTTTCATCAGAGGCAGGAATGCCATTGAAATTCATTAGGTGTGGCATTTCCCTTTTTAGTTGAAATGAGAAGAATTGTATTGAATTTCCTTCCCCGAAATTGTTCCAGAAAGAAAATGTGATCGGTCAGATAGCTAATAAATAGCTTTCTGTGCTTACAGTCTTAACATCTGGTGTAGAACAGAAATTAGTAACTTGAGCATCTTGGTAACTTAAGGGTGACTTGGTATTGGGCCACTTCAGATCCGGAGTTTCTAATGTGAAACATGAAAAACTCTAAGTAAGCATCCTTTTTTCTGAAAATTAGATCTCTTTCAGATGTCTTCCATGTCAATGTCCTGTGATCCTGAGACGCTCATCAGGTGAAAAGTCCATCAAGGACTGCCACAAATGACCCAGAGTGGCAGAGTTTCAGGGGCAGGAGCAGGTCAGAGCTAGCAGCATGAGGCTGTGTGATGGTGCTGGAGGGATGCTGAAGACACCCCAGGAGACTCTCATAGGCCTAATGAGTAACTGGAGTGAGTTGAAAGTGTGTTGACTGCACCTAATGCTTGTCCTGTGACGCAAACTGATATTTCCTTTGCTATGTCAGGCATTCACAGCAGTTTGGCAGCTGTGTTAGTTTTGGTTGATACACAACCATAACACTCATTCCCAATACTCCCAAAGCTTGAAGTAACTCCATGCAGCAGTGAACTTCCCTTTCAGCTGGGATGTCACAGCTGGTCTTGAGATCCAGAATAAACTATTTTAGGAAACTGTACTTTGGGATAAGGAGAATGACAGGTAAGTACAGCTGATGCTGATGTTGCTGTTGAAAACAACACACTGTCAAACCACAGCCTGTGTGACTGTGATATCCTGATTCTGAAGCTGACAATGCCTGGTAGGCTGCCAGCTGTCAGAGGGGGCTGTCACTTTCTAGTCCTATCTTTACATGCTGTCCAGCTTAGTGACACTTACAGTGGTGACAGACCACAGGCTATTTATCTACTCAATGCCATTATTTCCGAAGTTTTCCATCAACTGATGATTTTCCTACTCAGTGAGTTTGCATATGGCTTAAGGTTAAATACGAAGCACAGCTGGGCATGTTTGTTCATTTAATAACCATTATCAGTTCATAGCTAACCCTAGGACTCTCCTACAGTGGGGTGCTATAAATAACCCATTTCATTATATAACTCAGTGGAAAGATGTAGAAGCCTTTGACCAAAGTCAGACATATAATAGAAGGTTCAGGTGTTTTGATAGTAATTTTATTTCACCAGCTGCTGTAGCTGGATGCCTTATGACCAGAGGAAAACTAAATATTAAAATTCAAACCACAGATTGTGAATGTGAAAGCATGTCATAGATGTGAATTAGTGGTCAGTTCAGGCTCAAAACCTCAGGCCTGACCTTGGTGACAAAGCTGCTGTCCCTGCCAGCTTCCAGAAGTGATTTCAAAATGCTGGACACAGCTGTTCCCTCAAAGAGAGCCAGAAGTCTCATAGGGGGCAGGACAAGTTTATCTGAAGTTACATAGGGTGTGATCTATGATAATTGGATTCTGCGTGCTGGTACCAAACTAGACACAAACAGAAAACCAAAACAAACAAATGAAAAACGAAATGGTTCTCTTTCAAATATTTTTGAACAGAAGAACAGAAAAGCTGTGCTACCTTCACACTATGCGCAGAAAAGCCGAATCAGATTTTGGCATTAAGAACCTGTCTTGAAAACAAAATTACACTATTAAAATCTGTATTAAATATAATTAATGATGGTAATAAAATGTTGGCAGTAAAACTTCCTTATATTCTGTTCCCAGAATTTATAACTCAGCAAACTGTCTGACCATAAAATCTCATATGCAAGTAAGGATATTGACTGTTTGGAAGTGATTTTGTGTTTGTCAGGCTCTAATTTTTCACTGAACCTTTTGACTGAACTAGGACACTTGAGGAGTCAGTTGCAAGGAAAGTGTGCTCGGGTTTACTGAGCTCAGGTTTCTTGCTCTGACTGTGCTTCCAAGAACTTCAGCAGGTAAAATTAGCAAGTAAACAAGATCACTGGGAAATTATATTCTCTGGAGCTTTGTTGTCCACAAAATTTGAAGGCAGGTTTTTTTTGTATATGGCAGAAACCAAGAGTGGTTTCAGTGGCACATGCGGAGAACAGGGAAAAATTATCGACTCAGGATGTCGTCTGTGGAAGAAGAGACACCCATTGGTTCCCCTTGGTCTTGGGTAAGAGCCTGTGCCCTAAGGTTGCATAAATAACACTTAAAGCTTTGAAAAATGTAACAAGCTGTTCTGTGTGATGCTCAATATTAGTGAGTATCAGCAGCACTTTGCTTTCCTGAGTTTATGTTTCATTTGTGGTTAGATTGTCTGTTCTAGTTCAACTTGTGGACATTTAAAAAAGAATTGAATGGGGAAAACCTTCTTTTGCTTCTGCTGTGTATATCAGGTGCTACAAGAAAACCTGTCTGATTCTGTACCATTTGCTTTGCTGTCTCCCTGGCAATGTAAAGCAGCACTGTTGAAAGGATGATTGAAAAGGATGTTGAAAGCAGATTTAAAGGAGGGAAAATAATGTAAACAGTAGTGCAAACGTTTACTCTGGATGTCTTCATTAAGAAAAGAGCCAGTGAGACTATTACAGATAGAGAAATGCCTTGTCATTTTTTTTCAGTAAGATTGAAGCTGCCTGAATGAAATACAGTCCGCACTGATGGTCCTCTAACAGTGGCTGCATGGTCCTGTGTTTTAAGATCTGGGTCAATGCCTAATGCTGCTAAAGAGGATGTGGGCCAGTACAGTTTTTTGGTGGAAAGATAGAGGATGAATTCACTCTGAAAGGACTTTTAGTAGAAATAGAAACAGATCTACTGAATCATCTTGGAATCCTCCAAGTTTCAGGAAAAAGCAGGGGGCATTACAACCAAGGCTTTAAATTACTTTAAAAAAAAACCAAATAAGTGATTAAAAACCAATTATATGCTTTGAAATTAATATTTATGGTTTTATATATGGTTTCCTTATCTTTTTATAGACATATACATCTAAGATTTTTCTGGCAATGCCAATGTTTGAAATGGTTTCTGAATGTTTGTGTTAGGCACAAATGTGTGTGATAGCATGGAACTGATATGTCCTGAAGGTATCCAAGGAATTATCTGAGACTTGTTTTTTGAAAGTAGAAGGCATAGGATGAATTGATTTAGCTGGTCAAAGGAACATGGATTTAAAGTAGTCTCATCCTTGGAGGAACATGCAGGGAGAGTGAAAATGAGCACCAGTTGTTCTCACCATCAGGACACACATTTCCTGATGAGCAACAGTATTTGTGTGTTGGTAGATATCTATTTTTGATGGACAGGAAGAGAATTTATAGGTCTCAAATTCTTAATTAAACGTAAGTGGAGACTTTCTGTTTCCACTGAAAATCTGCTACAGACTGAGCAGAATGGAGGCTGAGTGGGGAGAGAGGGGTTCACAGATGGTTGGAGAGCTAAGGAACTTAGACTACATTCAATATAAAATCTATAGAAACTGTATAAAAAATTCTATAAACAGTATAGAATACATTCAATATAAACCAAACTGAGTAGAAACAAAGAAGGCAGGGATTTTATTTTTTTCTTTAAACTTCAAATGTCAGTGAATTTCTGGCTATCAGTTTTATTAAAAATTAAGATGTCCTATACAACTATGCAATTTTAACTATTCCATTTTTATGATGTGTACTTCAGCTTAAGTTTCCTTCTGAAATTTCTTTCACATGTAAGTCTCTTAAACTGCTAAGGGGAATGATGGATCCCACTGCTCCTCGGAACAATCCATTTTGCAATAAAAGTATAAACTTCATTACAAGTTAAATAAACAGTGTTATTCAGCATATAAAGGATATTGGATTTCTGATAGAAATAGATGTGCCAAAGATCATTCGAAACTGTTGCTATTGGCCTTTAGGTGTTGCTGACTCTGGGCTTCTGCTAAGGACATCAGAAAAAAGGGCCATTTGCCTCCATAGATTTACTGAAGTGCTTCTCCATTTCATTATGTTGTAGAGTACAGAAAAAATTGTGATCCTTGGAGAGGATAGCAGAATACATATATCTGAGTATATTAAAAGTTCATAATAGAAAGCTCTTCGATAAATAGATTCCCAAGGTATGCAAATATAAAAATGTAAGCCCTAGGCTTTGAAATGTAGCCTATGATTAAAAATTCATATGCTTTCAGAAGCAAAAATTTCTTTTTGTGAGCATCTAGACCTCAAACTTCCTGTGATTTACCAGGATGTTGTGAAAGGGCCACACGAAGATGATTTCATATGGACATTTTCTTTCCCTAAGAACATGAATGAGATTGTATACTTCTGTCCTTTCCAGAGAAGGAATAAAGAAAAAAATTACAAATAAATTACACATCACTGACAGAAACTGTGGTACTAAAATTTAACTACAACTTCCCTTAGATCTGAAACAGAAATTGTCATTAATATGATGATGTGAAGTTTCAATAGAAAGTTGTGACTATCTTGTGGTTTTGGGAATGGGGATGTTCACAAAGGAGGATTCTGCCAGAACAGTGTGAGCTGAAGCCCAGGTTGCTGCTGGACTATTTAGTTTATGCTATCCTGAAGTATTTGCCTTTCTAAAACTCCTGTGAAAATAAGATAAATCCTCTGCAATTGTTATAGTGCATTGCCACAACTTTGCACAGAAACTGCAGAGATGGATGCCTCTTGCACTAGTTTAGCCCATATCTAAACTGGGGAGAGGCTGTTATGTGCTCCAGTGCTCCCTCGTGTTGGGGAGAGCCTATTTCACTGCTCTGAACAGCTTTGGGAAGGGCAGGTAATGCCTCCCCTCCCCAGTGCACCCCTGCCCACTGAAAGCACTGTGCTGGCAATACCCCCACGCTGCACCCTTCAGTGGTGGGAGGAGGTAATTGCTGAGGAGGTGAGAACTTCTTGTTCATGAAAGAGGGGTAGAAGACACCCTCAGGGGAATGGTCTGGCTGTGAGGGAGGCATCAAATGTGGCAGTGCCGTGCCACCGCTGTTTCGACAAGACTGGTTTTTAACTCCTCCCCTCTGTCCACTGCTGAAAAACCCTCAGTGATAGACTCTACCAACCTGCAGACAGTGACAGTATCTGGAAGTATCTGACAAGCTGGGCCATGTGTTACTGGTGAGGAACTTGTCCCAGCCTCACCGTTGGTGTAGGGCTGGCACTGACAGCTGCATTTGAGTGTGTGTGCCAGATGGGGTGGGCTGAGGGAGCCAGAGAGGGAGGCACCAGCCCTGCACTCACACGTGCCTCCCTGAAACCATGCTCACCCCTGGTCCTGATGGTTGGACACAGCTGTATTGTGAAGTGGCCCTGTGCTGCCCTGTTTGCTCTGCTCTGCTGGGGCAATCTGGCAAGGTGATGGAGCCACAGTGGCTTGTGCCGACACAACACCAAAAAGCCCAGCCAGGCCATAACAACAGCAGCAAAGGGCTTGTGTTGTTGGAATGGCCGTGTGCTGGGCACAGGAGTCTGATATTCCATTTGTGACTGGGACAGGCACACCTGGGGCATACGGTGGCAGATGGGCTTGTGTCACAGGCTGCTGCTGGTGGCCAGATTTGAAGGCTGTCGAGCTTCTCTTTCAACTAAATATTGCCCAGAATGACCACTGGTGTGTCACGTGTGAGAATGCTTCTGCTCCTCCAGCCTGGGGCAAAGAGTAATCATATTCAGCAGGGTGATCAGATCATCTCAGAGGGAGACATGGTGCTTGACCTGACCTGCCTCCTGACATCCCTGGACATTGCTGCCCTCCTGCTCTGTCCCCCAGCAGCCACAGCAGGTGAACCAAGGGGGATTTTCTGAGTTACACTTGATGATGGGCATTGAAAACTGGTAATATATTTAGCCAAAAAATATCCGACCCTCCCAAAAGAACCCCCTCAAAACCAAAAAATCCACATTGGAAAAAACCAGAATATTAAGATGTTGTTAAAACATCCCCAGACTCTCCACATGGTGGTGTTTCTTTCAATTTGACCTCTTAAAGATGTTTTTTTTTTAACCTGATAAATAATAAATTACTGTGGGCTGTGTAGCTTAGCTAACAGATATCTGGGAGGGACATTAGACTCACCCATCCTCGTTATCACAAAATTTTAGAGCAGAACTAGGCCTGTCAAAGTATAGCAGACATCAAGGAGACCTGTACAAATTGCTGAATCAAATACAAGCTTCCTATATGGCCCTAGGCAAAATTCAGGTTTTTTTGCTAGTATTTCCACTTATTGTAGGTAGCTCTGCTCTGAGATCCCAGCTTGAGACTTTCGTATTCAGAGGAATTTCTACAGCTTTCACCTGCACCACAGAGACTGAACATCTGTGAAAATACCCCCTGAGCCACTTCCACTGGGTACCCAAACTACTTGAAAACTGTAACCTTCACTTTCCTCCTACCTGCAAAATTTTAAGGTTAGTTTAACCTGAATTTTCTGTTGTGTTTAGATATCTCTGGGAGAAGACTTCCAGAAACGAAACACCTTGCAGTTGCCATCTTCTGCCAGTGCTGATGCAATTGATGCTGCCATGGGAGAGGGACTGGTTGGCTTCTCAGGGCAAGTTTCTGTCAATCTCTGTCCGGTCTCAGGACAAACCACTGATCATTGTTAAAATACTGTCATTTCTCCAAGGCTGCACGTAGTCCTGGATTTACCAAGTTCCACTGGGGGTAACAATTTAATTAGCATCAATTTCTTTGGAAAGCTAAGAATGTCTGCGTGTCTCTCACTTTGAGAATTCTACTGCTTTAAACAGCTTTCCTGTGTGAATCAGAAAGAGTGGGCCAGAGCCAGAAGCTGGTCTCCTCCCACCAATGCTGTGCCATCTCAGAGTGGCCAGAGGGCACAGCCCATTTGGCCAGTGGCTGTGGTCCCACACTTTACAGCAAGGATGCCCCCAGCAACTCTGACAGTAGGGCTGTTCCCAGCTGTTCCTGCAGATGGGAACGGTCTGGGCTCTGGGACTGCTCCATCCTGTGGACCTTTGCTGGTGAAGGATCTCTCGCACAGGGCCTGATTCCCCAGTGGCTTTCTGACCAGCAGCTGATCTATACCTCTTCAGGTACAGGAATTAAACTACTGCTCTCTGCACAGGGTTCATGGTATGGGCTCTTCTTCTGTTTTATTTTTGCAGCAATCTGCTGAGCAGACCTCAGACTTTTCAAAGGTAGGAGTATCTTTCCCCCACAGTGGCTTTACCCTGCCATGCCTGGCAGGTCAGCAGCTGTAGCCAGGGGAGCAGGTGCTGCCGTGTTGCAGCTCTCAGAGACTGGAGGATATATTTTTGCAAGGATAAATAAGCCTTTAAGGTATTCACTGTAGAAATGTTTTCTTCCAACATCAAGCACATGTACTGCCTTCCCACCTACTGAAAAACAAACAGTAAATTGAACCCAGATCCAGCTCTGGGTCATCCCAGAGCTCCCAGAGCACCTCTCTGGGGAGCTGGTTGCAGGCCAAGTCCTTTTGCATTTATTTAGGGCAGATCGTTGGAGGTCAACTATCCTTCTGTATCTGGAGATCACATCTCAGAGAGCCTGCCTTGTCTTAATATAGATCTGAAAGTTCAGCTTGGTCCACAGGGATGAAAGGCTATGAGGGCAATAAGTGGTTGGCAAATAGTATCCTGGCTGTCAGCTGCTTCACCCCCCAGTTCCTGTCGGCTCCACTGCCTTTGCATGATAACCTTTCTTTGCATGATGAGTAATGCTTTAATAACACTTATTTTATGCTGCCATAAATGCGAACAGAGTGTTAACCTCTCTGCTTCTGACTCTCCTACTCCTTATAGTGGTCTGTGGAGACTCACACTCACTCAGAGTAGGAGTTTGCACCATGACAGGGTGACAACCCAAGGAGTGATCAGCCCAGGGGTGAGCTTCAGTAGCCCCAACCAAGTGGCTTAGCAAAACCGACCCTGAGATCTGGGCTGAAAGTGCAAAACTCTCTGAAAAGTGGACCACATTAGAAAAACCCAATGCAAAAAGGCAGAAAGCACAAACACATCTCAAGATCCAGGACTGTTTCAAAATCTGAGATTTTTGAAAGCAGTGATACATATTTGTTTCCTGCTACATATTTTTAGATATCTGCATTTAAAAATTTATTAAGCTCTTACCAGTCATGGCAAAGGTGAAAACTCTGTTACGTTTAAAGTCACCTGTCTCAGGGAGATAGGAAGAAGCTTCCTGAAAAGCAGCAGAAGTCTGGAACTTCCACTGCAGCTTCGGGCTGAGCTTTTATCAGCTGAGCATTTCCCACTGTCATCATCCAGGGAGCCATGAGACCATGAGTGCCATAAGAGGGTGCACACAATCAGTGGCTATCATGTTGGTATCTCAGATTGTGTTCCTTCTGTTTTTAACAGGCACAGGCTGGGGAGATCTTTGGAGAAGAGCCCTCATGGCAAAATGGTTCAGGAAATGTCGAACTGTCTTCTAGTTTGCTTGAAATTATGTATGTGAGGTGGGGACTGTGTTAAGGAAACAGGACCAAATGATCTGGTGGATCTCTTTGCTTTTACACAGCTATAAATAATTGAGAAATTGCAAACAGAGCTGCATATAGTGAGGGCTAGAGACAGGCATGGAAGTGAGCATGGGAGCAGAAAGGAAAGCTGTACTTGCCTGTGGAATAAAAGAGCAATGAGAAGAGAAGGACATGTTTTACTGCAAAGCCTTGTGTGTGCCCATCCTGTCAGGGCATGCTGCCTCACAGCTCAAGCACCCACACCCCCAGTTCAAATGCTCTATGTACTAGAACCAAGGTACCTGGGATTGCAGTTCATTAAATGAGGAAGAAAGTGACCCCAAGACCATTCTCAGAATTTATTTTCTCTCTTTTGATACCAATAACCACACTCACAAGAAAATCAGACACTATTTGAATGAGAATTTACCAGTATAATGTCATAGATATGAATGCAGAAAGAAAAAGAAGTTCCTGAAACTGTTTCTCCTCTAACCTGTGGTCTGTATTAGCTTCTGCTACACCTTCACCCCCATCCTCGAGTTCTCTACACCTGTGCTGCTGCTGCCTAGTGGTGCCATATTGGGATGCTTTCCCTGCAAAGCTGACAGCAAAGAAGAGCTTTCACTCAGCTTTGCAGAGCCTTTTTGTGTTCTCTCCTGGGGGGATGTGAGAGTCCCCTCACAGGCATGAATTTTGTGGGCTTTAGTGCGAGTTTTGTTCAGGTTCAGCTTCCTGTGGCACTGCCATGGTGCTCAAGGGCAGGAGGCAAAAGCCCATTTATCCCTCACTAGTACCAGTTAGAAGTCACAGCTCTTTAAACCTTCAACAAGTGGCAAGCTGTGATTTTTATCTTTACAGTCCCTCAGGAAGTTCATCATCAAACCCACAGACCACAGCACAAAAGAGCAATCATTTACTCAAACACAGCGAGTACAATATTACAGGCACTGTTACCAGGCAATGGGGACATGCTCATTCACAATACATGCTCCGTCCTTTCTTCAGAAAGGCCAAGAAGAAAATACCTGGTGGAGGTATTTATGTTTTCTACAGTCTTGCCCTCTTTTCTTTTCTTCCCTTCTGTCTTCTGAATTTCACAAAAACCTTGGTCTGAGCTTGGAGTAATGCTGGTTTTGTGGCATCACTGCTGAAATGTTCTGCTATAATGGACGAGCAAATTGTCCTTTGCCCAACAGAGGTGGGGGCAAGGAATTGCATTGCTGCTCTCGAGCAAGGGAGGCCAGGAAGCAGCCCAGACAGACAATATGGTGAGCCAACAAGGAAAAAAACTGCAAAAGGAGAGACTGAACACTGGTAGCTGGACTAAAAAATCCTTTTTTATTCAGACACACTCTCCCTCTGAAATCAATTGTATCAATCATCTAAGGAAGACCCCCCTCCCGAGAAGTAAGATTTTGCAGGATTAGTACACAGAGTATCACTACTTTTCTTTGCTCCTTCTTTACTCCTTTGGTGATAAAAGCCAGGAACTTGGAGCCTTTGAACTAAGTGGCAGATAACTGATCCACAGATCAGGTGAATAGTTTTAGCATATTCTTCTTTTAAATGCAGAGTCAGTAATGTGTCTGCTTAGCCACACAGACAGACAATATGGTCTTTCTCAGTCTTACTCAATCTTATAGTAGTTTCAATACATTGATTCATTAATGTTCATGTTATTGTGTTTCAGGCTAGAAATTTGCTAGAATACCCTGAAGCTGGGTTACAAAATATACAAAAATAAAATATTTTCTAATGAATTTTCATGAACAAGTTGCATCCCTCAGTTGTGCTATCTCCTTCTTTTGCAGAAGTTGTATTCCTGCCAAAAGGCTTTTAAAGTGAGGGATTTTTAGACTAAAAGTGCCCTCCAGTGGTCCCACACATTATTTATGGCTGACACCTGGTATTTATCTTCCTCTTCTTAGAAACGAGGCCATGTGATACTTAAGAGCTTGCAGCAAGTACAACCAATTAAATTGCATGTACCCTTAAAAAAAAAAAGGTCAGTTAGTCTGGATGTATCCTTATATCCAGACATTTTGTATACCTGTGTACCAGTATGAAAGTTTTTAATTTATTCACTTTTAAATTAATGTTTTACATCTCAGGAGTGTTTTTACTGCATTATGCTGGGTTATAAGGCTTCATTCTCTTTGCTCATTCTCTGCACATAACACAGTTTTGATGCTAATATCCTTCTTATTGCAATCTCCTACAGGATGGAGGTGACCTTTTAAAAACAAATAATATGTCATCAGGCATCTCAAGGGTAATTTTTACTTACACAAGCAATTAGGAATTCTGCATAGCATTGCTAATAAAAGAATTAATTTTCCTTTAAAATCTGGAAATCACGATGGATTGCCCTGTCTTTTTGTAAGTATTTTAAGATCCCATAGACTCATTATTTCTTGGATATTTTAAGGGAGAGAAAGATGAAGTAGAGGTATAAGTTGCAGCTTTGAGGGATTTCCATCCCAGTAAATATCTCTGAGAAATCTCTAGAGTTCAAAGATTTTTTTTAATTCTAGATTTCTGAGCCCGTCCAATCTGCCAGCTTTTGCTTAGAGGTTTTTATGAGTCAAAGGCATCTGAGGGCTGACTGTCCTTCAGAGAGACACTTTGGAAATTCAATGGAAATATACTCTTTAATAAAAAAGTAACTTTCAGTAAATATTTTATTTGAAAACTCTTTTGCAAAACAAGGAGTTCTTTAATCTGTCTTAGCCTTATTTAAAACAAAAAGGAGAGTTTTCTCAATAGGTGTTTAAGTGTCCTTCATCTTTATTTCTTTAGGTGAATTGGATTCACTGGCTGAGTCCCTGTACAAAGGTTGGTGGAAATGCAACAGTTGTTGCAGCAGAGCTAATTTAAAGCAATTGCAGACATGACCTTTGGTAAAAAAAGTTTGGGTACTCATAAATCCTTTCTGGAAATTTTATGCTATGTGTGCAATAGAGCCCAAAACTTGAATATAAGTCAAGGAAGACTTGACTGTCAGCTGAGATTGAGAAATGAGCTGTAGCTTTTGGCCTAATCAGTGCAGCGCTGGCCTGAGACAGGATGACAAAGCTATTTTCTTTTGTGCTGCTGTATAAGTTTCAATAACCCTCTGCAACTTTCTCAGTTGCTCAGTTGCAAGGGTATTATGCTAATAACACCTTTTGTAACATACCACGAGATTCATTGAGGCTGTGCTGTATGTGAGCAGGGTAATGCAGTTAATAAACGTGTAAAAAGTAACATTAAGTGAAAGGAGTTTAAAGGAAAGAAGGACGTGAGCTCTCTTTTTCATCTCATTTCTCTCCTCTGCTTCCCTTCAGCAGCTGTATTAGACTTGTAAAGTAGGAGCCAGTGGAGATGGGCACAGACCATTTCTGCAGCAACACAGATATAAACCGTGCCAAAGAGCTGATGTTTAGCTCAAAATTAATATACTTTCCATTTTTTAGCCCCTAGGGTAGCAGGTTATGGAAAGTCGGGCCCTAATGATATAACTGAGAACAAATAGTTTCCTTTAAATCTTATTTATTTAACTAGTTCACTAATTTTACATTCTTCCTCCTTTCATAAGTGCTGCACAAATCTCTGTAGATCAGGAAATGCTACAGAAAAGAAAGCTCTGCCAGGACCTGCAAAACACAAAGAAGATGGATGTTAGGAGGGGAATGGCATTTTGTCTTGGCATAAGTCCGCGACAGAAAAAAGGTGGTTTATTAATAGGAGTTTGGCAGACATACTACACCAACACTTAATGCCTGCAAGGAGAAGACCAAAGCAGGTGTCTAATTTCCTGCAGGCAGCCTGTGCCTGATGAGTGGCAGGTCAGTGCAGAAGGAGAGGCAATGGTCAGGTTTCCTGACCCAGTTTTCTTGGCAGTTCTGGGCAGCTGGGTAGGAGAGGGAAGTTTCTGTGATGGATGAGGAACGATGAAAATGTTCTGGACTAAGAATTAACCCTTTGCTTAGTGCAAGATCCAGATATTTAACTTTAGCATGGCCTGGGTGCTTTTCTTGTAGCCAGTAAGGAAAGGAAAGGACTATTAGCCTGTGGTTATGGATCCAGGTTTGGAAGAAAGGGTGAGAAGAGATGGGGGTTAATGGTGAGAGTAAAGCAAAGTTAGAGGGTGAGGAATGACAGTTCCAGGGGCATGGGAACACCAGCTGGTGGGGAAAAGGTTTCTCTTCCATAAAGCACCCATACAAATTGTTTGCAAGAGCTGGGCTACATCCAGCCCAGCCATGCTTTCTCTCGGCTTTTGGCAGGAGCTGGAGGGAGGGAGCCTTCACTCTCCTTTGAGGAGGGTTGTCAAAGGTCAGTCATTAATATTTAGCCCTTCCTCACATGGCATCTGGGGAAGAGGCTTCTATCCCAGCCATTCCAGGTATTCCCACAGGTTCCCCAGGGCTCCCGTCTTGTAATTTCCTGTGGACTCATTTAATCTCCACCCATGTCGGAGGGAACAAAATAGGATGCTGCAGGTTTTTTTACCTCATTTTTGTTCAGTGGCAAGAGAGGGTTTGTTTGAACACACTGAAGGATTTGTTTCCGCAATCTAAAGGCAACAATCCCATTAGAGTATCTCATTCCTTGGAATTGTCTCTACCTCTCCACTGCCTACAGAGGGAACTGTGAGCTCACTTAGGCTTCCTCTAAGGTTTGGGAAGATGCTACTCACTGGGGACTGCACATTTACTCATGGGTGAGGCAGTTCCTAACTTTAACTAACGTGTGTCAGCTCATAGCTACTGAACAGTTGCCTTTTTTGCCTGGTAATGCCAATGGTTTATTTTCTGTTTTGTAAAAGCCCTTTGTAAGTCCCTAGACAAGCATCCCAGCAACCAGGACATGGGGAATGCTAAAGCAAACTTACCTCCTGACCACTTGCTGGCCTTGTGGTAGCCATACAGGTCAAGCAAACTTTTCAGCTCATCCTATGCTGCCTACATTAATAATGACTTGCTACTTATTTTACTAATAAAACTGGTGGCAAACAGCAGACAGTGAATGACTGCCCAGACTTTTGAATACTAAGATTTGGAAAAACTTCACTTTTTTAAATTAAGGGAGGGTTCAGAAAAAAAGACACCCTGGCACAACCTTTTTGTTTAGTCCCTGTACAGCTTGTGACAAAGTGACCCACAATTAAAACTTCTAAGCACTGCTGAAGGCCAGCAAACAGCAATATAGAATATGTATCTTAGTGAATGTTCTTTTCCTATATAAACCCTGGGATAATTTAATACTGAAAAAAAAAGAAGCTCTTTTGACTGCTGTACTGATTTTTAATGTGTATTTGCACTTGTTTTCACCTTTCCATTGACTGTGAGAGCTCTGCTGAAGAAAAGTTGACTATTTTCACAGAGATGCAACGAAGTGGTATGCTTTAGATAAGGTACAAAACCAGATCTATCCTGTGAGGGAAAAGGGTGAAAAATGTAATGGAAAAAGAAAAATGGGCATTTATGGAGATGGTCTTTCCAAGACAAGCCAGAGGTACTTTTACAGAAAACAGGTTGATTTGAGTGCTCTATGTCTTGCTGCCCAAAGCAAGCTCTAATTGATCATACTCTAGCAGTGCTACACTTCCTGTTGATTAAAAAGGGAATCCAGGCGTAACCATCTTTGTTATCCATATCTAAGGTAAAAGGGTCAGTGCTGGAATCTGATCCCACTTAAGAAATGCAATCTTGAAGTTAAGGGAAACTATTCTCTGTCCTTAAAGTCAGACAAGTACATATGGGCTGAATGTAGTGGGGTTCTTACTATAAACATCTTTGGATTGTAAACCATGGGGACTCCAAATCTAGTACTATCTCACTAAAACAAACACTAACAACCAGCCCAGAGACAGGACATCATTCTGTGCAACTGATGCCACATAATGAAGACTGTGATCTGCGTGAGAAAGGCTCTGAAAGGGTAAAGTCCTGTGTTGTCAGCTCAAGCAAAACAAGAACAACTTCACATATGTGTGTCTGTGTTTGCTTGCCCTCTGCAGGAATCCCTTCACATAGGAATAATTACATTATTGGCATTGCATAACGAAGAGGCAACAAGTAAATATGCAGGAGCCTGCTACACTGACCAGATTATCTCTTGCAATTATTTTTATTTTTGCTGACTACCTAATCTATGAAGTTAATTTAAAAATTGATCCTGCCAGTCTCAGAGTATCAGGAGGTGTTAAATTCTCATGGAGCAGTTAATAATCCTTCCTTCATCTGAATGTGGGCTTGCCTCTAAAGTCCAAACTACCCAGGAAAAGTGGAGCTTTGAATGTTCCCTTGATTTAACTTCTGGGGAAAACCAGCCCTGTATAGGTAACAGAAACAGCACTCTCGATCCTCCACTGACAGAGGTGGATCTCTGATGTCCTTGGCCATATTGCTGGATGCTGGGCAAGGTTTGTGGCGTGGATCTTGCAATCTGTCTCTCCATTATAAATCCAGAAAATAGAGTCCCAAAGCATTCCTGAGGGCAGCTGCTTGTGCTCTCTCAATCTGGCACAGCTTCACTGGCAGCCTAGCTGCAGTGGCATCCTCGGGAGGGAAATAAACACTTGAAGTTGCTCTATTCTTAAGTGAGCCAGCCCTGTGTGGTGACATAGACTTCATTCTCTATGGCCAGCGATCTGTAAAGCTTCACCCATAGCATTGTGCTGCCTAGATAAAAACTATATGACATTTAACAAAGAAACCAATGGCTGCCAGGCCACTGATTCTTTTCCCTGGTTTGGGCAAAATACTGAAGAAAGAAGGAGAAGAGGCAGGGAACATCTAAAAGTGTGATATTGTTGTATGGTGAAAGGATTTCAAAGCAAATCCAATTATTGTAGCATTAATTAAAGCCTAGTTAAGCCCAAGGGATTATTAACATTTTAAAAATATTTCCAAAAACTTTTAAGCTTTCTGTGTGAACAAATACTAAATGTGGAGCACAGAAAAAAATACATTTCTGCCCCATTGCATTCTGAGATCCTTCTTTCCAAGAATTTGATTCAAAGACTTCCTCTCGTTCTGCACATGCTGTTTTTCTTCTAGTCAGCAACATTGCAGCATATGTTGATTGGGTTTTACGACTGCCTTCTTCCTAGAAATAGTCCTGAACAATGTGTAGCTCTAGTGAGAAAAACAAATCACTTACAACGAAAAGGCACACTTGGCTTTCCCCATCTCCTTATTCTCTGCCTTTCTGGACAGAAGCCAGTAGGGAACTGCTTCCAAGGTCTATTTATGAACGTGTGTTTACTTTTGCATACACACAGTCTTTGCACCATATGAGCCCTGTGTACTGACCCAAGGAACTCAGAATCTTTGTGAACATTGAGAAATTCAGTTTCATAACAGGAGTCTGAGATTGATAATGTTTTCTCTATTTTAAATTGAAAAAACAGAAGCACAAGTGAGGTTAGCTGGGCTGTGCAGCAAAGCACAGACAGTCTGCAATAGTGCCAACTGCAGTGGAAGATTCCAAACTTCCTGACCTACCTCTTAGATGTAAGATTGTTTTTCCTCTCCTGTTGATTCAGTGCCAGAAATGTGATCTTGGGACACAAGGTCTGTCCTCTCCATATTACAAACATACCCATGTTCCACAAAATGACCTAAAATTACTCCCTAAAAGGTTATGACTAGTAAAGCCCTTTAAAAACTGTGAAAACTACATACAAGGCAATAGTATTTTTTTTCTGATGTTACTAACGTACATGTGAGGCTTTAAGATTTGACTGCTTTAAAGGTTTGAAAGAATAGTATAAAATCTGTATTTTTTCCCTATATCACCAGAGAAAAGTGGAAAAAAATAGAATATTTAATTCACTCACATTTTAATGCAGGCTTATTATGACTCTTTCAAACCTGTCATGAGGCCATAGCTTCAAACCAGTTGTGCCCATTCCTGTTTGTGCCCTTGCTGACTCTGGACCTGACTTATATGTAAGTAAGTACTTAGATATCAGTACTGACTTGACAGAACTTCCCTCTGTGGCAAAATTTAATCTTCTCCAAATAAATTGCATTCTGATGGGAGGCTTACCACAAAACAATGGCCAGGGGGATGGGAAGCACCACTGGCAGCCTAAAATAGCCATGATACCCAGAGGGAAGACCTCTGAGCATAAACCTACAAGCAAACAAAATGAGTGAACAGAAAGAATAAAAATCCCAGCTGATTTTTAAAGGTCAGCCACAGACGTGGCCATTACCTCCTACTTGCCACAACATTTGTGCTACACTACGGAGGCAGCTGCAGTAGGCAAATGGACAAAGAGTTCAATTCACAACACGAAAGGCTCATACAGCTTTTCAGTGTACAGCACTCAGTTTTGTGCTGTCACCTTCCTAACCACATCCCCGCTCCTGATACTCATACCTAAATTCGCACAGAAAACAAATGGGATTGGGGAAACGCTCCTTTCCAAAAACTTCCCACAAGCTTTGACAAGGTATTTGTATGTGTCCTATGGCAAAATTTACTAGCAAGTGAAAACACAATCTGTGCCCAATATTATTTAAAGAGCAGGCCCGGCACAGCAGCAATAGCAGTTTTTCTCTGTGTGTTGCTGGGTGGTTGTGGAACCTGGGGAACCAGCATGTGGCACAAACCCAGTTTCTCAAGCCTGTAAACAAGCTTGCTCACAGTTCAGCTCTGCTGCCATACCTGTTTGACCAGAATCCCTCTCTATTAAGCCGAGAGCTTCTTAAGGGCTTACAGCCTTCTTACAGAGGCTCCTGAGGGTCTGTAAGGGTCTGATACATGACTGAGCATGTATCTTGTGTCTCAGACTGAACACCAGTGGGGCAGCATGAGCTTTGTTTGCTCTATATCATGAAAACCCCAAATTTACAGACTCTTCATGGTTGCAGATTCTGCATTCTGCCAGATCTAGCCCTGAACTCCTCTGCTTTGTTCTTAACAATGGGAGTCTGAGTGACCCAAAGCTTTCCCCAAGACTAAGCCAAATGTGCAAAGGAATGTGCAGTGCAGATACTGTGGTCATGCAGAACCACTACTTGCCAGCTTCCTGCCCTTGGCTGTGAGGAGAAGCAGCCATTTTAACCCTTCTCTGGTGAAGGCTATGTATGGCCTTCTTCAGTGGTCTGGGGAAAGCTGTGGCCAGCAGGTCCATTTCCAAGGCTCATGGCATGAGCCTTGAAGTTGCCCCATGAAGAAGAAAGCTTGGAGGCTTCTGGGTCTGGAAAGGCTGATGCCATGAGGGAGTCCATGAAGATCAGGTGATGTGGAAACCACCTCATGAAACACCTTTTGGTAGCCTGGGGTGGTTCCTAAGAGTAACATTCCCAGGTGCTGTGTTAACTGCAGCCTTTAAAATATCTGCCAAAAGCAAGTGCAGGTGTGGTGGTGGGGCCACCACCTCTGCCAATGGTGGCAGTGGCCCAGCATGCTCCGCCCAGCTGAGTGGTCTGTGGGAGATGACAAAACAGCCTTTATCAGCCTGTGTCATAAGATCTTAGATAAACAGCTGATAATTCTCTCTGTGAGTGACTAATGTGAGGTTAAGAAATGGGAGGAGCTTGGCAGAAAGAATCCAGGCCTGCCATGAGGCTCTTTCAGGGTGTATTTCAAAGACTAGAGCTGGAGTTTCTGTGTTAACTCAGTGCTGGGATGTACTAAGTGAGGTGTCTGTCTAAATGAACTGCAATGTGGTGTCTTGTCTCCAGTCCTTATTTCTACCTTTAATAAAACTCAGTTTCGAGTCCCTTTAACAAACCACTGTGCCTGAGCCCTGATGCAGATCAAAGCAGCCTGGCAGTTCCTCTTCTCCCACTGGCACTGAGCAAGAAGATTGGAGCTGCAGGACAGAAATGCCATAGATTTTCTCACTCTTTGAAAAAAAAATATTATTGTTTTTATCTAGAGGCTGGATTATTACAAAGCAATCAGCATAAATCTGGATTTTAAAATCATTTAGGAACTTATGGTAGTACAGACTGGAAGATGAACTCATTGAGAACAGTTCTGCAGAGAAAGACTTGAGATGAAAACCAGCATTGTGCACCCTCAGCCCAAAGCCAACCATATCCTGGGCTGCATGGAAGGAGCTCTGGTGAGACCTCACCTTCAGCACTGCCTCCAGATCTGGGGTCCTTGATACAGAAAAGATATGGACCTCTTAGAGCAGGTCCAGAGGAGGAACACAAAAACACTGGAACACTCCTCCTATGAAGACAGGCTGAGAGAGCTGGGTTGTTTAGCCTGGAGAAGCAGAGATTCTGAGGAGACCTCAGAGTAGCCTTCTAGTACTTAAAGAGAGCTTATGAAAAAGAGGGAGAGCAACTTTTTTACATGAGCAGACAGTGATAAGACAAGGGGGAATGGTTTTAAACTAAAAGAGGAGAGATTTATATTAGATGTTAGGAAGAAATTCTTTACTGCAGGTGGTGTGGCACTGGCATAGGTTGCCCAGAGAAGTTGTGGGTTCTCCGTCCTTGAAAGTGTAGCAGGCCAGGCTGAATGGGAATTTGAGCAACCTGGTATAGTGGGTGGCACTCATCCCCATGGGGATTGTAACTAGATGATATTTAAGGTCCCTTCCAAACAAAGCCACTCAATAATTCTGTGATTAAAATGCATATATCCATATATTTAGCAGTTACGGGGCAGGGAGAACAGCGTGCTTGTGCTGCAAGAGCTGCTCTGGCTCCCATGCTGTCTCCAGACCAATTGAGGCTGTGAGGGCTGGGCAAGTAAGGAGACTCCAAGCTGCTTGTGATCTTCCCACCCTACATGTGTTCCTCTGTCTCCATGTAATGCCTTGGGACCCTGGCGCTGCCAGATTCCTTGAGCATAATGGCTCCTTTGACTTGGAAGCAATGACATGGGCCACATTTGAGTGAGTGATAAAGCAGAACTGGTTTCTTGTTGTGTCTCCTCTGCTTCATACAATAAAACTTGACTATGATTTCCATGTTGCAAAGTACTTAAGCTGTTCTGTGGTGACCTCTGTGGGCTGCAGCCCCCTGTGGCCTTCTACAGACCAGTGGCTATATTTCAGTAGCCTTCTTGTAGAAGGTAACTGTACATAGGAATTTTTTGGCTTGGTGGGTTGAGACATCCAGCCGTCAAAGTAGGAATTCATTACTGCAATTTCTGACAGAACTCTCACTAGTTACATTTTTTTTTTTAGCATTATTTACTGATGTCCCAGGCTTCATCTGACTCTAGTTACAACCTCTCCAGGAAAATTAAAGTTGTCAGTCAAACCTGATTTATTCTGGATATTAGGAAATGGTTTTCTTACTCTAGGTCACTTAGAAAGGTAATTTGGTCATGTGTCTAAATCATCATCTTACCTTGAAAGAAGATGGCTCTCCTTCCTTTTTGTTGCTTAAAATTTCCTCTCTAGTGGAGATAGCAACCCCTCACAAAAAGTAACATCTCTGGGTCTCTTGAAAGAACAGCTGCTCTGCACTAGGTACCCACACTACAGAGAAAATGTAACTCACTTGTAAGCATCAGGGGTGGCTCTTATAATTGTTTCATAAAATCAAATGTTCCTCAAGGGAAGCAAAAGGATGTTTCAATCTGATATTAGCAGCAGTGAAGCACACGTACAGTGTGTACTTAACTACGTTTAGAGGCATGATTGCTGTAGAAACATGATTTCAATTACCTGAGTAATTCACAAGTGAGTAACTTTGTTTACAACATCTGTTGCATCATTGTGATGAGCTAAACACCAGTCAGGTGATATTGTGAGACTGAATCAGAAGTTTGAGACAGAAGAGCTGCTTAGGTCACCCTACCTGGCTACTCTGCCATGCTTCCCTGTAACTCATTCCTGCACTGTTTTTTTAGACAGATTAAAAATGTTTCGTGTAACAAGGTTTCACCACCAGTTTCTGAATTTTTTTCCTCTGTGAGATTTCATTGTTAGGAAAGAACTCCTGAAAATGCACCATCATTCTGCTGTGTCACTTTGTCACAGAGTAATAGAATACAAGGCTGGAAGAGACTCAGAGTTCATCCGGTCCATTTCTATGCCTAGAGGCATATTCAACTATAATTAAAACATTTCTGTCAAGGGTGTGTTCAGCCTCCTCTGAAAGATCTCAGCCTCTGCTGGCAAGCTATACCAGAACTTGTGTGCTCCCAGTATTATAAAGTTTTCCTAATGCCTAAATGTTTCCTGTTTCATTTCATGCTCACTACATGTCCATGCCTCTCACAGGGAGACATGGATTACATTTTCATTTTTTTCCTTGCAATATTTTTATGTCAGATGTATTTTTCCCTCTAGTGAGAGTATGAAATTCTCCTGCAGATCAGGAGAATCTGGCCATATCTGTTATCTCTGAGTCTTCTGTTTTAATCTTGATTCTCAAACACTTTGTGTTTAGTTGGGAAAAGTATAGCTTGGCTTAATGCTGCCAGACTGGGCAATATAGGGTCATAAAGACTCTCTTTAGGGGTCAAAAGGCAAATTTCACTTTGCACCACAAGTTACAGTTTTCTTATAAATATTATTGAATTTACCCTTTTTCAATTTAGACATCAGGAGATCTGAGCAATAAGGCTTTATGTGATATGTCTCACACTCCTGGAAGGAGGAAGGTTCAGGTAACTCTAGAGGAGGGCTGGATCTCTTGGCTTCACTGGTGCTAATGAACTAAACACTGACAGTGCCCATTCTCTGGCTTTGATGCTACCTGGTGTAATCTAGTCACCTCCATGCTATTAAGCTTCATCAGCACTCAAAACCGGTTGGCCCCCTTCAGTCACCTGTTGGAAATGCTCTGTGCTCATTCCCAAGCTGGGAGCTGCCAGCTGACCGTGGTGGCACCCGTGCCAAGTGCTGTTCTTCCAGTGTCAGGGCACAGGTCAGAGTGTCCCAGTGCCTCCACTTGTGCCTTGACTCTGATTGTCTTGTACAGGAATAGCACTTGTGTCCTATTTCACTAGTTTAAGTGCAGGGTCGTCTTTTCCCCACATTAGCTTGTTCTCCAAGGTCAGCAGAGTGCCTACAGAGGCTGGCACAGCTGAAGAAAAGATTCAATGCATTCTACCTGCTTTAACATAATTTTTGCTCATGTCAGTTGGCATTTCCAAGCCTACTAAATGGGAAAGGCAGACAGTTGATTTACAACAGTGACTTACTTTAAACAATGGACAAATTATCATTCAATAAATGCTAAATTTTTCCATTAGTTACAGGATTGAATGAAAGCTTCTTAGGGCTGTTTTTCAAAAGTGGGCAGGGGCAGAGATTAGACAACGCTAAAGATCAAATACTTAACTGCAACGTTAACTGTACTTTGAAAGTGCTGGCAGGGATCCTGGAGAGCCGCGTGGTTGTTGCACCAGTACACAAAGAATGTTTTACAGGAGTGTCTCTGATCACTCTTTTTCAGAGGAACTGAATGCACAGGCAACAGCACTTTTGTACAATTACCAACTGTGTTGTGACACTCTGTTGACTTTTCTGCTAATGAAACGTACTGTTTTCCTGGGGCAGTTCCTATTATAATGTTTCTGAGGTTTTTTTTTTTTCATTGTGGAAATTTGATTGTTTTTAAGAAAGAAAGAAAGAAAAGGAAAGAATGTGTGCTCAGCCCAGAAAGCCAACTGTATCCTAGATTACAGCCAAAGCAGTCAAGGGAGCTGTTTCTACTCTTCTATTCCACTCTGGTGAGATTCCACCTGGAATGTGACATTCAGCTCTGTGGTCCCCAGCACAGAAAAAACCGATATCAACCTGTTGGAGTGAGTCCAGAGGAGGGACACAAAACTGATCAGAGGGCTGAAATACCTCTCCTATAAAGACAGGCTGAGAGAGTTGGAATTGTTCAGCCTGGAGAAGACACTCCACAGAGAACTTATGGCATGTTCCTGTACCTAAACGGGCAACAAGAGACCTGGAGATGGACTTTTTACAAAGGCATGTAGTGACAGGACAAGGGGTAATGACTTTAATCTGAGCGATGGTAGATTTGTATTAGATGTTAGGGAGAAATTCTTTAATGTGGGGGCGATGAGGTACTGACACAAGTTGCCTAGAGATATTGTGGATGCCTGATCCCTGGAAGTTTTCCAGGCCAGGCTGGATGGGGTTTTCAGCAATCTGGTCTTCTACTGGAGTCTCTGCCCATGGCAGAGTTGTCCTTTCCAACCCAAACCATTCTATGACACCTCTTAAACACAAACAGACACATGCAACAGGAAAGTGTAATTATATTGAATTCAGCATTTGCATATAACACGCATCTGTATTTCAATTAATAATTTAGCCTGCAAGAGTGTTTCTGTTCATTTAATTATTGGTGCAACAATGCCAATATTTTTAATCTGCTTCTGAGAATAGAAAAAATAGACCACTAGTTAAAACAATGGGTCATGTATAAAGAGACCTGTTTCCAATTCAGATATTAGAATTCCTTTGTAATATAGAATAAGTAATTTTATAAGGGTGTATCTCAATTTCTTGGTTTGAAAAAAAGAATTTATAATACTTCCTGGTCTATAAGGTTGTTGAGAGACTTGGTAAATTCAGTTTGAAAAGTGTGGTGCAATCCCTAGTGGAATGTTAAAGTGCAAGATATTATTGTGAATAGAGAAGGACTATGTGCCAGATGTCTCTATCTTCTCTTGATGGTGCCACCCCAAACTTAATTGTCACGTCCCCCACAGAAAATGTTATTCTAATTACACGTATACTAGAATGTGTGAGTGTAATGAACAATAATGGAACCCTTAAGAACTGCACCTACCAGAACTGGGTGAATTTATTTCTGTAATGCTGCTTTTTTAATTTCTGATTGCTCTTTATTGGTAATTGTTTCATTATCTTTATTCAAACAAAAGAAAGTTCAGAAAAAGGATCATTTCATGCCTTTTCTATTTGGTTAGTAAAATTCTGCAGAGTATTCTGGATGTCATATAACTTGGGAATGATAGAGAGCAGAATGTTGTGAGTTTTTGTTTCTTTGTTTTTGGTTTGGTTTTTTTTTTTCTCTTTTGTTTGTTTTGGTTTTGCTTTTGTGGTGAGCATTGGTGCTTGAAAAATTTTGATATTTGCATATGAGGGAATATGAGTGTTTTCAGAAAACTCAACCAGCAAGCCTTGCAATATATGAAACTTAATTTTTCGAGGAAAAAAAGGAAATATTTCATATTATTTTTTCATATCATCATCACCATCATCACTACATTTGTTGATCCTGTGGAGTTACCCTTTCAATATTAAATTTCACTCTGCAGCAAAAAGTAGCATAAAATGCAGCACAGAATTTCTCTTCAATAACTTTTCCTTTTATTTTAAACATGTATTCCTTCATCTCCAGCAACACTGGAAGCTCATCCTATTTCATGGGTATTAATTTAATTCAATGTGTCTTGCAACTGTGGCTTTTTAAAAATGAAATCACCATTCACTCTTAGCATTCAAAAAGAGATTGTCACAGTAATTGTGTGCCACCTCAGCTGTAGGCCTCTGTCTGTGGAAGTGTAGCTACTCTGTTGAGGCTCCTGTGCTGCCTGTCAGCAGGGCACTACTCATGGAATAAATTCATGGCTCTGCTATGCAGGTTGCTTCAAATGGGGTGAAGTGTGTTCTTCTTGTCCTACAGTACTCCTTTTGCTGTTCTACTGGGTATTAGAGGTCTTCCTGTGCCATGAACAGGTCTGGGGATGCTGCCATATGAAAAGACCTTTTTCTTAAGCAGCGAGGTGGAATTGCAGCTCTATTGCTGCCCTTTGCATTGGACATCCCCATCCTGCAAAAGAATAAACAGAGACTGTTGCTTCTCCAGAGCTCAGAGGGATCTCCTGCTTCCATGCTCTCTCCAGCTGATGATACAGATCCTACTGGCAGGACACTAAATCCTTCTGCAAAACCCCTGAAAAACTGAGGCAGTGGAAAGAGAGAATCAAGAACATTTCTCAGTACAGATGAAAAATGAGGATGACACAAGGGCAATATGGCTTACAAAGGAATCTCAGGAGAGGTATCCATTTAGAGCAGCTGGGTTTCAAGGATCTCGATTGAGGCCTGTATATGTTAACTTCTCTGTATAGTTAATTAACTGCATTATTTATCAGTATTTTTTCATTTCTTTCAGATTCCATTGATGAAAGATCCTGGTTGGATTCGAAATGTCTGGACTCGCAATCTAAACGTAGGAATTGAATTGCTCATTTGCTTTTTTAACTCCAGTGCCTTAGGTCAGGCCTAGCTTGAAGCCCAGTGGATCTTTGGTAAAGCATGATCAGGCAGTAGTTAACTCTTGCCCACCTTCTGGTACCCAGTGCAGCATGTCCAAGTGTCACCTGTTGGACATCATGTTACTGCATGTCCCCTGTGGTATTATTATTCATGTGACAGTCTGGGTGGCTCTGGTGGCCCTCACATGTGGCTGGTACTAGCAGGATAAGGATAGAAACAGCACAACAATTTGGAATTTTGGCACTTGATCTGGGGAATAAGCACAGACTGAGCAAAACTGCGGCAAATGTGAGATTCAAGACATGTCCCAAGTCAGGGAAAACATGACCAGACATCCCTGCTGCTGCTCTCCTGGAAGGCACAGAGAGTACATCTGTGAGGTGGTGATCTGGGACACAGCCACAAATTGACAGAAGAACCACTCAGGAGACAAAATGAGAGAGAGAGAGAGAACAGCACTTCCCACCCCAATTGTAGAACTGCCACTGCTGAATTATTGATGGAGGAGGGAAAAAAAGCAGATCCAGGGATCAGACTGATGATTTTCTAAGTGAGTCTGGACTGTATTCCTCAGTGACCTACTCTTACAGTGATGGTGGGGCAGAGTATTTAGAGGGTGATGTGTTTGACATCACAGCATTTATACCCAGCACCAAGCACAGCCATGCAATCACATCCGCTTAGCTGAGCTCCTGCAGTCATTGTTCAGCTCTGCGTAGGTTTCACAGGGGATGTATTAGCCTGGGTGGAGTATAATGTTAGCATAGCTGTACTGGTATCTGATGTAAATCCCACTCTGGTGTTTCCAGACAACCTACACAGTGCAATGTAGGATATATTCTATGGTTTACAGAGGAATCTTCCTGATCCAGGAGCCTGAGGAGACTCGCATGTAGCTCCTTGGTGTGCCAGCCAGTCTGTAGAGATTGGCAGCTTCTCAGTTTAGGTCTGGCAGATGTAGGAAGGTACGTCAGTTTCTACAACTGACAATGTAACCTTCATGATGAGTTTGATATTAGCAATGTCATGTAAACTGGAGAGGTAGAAAAGCCAAACAGGCAGTCTGAAATGAGGATGAGGTTAGTTGCTGTTGGAGAGAGTTGGGTTTGGACATTCAATTCTACAGCTGAGCTTTGCAGACAGAAAGGTATCTGAGAATTCAAAATCCCAGCAAATTAAACAGGGAAGGAATTCCCATTAGCAAAGAATAACATAAAATCTGAAAATTAAACACATGTAAAGCAATACTACAAATCTGATCTTCTCATTCTAAACCTTGGGAACGTTCAGATCTGCATTCAGGTGAGATTCTGAAATATACAGGACCATTTTGGGTAACCAAAACATGCCATGTAACCTTGTACTGTAACTTTGAAAGAATGGAGGATAATACATTTTTCCAGTAAGATTATATTTTAAGAAGAATCAGGTTATATTTTGTTTGGGCAAAACTTTGAATTCTTTTTTGTGTATCAGTACTACATTGTTTGTCCTAAATTTCTCATAATCTAGCACAGAAATACATGAAGAAGAGGAGAAGGAAGAATTTTGTAATGTGGATGTGCTATATCCAAAATGTGCTATACAAAAAGAAGATCATAGGAAATTAGCAAACCACTAACAATAAAAAAAATCTCAAAGGTGTTACAGACAAAAGACACGTTTGCACTAAGCTGGGCCCATGTCTGCACAGAGCAGATAGCAGTATGAAACAGAAAGTGAGAAAACCATATCAAACTGAATCTGCCACAGGAAGCAGAATTGTACAGAACAAATTACATCGACCTGGACAAGGTAGATGAGCAATAAGTGTGATCCAAACTCCACGCAATGAACATGAAAAACACACAGGGTGAATGAGCTGGGCTGTCACCTAGGGCTGCAGGGGAGGGACATCTGATATCACTGGGATGACTGCACAGGGAAGCTTTTTTGTTTGTGTCCAAATTGCAGTGTGGGGGTGGGAATGGGGAAAACGGTGTCTGAGGAGTTCAGATCAGAAGCAGACATGTACCTTGACATGACTCTGAACTACCTGTGGGTATGAATTTGTTTTTTATTTTGTTAAATAGAATTATTTTCTGTACTTTCTGACCAATTGTTTGTCTTTTCTTATACTGTGGCAGAGCTTGATACAAAACACTGCTTGCCTAGTTTGTTCCCAGTCTTACTTTAGAAAAAACAAAATCTTCACCTGTTTGAAACAATGAGCAAGACCCTTTGCTTGTGTAATACGGAGTTCACTGGCTTGAAATGAATTATGTTGCTTTGTGTGAACTGAGTGTGAGGCCCGATACTTTCAGACTCTAAACTCACTGGGATGGGAATTCTCTTTGTGCATCATACCCTGAACACAACATTGCTGAAGTGCAAGTACTAGTAAAACAAGCTTATGTTGCTTTTGTGGGCAGAAGCTGCTAGGTTTGGGAGTAGATTTGGGAGTAGTTTTGGTATGTAGATTTGTCTGAAGTGGATAAACTGTACAATCAACTGTAATGAGGATGGCAGGAATGAGGCAAAGTGTCTGATGAATTCTCGTATTTGTTTGGAAAGCATACAGTCTCCCAGGACAAAGGCTTTCCATCCCAAGATGTGCTGGACCTAATGAAATGGATTTCACTAATTTCACCAAAGTAAATGATTTCCATAGATTTACGCAAAATGCTTGTTTTAAGACAAACATCTGCCACTTTTATGGAACAAGAATGAATAATTTTCAAGGTGTGCTAATTCTTGAATATAGCTTATTTTTTTTTTTTTAAATAACTCTGAAACATAATTTTTAAAGAGAATTCTTGTTGGCATATGCAAGTGCTTGTAAGATTTTTTCAAAGTGTGAACAGGAACATATGGAGGCAGAACTGACTCTCACTGGCATTTATGTAAGGGCAGGATTTAGAGAGTTAAATGTAGGGCAGGCAGGGTTAATAATAGGTTCATTTACAGTGTCTTAATACTGGACTAACTAAAGTTGTTTCAACTTTCTCAGTTCAACATTGAATTATGTTTCCTTGTAATGGATCATTGCCTCCTGAGAACCATTCAAATATATCATACTTTCTCACCAGATTACATAGACATACTAAACTCCTTTTAAGACAGGAGTTTCACCTGAAAAAACTTTTGTCCATTTTTAGACTTCAAGACTTTTTTTTACTGACATTTTTATTAGAGTAAAATTCTAATTTTTACACATCTTTCATCACAACAGCAAAGATCAGAAAAAAAAAAGATAAATACTTCTTTTCAAACCACAGACTCTAGTTCCTCCATTGGCTGAGACACCGTTTGTCACAGCAAACCTAAATTTAGTTTTCTAAATAATTATTTTTAGATCGATGGAGATGAAATGCTGTTTAATTTGAGTTCTAAAATAACATTCGTTACTATATTAAGGGATTGTAGTGCTATAACTCTTCTGGAGACACTACATTCATTTTAACACCGACCATATTTTGAGGGAAGGTTTTACTGACTTATCAGGGACACTTCTCCCATTCATAGAAATTTGAACACGAAAATAACATAAAACAATGTATTATTTTCATGATTTTGCAAAGTCATTCACAACTATTAATTATGTTAGTAGTCCAGATGTAGAAATCAAAAAAATTAAGCCAATTCCTCAGATAATGTCACACAGATATGCATCCCCTTACAGAAGATGTAATGAATAATAGCAGGTACAAAAAAGAGATAAATGACAAGGTTCCTGCTTTAACATACCTGACTTAGAGGTTTCAGTGAGAATTTTATACAAGTCCTCAGCCTAGACCAGGAGAATGAAGTACTTAGATAAGAGAAATATTGCTTCAAACAACTTTATTTACTGATTAATTTCCCAGGCTTGATACAAATTTGTCCTGTGAATGCATGTGCAGGATTTAATTGTGTGCCTCAACTTGTTCCTAGGACTTCCATGCAATCTTGATTACTAATCTTATCTATAGCTATATTTTTAAGAGCAAAACAGCCCACAACAATAAGATTAAGTCACCTTTGACAACAAGTAAGGCTGTGAAGAACATTTGCTTAGGCAAAATATACATTTTAACATAGTCATTGTTCCATATAACTCAGATTTTGCCTGAAAAAAATTTATTGCAAGCATTCAAAGGATGATTGTCCTTTAACTTCAGAACAAGTACAATCCTTGACATAAACAGCAATCATGAAAATCCCCAATAATGGAATTACAAGGGAAATGCTTCTAAGGCAGATTATCCCAAAACAGCACCTCTCCTCTCCCCCCAAATCACCTGATACTGAGTCTAGAGGTTAAAGATCAGAAAGACCTGAAATCTCTGATGCCAGATTAATGCGTCCTCACAGCTCGACACACAAGAAGGAATGAGAAGACAGTGTGGAAAGACCTTGTGGCCAGAGCTGGTGAACAGACCTGCACCCCTGTGCTTGCCTGGCTGATACAGAAATGCCTTCGGGGAGAGAATGGGTGGGTGCCCTTCAGGCAGAGGCACAGGGCTCACTCCTGCTGCACAGGCTCAATTGGGAAAAGTACCATTTTAAATATTACACACAGCTGTGAAAAAAATACTCTAACCTGGTTACATTCTACCACTTCAAATATTCAAGAAAAATGAGTATTAAGGAAAGTGGCGGGGCAGGAAAAAGTAGCAATGGGTTGCATTATCACACTTGATTTCAGCAATGGTCATAAGATAGTGCTGAAGAGGGGAACTTTTGGGCAATGCCTGCAGAGGCCTTCCCTATCAGCAATGGAGGCAGCAGCCAGGGTCTGTCTCTCCTCCTGACAGCCTGCTCACAATCCTCCATCTGCCTCTTTCTCAAGGAGAGATTAGCACACTTTTCATCCTGTTTATGACAGCAAGAACTAATGACAACGTCTGAGTTAGTGCAAAATTGTCTGTTTATGACAGCAAGAACTCATGACAACGTCTGAGTTAGTGCAAAATTATCTCACTTCGAAGTCAAGCAAACCTTTTTCTTGTAACCACAAGCCAGGGACAGAGTCCACTTCATTCACCAGGAGCCACACACAGCACAACAACTTCTTCTATACCCAGCTCTGCACAGAAGTGAAGAGTTTTTCTGTCACAGTGAGACACCAAATATTTGTCACACCAAATACTGCTATTTTTATTGTAAAACTCATTGTAGGTACTTCACTCTCTCAGTGAAGTTATAGAATGAACTTCAAGCTGAGCTATATTAGCACTTAATGTTTAGCCTAACAAAAGGAAAAGTTTTACACAAAATATCTATTTATCTTCTCATTATCACAGCTGTAGCTGTTATATCTTTGCTAGCTACAGTTTGCATAATAAGGAGGTAACAACATAGTGAATTAATCAATGTGTACTGCTTTACAATCCCTGAACAATAACTTTCAGAAGCTGTTTGCAAGGACAATTTGAAATTGGTAGGCAATCTGATGTAGAAATTGCAGACATGGGGCTGAGAGAAAAGCAAAAAAACTTCTGAACAGAAGGAGTTGTTTTCCAAATATCTTCTTCTTTTATGGGATTAAGATTGCCATTTTAGTTTGCAAGAGTTGCTGGAACAGTAAAGATTATACCCTGGGAAGCAGACCAGCTTTGTTTGAAGTTCTGAAAGTATGTGTTGTACTATTTTATTCTCAACAAATAATACTGATGATTTTGATTTGTTGTGCTTCAAAAACAGTATTCTATGCAAAAGATTTCCTGGTCATGCATAGATGTAGTGGATTGATGAAAAGCTAGCTTTTGGGCTGGAAAGCATTTCTGTCAACAACAGGATAGAGTGGATTTCCATGGAGTTGTGTATGATCCCTCATTTCTTGTACATGTGTACACTTAGACATCAGTATGTCTTTTGCCTGAGAAGAATACAGGTCTGTGTTAGAACAAGCATATGCAGGAATTGTGGTCTTTGGCAGAAGAAAGAACATATTGATTTCACTGTTATATCCTCAATCTCATGCACCATGACAGCTTTGCTTTATCAGGTCTCAAGTTTGCCTAAGCTTTTTAAGATTATATTTAGAGAGCTCAACCATGGCTATTTACAGATTTGGAGTGAAATTAATTTCTGATGAGATTGGATTGTACAAGTGTACAACCAGAAGGGTTGATATATTTAGCCTCTCTTGTTCCTAATTTAAATATTACTACGCTCTTTTGCTGTGATGATGTTGGGAACATAGGAGTCAATAGAAGCCTCTGCTTCTCAGCAGCCAAGTATTTTGTAGCAGAGAAATGAGTTTTGACTGGGTGAAGAGCTGCTAGGTATAAAGGAAGCATTCAGGTTTTCATAGTTTTGCATGGCTGGATGTGGATCTAGAAGAAAAAGAAAGGCTCCTTTGAGAACTTTCATCATCAAGACTTGTCATATTCTGAGAAGGAAAAAAAAACCCAAACTTGTCTGGTGGTTCATTTGCTACAGATCCCCTTTTTGGGACTGTATTTTAAGTGAGGGGGGGGAAAGGGTATATCTGTCACAAAATCAAGTCCAAAAGTACTTGGTTCAAAATCAAGTTCAGTTATGCAATGCAAGTCCTGATGGCATGAGAGCTGTTATTACAGATGAATGTTTTGGTACATGACCAGTGCCTCTTTCCTTGCCTCTAATTCCAGCTGCAACAGTTGCCAGAAAATTACAATCCCACGTTTGATCATCTGACAAAATAATCCTCTCAGTTTTACTCTTCACTGGTTACTTTCCTGCCTCATTATTGACTTACAATTTATACTACTTCTGATGGCATCACAGTCCTCCTGAGGATTATGTCATCATCTCCTCTCTTAACACAGAGGTCAAGGAAGAAAGAGAAGAAATTATGTCAGAATTGCTTTGGCTGGCATGTGTGACTGTCAGCAAATGATTACAGTACTCAGGAACTGTGATGATATGGAAAGCAAAATCCAAAAGCTAAAGCTGGCAAAGTGCAAGGAGCTCAGGCAGACAGACTTGATGGCTAATGCACAATAGTTTGAGTGGTTATTTTGCTTGCTGGCAACACACTTGCTAGGAAAATCTAGTGTCCCAAGTTAGAATGCCCCTGCATGAACTTATGCAGTATTCTCTAGGAATCTCTGTTCTTGAGTTTTATTAAACTCTTCTGGGCTTGTAGAATTTTTTGTAAGTCAAGTTTTATTAATTTACAGAAGTCTGCACAGCTCAACTTTCTTCTTACTTGTATTTTTGTAGAAACTATGTGCCCAGATCATAGGTTAGAAGTCCACTGTGGCAGAACTGTACACAGAGTGAACACATAACCTATAAGCCCTTTGGGACAGGGATCAAGAGTTAGTTAATAATGGATGACTATAAATTGACCACAAAGGAATGGAAAGAAAATATTCCACGAGCCGGTCTGTCAAAATTTTTTTTACAGTTTTAGTTCAAACCTTGTGAAACAAACATGTATTGACTAACATAATGCCTTCAGAAAGAAACCTGTCAAGGGAGAAACATTCCAGGAAGAAAACAGTAAAACTCCAGGACTTCATCACTCCTGAATGTGCTTTGGAAATGACACTATCAGGGACTTTCCTCTTGCAAGGGCAGAGCATGCCTCCTCGCCACACTCCCCCTGCCAACTAGTCTGTGGGTAAGTCCAGATAATGTTTTAGGAACTATCACTGACCAAACTCTGCACTGGGCTGGCACAAAACCACAGCTGTGACCATGCTAAGGCTGGGACGATATCAAAGACAGTGTATTAGTGCTTAGTTCTCTAGATAGATGTAACTGGGGAGAACAGTTACGAGCTGAAGTGCTGCACAAGGAAGGATTTCAGAATCAGTTAGAAGAGATTGTTCCAGGGAATTGATCTGAGAAACGCTGCTCTGCACACTGGTCACACCATCAATGAGAACAGAATAAAAAGGCACAGAAGGATGAAGATAGTGCCCTGCTGTTAACTGAAGCTCACTCTTGCTCTGCAAGCATTTGGCACTTCCCATAGCTTCTTGTGTGTATCACGGCTGTATTCATTCTGCTCCATAGGAAGAGAAAACATGACCTTGTACATGGAACCATTAAAAACGTAGAGCATATTATGTGGGTTATTTTACATCAAGCAGCATATTGTGGGACATGATAAGTTACTAAACACAATATAGTACTTCCACAACTGAGGCTCTACTTCAGGATTTCAGAAAGAAGCATGGAAGGGTGGGTGTTGTTGAGACTGTAGGAAGACAGTGTGTTTGATTCAGTGTGTTATGATCACATTTTGATTTTAGTATAATAGTGAAAGACCATAGTATACCAATATGTTAGAGCAGTTCTCCCAAGTAACACGGACAGTGATGTCTGGAGGTTACCGCCCTCTCAGAGGTAACACAATATGGGATCATATTTGTGAGAAACCGATGCTCACCATAAAATGCAAATTGTTTTATTGCGACAAATTCAGGAAAACAAAGGATAGGAACCATGGCTGGGTGCATTCCAGGCATGAATGCACACCAAGACACAAAATGTAATACATCTTATACAATTTTTCACACAGAGGGCGGTCCTCAGTCTATGATGAAAAAAATTAAAAAAAAGCTTTATGAAAGCATTCCTAACTTTGCTTATCTCTAAACAGAAAGTCACATTTCAATGTCAGTGGTTGACATATGGCTTGAATTTTATTACCCCTTGTCAAATAGGTGTCTGGCAAGCATCTTCTTAAACAAAGGTCCTTAAAGTAAATATATGTTTCTCTAAACATCCTTATCCCTAACTACTCGTCATAAATTCTTAACACACAGACAATGTTACGTTGGTCTGGTTTAAATCTAAATTAATAAAATATTTATTTAACTATTTCTAACTACTTTTTAACAAAAGCATGCGATAAGCAAAATACAACTTTATATTTCCCACAATATTCCATACAAATGTGGTGGGCAGAGCACTGGTCAGGATCTGCAACCAACATAGACAGAGCTTCTTGTATTAATATCAGGATGGGATTATTTACCAGCATTTCTCATTGCCTACTAACTGCCCACTGACAAGGGATTAGATATGATATGCCTGGGAAATGAAACTGCAGGTATTTCTGGGTTCAGTCGTGTATTATTTTCTCTTTGGGACTGAGTATACACCCTTGTTTGTTGTGCCTGGGCAGAAATTGTCTTCACTGACTTTTCTGTTCCAGAACTGAAGGAAATTCCTTAGTGTAGCTGTGTAAGTGGGAATGGAGGAGAACAAGAGGCAGCGATTGGAGTCTGTGAGTGTGAACCAGGCCCCATCAGCCAGCAACTCCATCATAGCTGTGAGCTGCACAAAGACCGGCCAACATGGAGACAGAGCTGACAAAGCTGCAGGAGGAAGATGTGTCACTGAAAAACAATTTGAATTATTATGATTGGGTGACGACCTAGAGAAGATTGCATTGAGATTGTTTTACAGTGTAACTGGAAAGTTAATAGAAAATAGAAGGCTTAAGCATTAATTACTCGACAAGGAAGTCTTCCCAGGCTTGTACATTTTGGGAACTAGAATATGTAGATGCACGAAATTCAGCTTTCATAAACTTGTTTTCCGGCCTAAAATTAGCAGGGTGCTTCAACTAATGAAGTTTGATCCTTTTTTTTTTTTTTTTTTAAATATTCTCTGTCCTCTATTTTTCCCCCCCGTGTTACTCTGTTTCCTTCTCATTTGTTTTGCAAGTAGCACCACCCTCTCCTGCCTTCTGTAAACAGACTTCAAAAAGCGTGGAAGATTCCTTCACCGGTTCATTTCTAACACGGACATCCATTTCCCTATTTGGCTGTATAAGGCGCTCAGTATAGAAGGAGGTTACAATACGATTTAAATGGAAGGGAACTACTATCTGGTAGCAAAACTTTATTTCATCGCATTTATTTACAGCGATAAAGCACATGATGCTGAAAGACGTGCTCCCGACGGCGATGAGTGTTGGGCTTTGGCAGCTCAAGCTTCCAG
>WEIV01000581.1:63134-82715 GCA_013390005.1 Calyptomena viridis
TGTTCCATTCCATGCCTTCCAACAGTAACTTTTAAGTTAGAACACGAGTGATGAACTTGTTACTTTAAGAACAAAACTAAGTTAGAAAGCTATTGGAAATGTTAGTTACTAAAGTAATGAANATTTGCTTACTTTTTCCTGTATGCATGTTTCTATGCATGTGTATGCCTTTCATGTAAAATCGGAGCAGTTTGGACCTCCTTTCTTGTCTGTGGAACCCTGTCAAAAAGGAGCATTTTTTTTTGCATAATATGCATTACATTATAATTCCAATTAGGTCTGTGTGTGTGTGCCCCCATGCACGTGTGCTCCACATCCTCTATGCAGACTGTTGGAGTACAGCAATATTCACAAGACCTTATCCTAACAATTCTAATGTCAATATCCTCCCTCTGTAGTTGAGGGGCAGAGGAAGGGACTGTGGGGAGATTATTTCAGAGCACGGGCTCAGTTTAAATGTTTTGAGTTGCATTCTGGAAGAAACTTTCTCCACTGCCTATAAAGCTTAATGTGATTAGCTTCACCAGTCTGGTGATAGCATATGTCAATACCCTGTACTTTTGATGGCTTTTGGAATTGTGTGCTCTGTTTGTTTCTTGCTTGCAGTATTCTGGATTTTGAAAACTCTAGATATAAATTCAGCATTTGTGTAACTGATGCACAAAGAGTTTATGTTAATCAGCACTTGTGAATGACACCCTGTTTTTCTTTCTCCCAATATGTTTTGCTGCCCAGTAAGCCTATAGATTGTACAGGGCAAGCCTCTCTCCTCACTGTTCCAGCAGATGGAGGCCTGTCTAACTCTTGTCCTCAACAATCTTCTCACTTTTCTCTTCCAGACAGGTAGAACAGCTGTCCTCTTTTCTGGACTGCTTTTTACTCTTTTTAACACATTAATACACTTTTAACACATTAATATTCTGTGAACTTCATTGAATTTATAACTGTACTTACTGCTAACCCAGACACTTTGAAAGTTACATTGAAAACCCCTTCCTCTGCTTGCTTCTTTGTGGGCATTGACTGAAGGTAAGTTACCTTGATGAATCATCCATTGAATGAGAATGGCTGATAGAAAATCAAGTCAGTGGGAACACGGGTTAAAACTCAAGTTGATTAAGATGATAAAAAAAGCAAAAAGGAAGAACTTAGCTAGAGAAAACTTATATTCCTCTTAAGATTGACATTTTCATGTAGCTTTTACAGTCAGTGTATATTTTAATGACGTTTTTGTCCCATGGTTTTCCTGAGTTGTTTGCATGTTTATAGGTTGCCAAAGTAAAAGCAAAACAAAAATCTCAGAGATTAAGTAAGCAGTAAGAAAAAATTGTAATGACAGGAGCCCAGTGCCTAAAGAAGACTCCTCTTCCTTTGTTCTCTGATCTGGGAGAGGGGAAGACTTTCAGTATGTTGGATGAATTGAGGGAGAATCTTGCAGAGTAAAGACGACACAATAGATAAGGCATACTGTCCAAGGTTTAGGAGACTAAGACTTAAACCTCTTCTGTAGTGTAGGATTCCTTTGAGTGTTCACTCTTTTCTACAGAGCTAAAAGTGGATACAGACACTTTTTGTGTTATCTTAAATCTAAGGAATCTCAAGATTCTGCAGTCAAGCACTTTCTTTCCATTAAGTCAGTGGAGAGAGGTCACAAAAACTCAGTTAAAAATTTAAAGTAGGTGTCTGAGTACAACCTCTACACTTCTCCATTAATGTGGGGAATGCTTTGAGTAATATATCAGGCTACATTGCTCATGGCTTGTCCTAACATAGTGTCTGCACTGGGTGCCTAAGTCTGTATCTATCAAAACTGGTAATCTTGAGGTTTTTCCAGCTTTTCCCTCTTTAATCCAACTGTGTTGAGGCACCAAGTTGTAGTGAGATCCTCGGATATTAAAAGCTGCTCACCTTAGTGTTTTTCATTGCAATGAAGAGCAGGTGCACAAGTTGGGATGGAGCAGTGATGTGTCCTGGGTGGATCCATGAACTTGCTGTGGAGTTCACCTATCTTAGAGTCTAGACAGCTAAAGTGTTCTAGTAACTTGTCCGAGTGAGGTCTTCTCTGTGCCTGCTACTGTTGAAATAAGTGTCTGGTGGGTCTTTGAATGATTTTGTCCCTCTGTGTGAAATAAGGAACTCTATTATGACCACCTAAGAGACCTCTTTCCTTCTGACTATGTTTTCACAGTTTGTTTGTCATCAGTCAAGATGGGACATTTTCTCAGGTCACACTTCTGCTTTCTCAGGGATCTTTTTGCTTCCACTGGAAAACACTGCAAAGATCATACTATTGCAGAACTACAGAACTACATGCCAACTACAGGCCAAGTTCCTTGTTCTTTGACATTGGGTTAGATAAAGTGCAATCATAGCTTGTTAAGGAGCACATAGGATTGTGACACACATATTCACCATTTATGGGATGTGAATCAGAGCTGAAGTTTCCCTTCCTCCTTGTGCAGTGTTGTCAGGGTGGGTGGCTTTAGTTTGATCTGAAATGTCTTTGGAATCTTGCAAGGCAAGGGAATTTCAGCTATGCTGGATTAGTCCCTAATTTAAGGACATAGGGATTATAAGACATAGTTCAGCAAAAGACAAACCCAGATATGTGCATGGATCATTGGGCAGCCTTTTGCAGCAAGAGCCTTCACAAAACAGAACTCTGCTTGCTTTAATATACACACATATGCCAGTGCCATATTTCTTGGCACTAACACACACTTGCATGTGTGTGTCAGGGCATATATGTCATGGTGCTGAGTCTGGGTTCTTCCCTAGGCAGCTATGTCTACAAGGCATCTCTATTTTCAGGGAAAATTATGGAAAAGACTGGGTTTTGCTCCACCCCAAATCAATTTTCTCACTGCAAAATGGAGACGTTCTAGCCCAAACTGAAGCCATACCTCTGTTCTCTTGTGTTGGCTGAGTAAGTGAACCTGGGCTGAATATACCCCAAAGGTCAGACTGGAGATTTTTCTAAGTAAACAATAGGTATTTTGGAGATTAAAATGTCTGTAGTGCACGGGTTGAGTAAATCATGAAGCAACAAGACTTTCTTAAATCTAGATGTTTTAGTCTTAAAGGAGCAGTAGGAGCATTGTTGCTTGCTGAGATTTTCTGAAGTGCCCAAGCTCCTGATTGCCAAGGTTTCAGTGCACTCTAAGCATGGAAAATACAAATTTTCAGTGGCCTTAAACATTTCCAGTGATGGGGAGTCCACATCCACTCTGGGCAACCTGTGCCTTCACGGAAAAGAATTTCTTCCTAATATTTAATATACATCTACCCTCTTCCAGTTTAGTCCTTCCCACTTGTCCTATTCACTGCAGGCCTTTGTGAAAATTCCCTCTCCATCTTTCTTGTAGGCCCTCTTTAGGTGCTGGAAAACTCTTACAAAGTCTCCCTTGAGCCTCCTCTTCTCCAGACTGAACAACCCCTACTCTCTCAGCCTGTCTTCATAAAAGTGTTCCAGCTCTGTGATTAACTTAGTGTCTCTCCTCTGGATTTACTCCAACAGGCTTTAGAGTTGGATGCAGAACTCCAGGTGGCGTCTCACCAGAGCAGAATAGAAGGACAGAATTATCTCGGGTGTAGCACCTTGTACTTGGTCTCGCTGAACTTCATTAGGTTAGCAACTTCATGACATAGGAAGCCTTTTGTTTTTGAGAGTTAAAAGTAACTCAGTTTGGATATTTGATTTAGGAATGTTGTGGATTCTCTTGTTACTTGTAGTTTTTACATCAGAATTGGATGACTATACCAACAAACGTTATGACTCAGACAAAAAAGAATGGGTTTTTTTGAGGGAGTTCTGTGTGAAATTCTAGGGCTTATGCAAAAAGGTAGAGTAGATAATGAGAATTTTTCTTTTTGCCCTTAAAATCAGTGAATCATTGTTTATTAGTGACTGACCGGACATCACATTATTGGCTTCACCAGATTAAAAATATGCTACAAACTGATAATTTACTAATTAATTATTAAATATTTTATATTGAATAATTATCAAGATAAACAGTTAAATATATTTAAACTGAAAGGCTTAAATTCTTTGCATAGCTCTTCTGTGGTTTTCCATGTAATCATTCATTCAATGGTAGAACTGAACAAGGTGGTAGAAAGAAGGAGTCAACTGGATTACTTAGACTAATTTAGTACTTAGTCAGGATAAGGTGTCTTATTGATGCAAGTGAGTGATTTCTGCACTTCACATACATTATAACAATACTAACATCTATTCATCTACTGCTGCTGGTACCATCCCCATTGCTCTTTCCACAGAGAAAACTGGAATCCTCCTAAAATGTTCTGGTCCAGTGTTTTTTTTTCATCTCTTTCAGCTTCTCAAATCCTACTTCCTTGACAGCATTTACTATAAAATGGATGAGACCTCTGAATGCCAGTGTCAGAGGATCCTGAGCTGTTTAAACCATTTTGCCATGCTTTATACTTTCAGTTGACTCATGATTATTTCAATCTTCAATGCCTTGGGTGTTGGTGGATATCAATTTGGAAAGCATTTAGTGTGTTGTGGTTACTTTTGGTTTTGTAACTTTTTGTCTTTCTTTAGCCCATCAGATTCACGCCCTCCTACTCCTCAAAGTGACTCGGAATTAGTCAGTAAACCTATGGATAGAAGTGTTCTGAAGAATAATCCTCACATGCACTGGGCATGGGGAGAGCTACCCCAGGCTGCAAAGGTATCCAATGTAATTTGTTTAATTCCTGCTAATATTTTTTGTTCTTTAATGGGGCATGTGTGCTTATTCTACTGCAGACTGCTGAAGAGGGACTTGATCTTGGTTGTACATGAAGTTACGGTGTTTTTTGTAAGAGAATTGAATCTTGCTCCTTAGGAGGTATAGGACCTTATGCCATGGATTTTCTCAACACTGATGACATACAGTAGAAAATGAAGAAGCACCTGAGAACTAGTCTTGCGAAAGTTACAAGCTTAAAAAACAGATAAAATCAAACCAAATGTCTGGTAAATCACTGAAATTCATAAATGGTCTTAGATGGAAATTAGGTGCTTGGTGTTAGCAGTATGATTCACAAAAATTAAAATTGATTGCTTGAGTACATAAGCATCCAGAAGTACCTGTATTTCTGCATGCCCAGATGTGCAGTTCTCTTGGCTGCAAGGACTGGCTTGGTGCCATTTGACCCAGTGAGGTAGTGGGATCTGCAGTGTGCCAGCAGCACTGTCTCCCATGCTGCAGGTCCATCAGGTACAGTGAGCTCCTTGTGGTAGCTGTGGTGTCAGAGCATTCATCCGGGAATGGGGGGACTTATGCCTACCCCAGGGTGTGAGAAATAAAGGTCAGGTTTCAGTAGAATATGGACAATATGGGGACGGAATGGTGCAGGGTTTGGCCTCTCTTGCTGAAGGCTTGCTTCTCTGCAGAAAGGAGTGCAGGAGAGACTGGGTCACGCACGCAGTATAAAGAAAAAAATATCCTATTTTGCAGGCCAGGGAAGTGGGTGTCCTGCACACAAAGAAGACTTCTATGTTCTGGTGATGGCACCAGAATTATAACAGCACTATTGTGATTTTATCTTTAATTCAGTGTTGGTAACTAGTAACAAAAGCAGGGACAGGAGTCCAAAGTTCTTAATTTCTTAGAAGAGCTCTGGCCTCTTATTTAACAGACCAAAGATGAGTCCCATCACCTCTGTGTTATTCTCCTTGGGAGAGATTTGGGAAGATACCTTGGGAGCTATTTTCTTTTCATAGAGAACTGGTTTAGGTGCACAGGTCCATGAAAGAACTTCAAGTTGTCGTTTGCAACTTGAACCCTAGAATTTAGGGTTTACTGCTAGCGAAGATTTAGGCATATCCCAGTCACACAGCCTGGTGTGTATTGCAAATCATATTTCTGGAGGCTCTTCCCTCTGCAATCCCTGTCTATGTCCCTAGCTAAGGTATTCCGAGATGATCTGACCATACCTGAACTGGGAGTTATACTTTGGATGCAGTTGGTCTTTGTGTAAGAGTTGTTTGTTTGCTATGATGTGAAGGTTACAGCAGTTACACAGCTGGTGCTATAGTTCAGCCGCCCTCTGTAAGAACAATTCCTGTCCCACACTCAGAGATCTGAATCCGTTCCTATAAAGTGATTTCAAATCTAAATCTGGAGTATAGATGAATGACAGCGTCCTGGTGCCTAAGAATGTCCTCATTTTGCGAGGATTTAAGTCTGCACTAGCTTCTCCTGTTTGTCAGAGTGCTGCTGTGCCTGCCTCAGGGGACGGACCCAAAACTCCTCTTCAGCCCTGACTAGCTCTAGCCGTCCGGCTGAGGGGCACCAGGCAGGAGTGGCCACTCTAGAACTCAGGGTCTCTCACCAGAAGATGACCAGTTCGGAGGCGGCTGAGGCTCAGAGGAAAAGTGCTTTCTCCTTAACCTCTTTGCCTTTGGTGTTCTGGGCACTGCTGTTGGAGGGCAAGGGATTAAGAGCAACTCTTTGTGGTTAGAAAACAGGAAAACAGTTTATTGGGGAAACTGACCCCTGGAAAAGCCAACCACAGAGAGCTTTGTGCAGGGGTTTAAATATGGGGACAAAATTAAGGGAGGAGAGTGGGAAAGAACCTATGGGTGTTAAGATAAGGAGGGTTTAGGAAAGGGTTACATCATAGAGAAGCCAGTGGCCTGCAACTCAAACCTATTAGCTGTCAAGTAAGCAGGACTGATGTGGGAAGTTCTGGAAGGGTGGGCAGAGTCAGGATACAAATATGGTTTTGGGATGGAATAACTTTGAACCAGGGGAAGGGTTAAGGATAATTAGGAGGAGGATACAGAACAGGAGTGTACAATTGTATGGGAAGGAAAAAGGGGGATGACCGAGCAGTCCATTTAGGGATAAACAAGGGGTTACAGAACTATACAGAAACAACATGACAAACATAATAAACTGCAGGTGCACATCACCACATCAGGGTTACCTTCTGAAGGAAAGCCAGGATTTTCACAGGAAAGAGGAAGGCAGGGTGGGAGGTGGGCTGTGCAGCTGAGTGGAAAATGAAGGCTGTAGAACAGATTGCAGAACAAATCTTTCCTGACCCCAAGATGCAGATGAATTTTGTGCAAGCAAACACATAGCAGAAAGGTCTTTTGTACACTGTAGTCTCCACCTCAGCGGTGGCTTTCTGCTGTACTTGATTATCTTGAAAATCTGATCTCCACGGAGCAAACAGAAGAGGTTAAACTCCACCTTTTCCATTTTTTAAGAGCTTTTCTTTATAGTAATGTTTCATTTTCCTCACAGTCCAGTTCTCTACTCAAAGCAAAGGAACCCAGTGTGGTGGATGTAAATCCTTCAGAAAGCACTCACTTTCGGGTCATCCAGAGTTCTCCTATAGAGGAGTTTAGCACAGTGTCTCCTTTGCCTGCCCTTGGACAAGAAGATGCAGCAACTGCTGATGAAAGTGAGCCCTTACCAGCTGAGACAAATAAGCCAGAGACAGAATTGCCAGGAGCAGCTGTACCACCATTGCCTGCCAATGAAGAAATAAAACAAGCTGCAGCTTGCTCAGCTCAACCAACTGGCAAGACAGATTCCCCTTCCAGAAAGAAAGGTAAAGCTGTTGATTCTGCACTTTTATATACATGATTTTGTCTTCAACTTTTGTGGTGATAAGGCACCTCATTGCCGTATAAGTTAATCTGTGTCCTGAAGGCACTTTCAGATCTAGGAACAAGCTTTGGATACTGTATAGATAAGCACTCTGTAGCTCTGGTGGTTCACCTGAGTTATAAATTGCTGTAATTGTGGAAACTCTGCTCTAGTACAAAGTTATAGTACGAGTTTTCACAGACAGCAGATTTGCCATAAAATGAGGTGCTTTTGTTTCATATGAGCCTTTTCAGTTCGGTGTGGTGTATGTCCTGTCCTGAATATGTGAAATATACCTTCCTCTGCTTTTCTGATTCCTAATTTCTGGGCTCTAAATCCATGGTATTTTTTAGCAAGTGTTACAGTCTCCACACGACATTTATTTGCTTACAAATGGTCTGTTTTAGAGCACTCATTCTATAATTATGTAAGCTCTATATAAGCCTAGTTTGTGCAGATACTTTTTAATCAGTACAAATACAAGTTTCTTAGCCTCTTCACCATGCATCCCACTCTCTTTGAAAACAAAAAATGACATGTTACTCTGCTTACTATTCAGCTTTCGTACAACTTTTTTTTTTTTTTGTTAATTGCTTTTCAGATATATGGTGTTGGAAATTGGGACAGTGAGAAGTTGTGGGTTTGGGAATTGATTCCAAATTCGGTTTTGGCATTACAGTGGTTACTTGTCTAGATGTACTAGCAAAAACAGGACAGGGATGGCTCTGTGTGTTGGTCCTAGTGACAGACCTAGGAGTGTTGTCTTGTCTCCTAAAATGCTGCATGTGCACGCACAACACATCAGTTGTATCTGCTCAACAGTGAGTTGTCTCCATAACAAGCCAGTTATAGTGTATTAATGTCTACAGTCTAATCTTTTACTTCCATTTTGCAAGGAGGGATTGAAGATTAGGTCTCAGAGATTAAATGCTCCGACTGCCATACTGTGACAATAGGCCTGTGCAAGTACTTAGAAGGTTTTCCTTTTGCTGTTTTCCTTCCATTGACCACTGACTTCTGATTTCAAGTGGTTTTATCTGGGATAGGGAGTCCTGGCTACGTCTTAAAACTAGTCCTCTGCTGTCGTGTTTCGTGTATTCATAGTTTGAACAATGTATATACACAGCTTGTTGAAATTTTTAGCAGTAACCATTTTATACAAATACAGTTCACAAACTGTTATGACTTGTCTGGTTTCTCAATCTTAAAATGAATAGTTAAACAGCAATAAGAGCTCTGGATTATTACCCAGAAAATATTAATTAATGGGCTTATTTGTGCTGTCCCTTACAGACAAACGAAGCCGGCATCTTGGTGCTGATGGTGTCTATTTAGATGACCTCACTGACATGGATCCAGAAGTTGCTGCACTTTATTTCCCTAAGAAGTAAAAGTCCTTTTCTTATATTTTTACTCTTTAAGGAGCTCTTGTCACCTTCCATATTTAAATCAAACTCTTAATTGCCAACCACATAAGACCTCTGAAAAAGAGTCTAAAAAATCCAAGCAGAGGTGAAGGTAGAAGGAAAATAAAACTCCACAGAGAGGAATATTGGAGCTTTTGGAAGGTGCTGTGTTTGGGCCTGAGAAGTGTGCTTGCAGCTGGTTTTCTCTTTCGGTCAATTAAGCATCATATATTGATTGTGGATTGTTATGTAATACACACTGATCTTTGTGAGTGTTACTCACATGTCCTAGGAGAGCAGTTGGCCCTGAGATATATTTATCCCCATGTCCTGGCTTATTACCATGAAGAACATATCTTACTGTTAACAGTATTAGCAGAAAATTATTGGTCTAATGTTGCTTTACTGTGGGTGATTACCTATAAATATGAATGCGAGAAAGTAAGTTTTGGAAGGTGCATGACAGAGGTATATGTGAAAATATTGCACCCTGAGCATACAATTTCCAGCTTGTTCTGATTTTTATTAGATCCTCTTGTAACATTTATAGTCCTCTTTCCACATCATACTCTAGTCATTTGACTAAAGTCATTGAACAATAACTGAAGTAGCTTGTGTGTTTTATTTTTCTTTTTTGCTTGCTTAAATGCAGCTGTTGTAATATTAGCATGTCAATAAAACAGAGAAAGACTAGTTATATGGAGAAAATGCTGGATTCAAAATTTGTCTCTTAAATGCATTCATATAAATCTGGAGTGAAAAGCAGGGTTTGACAAGCTTGCATTTTTTAGTAACTATCTCATCCATGCGCAAGTTGAAAGTGGGTACAATAGTTTATTGTTTCTTAAGATTTTATCCTACTAGTTTATATGTAGAGTGTTTTATTTATAGATACATGACATAAATACACAAACTTACACATCCTTTGTTTGGGTTTAACTATCAGTTTATATAATAAGTATAAATTAAATAATAAACTAAGATATTTGTTATTGTTGCTGTATGGGAATAGTTCTACCAGTATAAACTCTGCTTATAGTAGCATTGTTTTGTCTACTAAAAGATTGTACAGTTGTCTTACTTCTCCTATCTCTTGTAAATAAGTGAAGCTATATTTATACATGCCTAGTTTAGGCAAGTAAGTAGAAGCAATCCAATATTTTACGCAGCAATCCAATATTGACAATATATTAGTCCTATATTACTTCATTTTGTTTTGCTGTGAAATTTAAACAAATTTGGATTTTTTCCCCAAAATGTGCATCAGATGTAAACAGTGCTTGTTGAAGGGAGCGAATTTGGGAATGAATACGTGAAGACTGAATTCCTGATTTTTCTTTTGCAGTGGGGATAATGTCCAAAACAAGCACACGAATGACATGGGCCCGCGGTCAGCCAGCCACTCTCCACAGTCTGTCGGGAGCTCGGGTGTTGACAGTGGAGCTGAAAGCACCTCGGATGGAATTCGGGATTTGCCCTCCATTGCCATTTCTCTCTGCGGAGGCCTTACTGACAACAAAGAGATAACCAAAGGTACACAATGACTTTCCGAACTACAGGCATGTGCTGGCAGCCAGGTTTGAGCATCCCAGCCTGAGGCTGCAGGGCCCCCCTGTGGCTGTGCTCCACAGTGTATTGAGAAGATAAATACAGGTTCTGTAATAATCAGTTTCCTAGAATTTTTCATGCTTAAAATAGTAGACTTATATAGGACTTATGATTTTTAACACATTTTAATAATCCATTATATAAGAAAAATTTTAAAAGCATTTTATTGGTATTTTTATTTCGTGATAGTGCTGTGTTTTGTATCACAACAGTGCTAGTGGTACTTTTGCCACTTGGTACAGTATATAGCTAGGAAATTCACAGCTGTTGTTGTCAGGAATGAAAAAGGTGGTCTGTAAATGGGGACACGAGGAGAGGGAGTTGGGAAGTTGGGAAGCTTAACTTGAGTTCCTTCCCTACCTTCAATTTCTTGTGTAACTTCTAGCTAACTTACAGTTCCTTAAACTTCCAGTGGCATAGTGAGAGGATAAGTGTGCTAAGACTTGCACTTTCTGCAGTAATGTGGCATCATAAAACCATATGAGCCTAATGCTACTCTGATTGCTGCTCAGAAGCTACTTATTAAAAAATTTCAAATATTCTGTGATTTATTTGAGTCAGACATAACTTTTCTAAAAGGAGATTTTCCTCTCTCACAGTTACATCCCTGAGTTTTCACTTAAATTGTTATATTGAACAGGAAAGACACCCAGCAGCAAACAAACCCTCAGCATCTTGAGATTGAGAGTCTCTGAACAACTTGCTGCCATATTACAGTTAAATCTCAGCACGCTTGTAATGAGTGTGAAACCTCTGTGCCTGAGAGATGCTAAGAGGTTTAGGTTGCCATCCCAGGCATCTTTACAAATGCCTTTTGAAAAGACATGCTTTTACAAATATAACTTTTCTCCCCCACAGAGGACTTCTTAGAACACGCGGTGACATATCAACAGTTTGTGGACAATCCTGCTATCATCGATGACCCTAACCTTGTGGTTAAGTTTGGAAATAAGTAAGTGTATTTCAGAAGAAAAAAAATTACTGTTGTCATAAAGATGCTTCTGTGACACTTCAGTGGATTAGATCAGTTTAACTGTGGCTGAAAAATGGGTTTTGAATGTTCATAGGTTGGATTCATCCAGAAAGATTCAAATCCTTAGTGAATTCAGGCCCTTCTAGTTACTTTTCCTCCTTTAAATTGAAAGTAAAGAGCAGTTTCAGATGACCTATTAGAGCTAACTGACACAATTTGAATTTCAAGAAGCTGCTATTAAATGCTAATAGTATTCACACTCAATTGACAGAGTAAAAATGAAATATGATGTGAACTTGCCAAGTCTTGCCCTGAGCCAGTTTGAATAATTAATATTTACAGGGATATGTCAGTCTGCCTGCAGTCATTCAGTACCCAGCAGTTTTTTTGTATAGTGAATATTTTGCTAGTATGCCTCTATGGAGGCATTACTTTTCAAAACTTGTCAAACTTCACCCACTGAGTATGAGACTTTCATTTCTGGAAGGCTAAGACATTATTTTGTATGTTGATATTGCTAGCAGCAGGGCAGTGCTGTGGTCTATGCCCGATGCAGCTTTCTTGAGAACTCCTTGTACCTGGCAAACAGTGTTAGAGGATAGAGGAGAGATCATGACATTGTGCTGCACTTAAGAGGTTTGGCTACTCTTAGTCATAGAAATCACCTATGCAAATCTGATGTACTAGGTGATAGTTTGTATTGTGTATGTTACAGCCTCATACCTGACCCTCTCTGTGGTCTGAGGTGAGTCACTTAGTGCTTCCCTGACAGTTCTCTGAATGTGATAGTAGTATTTACTTGCCTACTGAATGTGTTGGCAAGAAGAGTACTTAGTGAGTAGCTGTCATATTCTCTGAATGTTGTGTGAGCTTCAGCTTCCCTAGGCAATGCATACTGTAATTGTTCTACTGTCTGTAACAAGAGTTGACCCATGTTCAACGTGTAATAGTAGAAGTTTGACATCCCACAGACTGGCCTCTGACCTTTTTGTAGCTCCTTGATGGAAAAACAGTGAAAAACTTGTAAAAATTGTGGCTCATGCTGTGATAATGAAGTATAGTAAGGACATTGGCTTGATGGATGGTAAACCAGAGAGTTGTGGCTCTGTGTCCAGGTAGAGACTGGTAATGAGTGCTGTTCCACAGGGCTCTGTCTTGCAACTGGTACTCTTCAATACCTTTATCAGTGACGTAAACAGTGGGATTGAGTGCACCTTCAACAAGTTTGCAGATGACATGAAATTGAGTAGTGCAGTTGAATCAACAGAAGGAATAGATGCCATCCAAAGAGACCTGGACAAACTTGAGAAATGGGCTGCAAGAACCTCATGAAGTTCAACAAGTTCAAATGCAAGATGCTGTAGCAGGGTCAGAGCAGTCCTAGATATGAGTACAGACTGGGAGAGGAACTTATTGAGAGCAGCCCTGCAGAGAAGAACTTGGGGGTTCTGGTGAATGAAGAGCTGGACATGATCCAACAGTGTGTGTTTGCAACCCAGAAAGCCAACTGTATCCTGGGCTGCATTCAGAGCAGCATGGCCAGCAGGTCAAGGGAGATGATTCTGCTGCTCTACTCTGCTCTAGTGAGACCCCACCTGGAGTGCTGCATCCAGCTCTGGGGTCCCCAGCACGGGAAGGACATGGCCCTATTCAAGTGAGTCCAGAGGAGGGTCACAAAGGTGTGATCAGGGGGCTGGAACAATTCTCCTATGAAGACAGGCTGATAGAGTTGGGGTTGCTCAACCTGAGGAGAAGTCTTTGAGGAGACTCAATCACAGCTATTTTGCACGTAAAGCAAGCTTATAGAAAAGAGGGACAGCAACTTTATACATGGGCTGATAGTGGTAGGATAAGGGGAAACAGTTTTAAACTAAAAGAGGAGAGATTTAGATTAGATGTAAGGAGGAATTCTTTGCTGTGAGGATGGTAAGTCACTGGAAGAGGTTACGCAGAGAAGTGATGGATGTGCCATCCCTGGAAGTGTTCAAGGCCAGGTTGGAGGGGGCCCTCAGCAACTGGTCTAGTGGAAGGTGTCCCTGCCCTTAGCAGGTGAATTGTAATTAGATGACCTTTAAGGTCCCTTCCAACCCAAACCATTTTGTGATTCTATGATGACTTGAGGAATGTGTGACAAATACCCTTTCTACTCAAGGGCCTAGTTTGTCTTTTATACCCTGGAATGTATGTGTCGTAAATACTTGTGAATATACTGTGGAATAAGATGGAGCTTTTATTTCTGGTGCGGGCCTGTGCTTCATGGCTTTAGCCTACCAGGTAGGTTGTGAATTGGGGTTACAAAATGCAGTAATTGCCTCTCTTGCATGCCCAGGTACTATAACTGGACGACAGCTGGTCCCCTTCTGCTGGCAATGCAGGCATTCCAGAAACCTTTGCCAAAGGTAAGATTGAACATGAAGGTTGGTAAGAGGAGGAGTTGTGAAATTATGCCATTGATTAGGGCAGGCAAGAAGGTTGTTGTACAAGAGAACACACTAATATCTATCCACACATAACCATTCACCTAGCTTATGCTAAGGGCTGTGAATAGTGTTTATGTGCTATTACAACTATTTTCAAGAAGGAAAACCTCCTTTTTTACTTTGTTAATATGGATTATAAACATAAATTGTATTAACTCATGTTAATGTTTGCTGTAGCTGAATACTTGGTGGTTGCTTTCCATTTTTTATGTATACAGCTTGTATTACTTAATAAATGTAGAGTCCTGGAATTGTAACCCCAGTGAGTAAGCTTTAACTACTAGATAAGGAAGGCCTCCAGCTTGCTAGTTTTCTGTTTCTCAGTTGGTAGGTAGGTCTCTTTTTCTCATAACCCAGATAGGTATTGGCAGATTGCTACAACTGTGTGACAACTATGTATATTGGCTTATATTAAATATGTTGAGAAATTAGTTCAATTCCACATGACCTGGTGTCACATAGACACTCATGACAGAAATGTTTGCTACTGTAAATGTATATAAAGAAGTAGTACCACAGTTGGCACTATTTTGTATCCTGGTTAGCCATGGATTTAATAAATTTAGGAACCTAAACTTTTCTTCTACCACTTGCAACACTTCATGTATCTTCGGGTTTGTTCTATGTGAATTCAAATGCTCTCTCTGTTGCCATCAGAGAGATGGCATCCATGTGGACTAAAAATTTCTTGAAAACCCAGAGTACTTTCTGCCACTGTTTTCTTTCTTAGTGCCACATTACCTATATATGCAGTCAGATGCAGCTGCCCAATAGCATACCAGTATAAAATCAGTTGATCCTAAAAGTCCCAAATCTCTGGTAAATATGGTTTCAATTTCAAGGATGTCACAGAGTTAGATGTTTAGTGCATTACTGCAAATGTTCCAGTAATGTTCAAAGGTGGGATTCATCCCATGGAACTCAAATGAGTAAAAGGTTCATAGTTACCCTACTCTCTATTTCTTGGATACTCCCACAGAGTGATTCAGTCCTTGATAGGTGCCTACTGGGTCTTCAGTAGTAAAAATAGTGTGAGATTAGCTGCAATGTTTGAGCCAGATGTTTTGTGTTTTGCCTAGGATGAGTAAATGGAAAGAATTGTTATCAAATATTTTTCCATAAAGTTATGAAGAATGGCAGTTCTTTCAACAGCATTATACTTATGCCATTATTCATAGGTTATCAGTTCAGAAAAATCTTCTATGAGTGTGAAACTCATTGTGGTTTTTTTTTAATGCTTAATTTATATTCTGAATGCTGATAACTTTCTAGAGAGTGCAATTTTAATTTAGTTGAGAAACCAGTATTTATAGTTGGAACAATCTGTGTGATTGGGAAGGTTTACTTGGTTGAACTGTACCTCTGAAACTAAAATTAGTCATTTATGCTACCAGTCACCCTACTGTTTTTCTTCATGACTTGTTATTTAGAGGTTTGATTTGCTGTAGTAATGAGACTAAGGAATTGAAATACTAAGATAATTTATTAAAACAGACTTTGTGAAGTTATTGGAAACTGAAGTTTTTGTGAAAAAATTCACTCATGTTCCATAAAATACACTTAAATGCATGTCTAATTGTAAGCATGTGAATTCTCTCATTAAAAGTCAGTAGGACATCTGCTTGAAGTTGTTGATTTGTTGTTTGAGAACCTTTTTAAATTGTAGCTGTTGTTCTCAGTAGTGGCATTCCATTCTCAGTAGCTCCATCAGCTCCCTGTTTTTCTTATTTTGTTCGAAAAGCTCTCATTTGCTCAACTTTATTCCTCTGTAATTTATTTTCTTTCTCATATACTTTAGAAAACATAGTGAAGAGAACCTATGGAAAAGCTGAGAAAAGGGATGCATTGTCCCACACATCAGCTGAATGCTGCCCCCTCTCTTAACTGCTAAGCCTTCTTAGAATTTTTTAAACTTTTTTTTTTTAAATTACTAATCAACATCACAGCTTTCTTTTGGTGACTTTGCTTACAATGAAAGCTATCATCTCAAAAAGTCAGTGGCTAAGCTGTTCCAGGATATACCAAACTTTGTGGCTACCTATAATATTTTCCCCTTTCATCTTTTGCTCTTCTCTGAGTGAAAGAATTCAACTCTCCTTGCTACAATGCATAAGGCTCCAGTCATTATGGATATTGAAAGAAACTTCTCTACTTGTGGCTAGTACATAGAACCCATGAAAAGGAGCCAGGTTTTATAAAAAACCCAATTCTAGCATTGTCAGTCAAATTCATAGCATCATACAAAATGCACAAAAGCTAGTAACCTCTTTGCTTTTTTTCTAAAGTGGTGATTAAATATGAAACTTGCAGTTGTTTTTTAATGAGCATAATTGTTTTGCATGTCAGTTTGTTACTGTTTTGCATGACAGCTCCTTTCAGGAGTTTTTTTTTGTGTGTTTTACATATAATTTGTACTAAATAACTTAAAACCAGTAGATTTTCCATTCTAGACATTATACTAATATCTATTTATTCTTTTTTTCTTCTTTGATTTGATTTCTCTTCCATTTTCCTTTTAAAAATACCATAAGTATTCATGCTTAAGTTACTTCAGAGCAGCCCTGGATACCATCAGATTTTGCTTTAGTAGAATTTATGGTCCACAGACAGTATGTTTACTTTTATTCTATTTATTATCAGTTAAAATTGTGTGTTTTGCACTTTTTCATTTACATATGTCAGGTTGTCCTTTGTTTCGGCCTTTTTTATGTTACCATCCATTTATCACAGGCAACTGTGGAATCTATAATGAGGGACAAGATGCCCAAAAAAGGTGGAAGGTGGTGGTTTTCATGGCGAGGGAGGAACAGCACAATTAAAGAGGTAAGTTTAAGAAGGAAGAGTTTCCTTCTGGTTGCAATGGAAAGGCTGAGTATGTCCATGTTCATCCATTAGAATTTTACTTTAGAGAGTAACTCAGTATTCCATTTGACTGAGGATATGCACATTAAAAGACATTTAAACACAGTCTGAAGTCTGATTTCTTTTGACTTCAGAAAGCTTTGGATCAGACCCTACCTGAAACATTTGCCTGAAGAGTTTTGGTTTTGCATTTATTTTCATTACACAAATCTGAGGCAGTATTATCTAATATATTAAATTTCTTTTGGGGAACCTAGAATGAAAGAGTTGTGCCATTAATTTAATGTTTTCATGCACACTACCTACTTTTCTATAGCTTTCTTTTGATAGTTGAGGAGCAGACATATTTATTAGTAGTGTGAGCTGTAAAATTCAGCAAAAACTTAAGATAGAAAACTGACTGTGTAGATTACTTTGAAAGTCTTTTGGAGTTTCTTTTCAGGGGATTAAAAGTTTGTAGTAACAGTCTTAGTCATGGATGAACATTAGAAAACAGTGAAAAAACCAAAGCTTTATATGAAATATTGATCTCCTGTCTAGACATATTTAATCTTTAAACTTGGCTAATAAAACCTCTTCATATTAATTTATATTACTGAAGCGTTAGTACTTGAGGGGAGAAAATGACTTCTAATACAATTTTATGGTCGTGTCTGAGTTAGGAACTTCTTTAGCCTTGCATGAAATAACCATTGTACTGTTCTGGGTATGGGCTTCAGAGCATGAGATTTTAGTTTTATAGTTGTTTGAAGTTTTTAGAATTTAACTGTGGAAGTACTTGGTTATCTCTTGAGCTGTGGCAAGTTTAAATGAAATTATTTAAAATAGAATTATTCACTATTTAAAACTCTTGTGGAATGACATTCATAGAGTTCAGCATCTCCTCAAGGTAAGAGCAGTTTGGAAGGTTTTGTTAGATTAAAAATTTTAATGATTTGATGAAAGGTAATTGTATTTTTTTTCTCCTTCTCCAGAGTCCTACTTTGCTTTTTTAGGTGAAATCTAGCTATTTGGGGTGTATGAACTGAGTAGTTAGGGAGTTGATCCCAGAACTTCAACAGTACTAGATATGAAATCTGATATTTCTCTCCTTCTTCCATGCAAAGGTAAATGTTAATCCTCAGGGTTTCATATTTGCAGTTTTTAGTTCTTTGTACAGCCTTTATTCTTTAAGAAAACCATGAGATTTTATTTTGCCTACGAGCAAAGGAAACAAACATGTTGTTGCTTTTTACCAAATCTGTACAAGGCAGAATTTGATTTTCAAGTATTTTTTCTAAAAGCTTTGCTTTCTGCTCAACAGGAGATGCACAGTTACTCATATTTGTGTCTTTACAGGAAACAAAACCAGAGCAAGGTATGAGTGAGAGTGGACTTACAGAAGACTCTTCACAGATGAGTAGGGCAAACAGGTACCCCCAAAATTATCTGTACCTCAAGAGCTGCCATTTAAAAATGAAAGCAATCTACCTCATATATTTGATCAAGGAAATACTGTCAGTAAAAGACATTTAATTTGTTACTCATTGCACCACATAACTGCAGATGAGAGGTCTCTGCCCATGGCAGGGCTGCAGACCTTGAGAATGCACCCTGACATCTCTGTGACATACATTCTGGCCCTTGAAAACAAGTGCTAATTGGAGCAGTTATCCAGAGCTATATGTATTGCTCTACAGTTTTCAAGGGAACATCATAGATGAACCCGAATTTTGTCAGATCCCAGTTGCTGAAATTTTTGATCTTCTTAGATTTATGGCCTGACAACTTAAATTGTTCCTACATGTTTGGGAAGTCCAGAGGCCTAAGACTTTGACAGGCAATTGCCATGGTTTTCTGTTTTCTTTCAAAGATTGCGGAAGTCTCTTCCTTCTTGTGCTCCAAACAAATCACACTGTATAGCCAGACTCTCACCTTTAGGAGGGTTTCATAAGATGAGCTATAACTTGCTTTGGAGGGATGAATTGTCCAAGGACAGCTTTCCTACCTTGCCCTTTTTCTGTGCATACAGATCTTATTGTAAAGACAGCTCACCTATGTGTTGTCTGCACTTACAGCTGAAAAGTGCCAGATTCAAATATTCTCATTACGTTAAGTTTGGGGAACACGTTTCTGAAACAGAAAGGCATTAGCTTTTGACAATATGCTGTTCATTCTGATGGACAGCAGCTGCAGTCCAGGTGAACGTGCTGTTGTCTCCATTGCCTCTCTGAGATTGAGAGCCACAGAATAAATCTGAAAGGCTGATTTTCCTTTTAAGGGTGACAAGTGACATTTAGTTCTGTTTCTTACACATTTAAAGATAAGCTTTAAAGTGGGATTAAGATTTCAAGCAGACTAGATTCTGAAATTGGTGTTCTTTGTTTAAATTTTAACTGGCCTTGGAAATCTGTCATTAAAAATTTGTTGTTTGCTAATAAAATGTGACAATTGGGATGTTGAGTAAAGCTTTTGAAATCAGATGTCACAAAGGATAAGATAGGATTTAAAATCTTGCAATTCATGACATGAAGTACCTTGATATTGGGTCAAGACTTCCTAACATCAAACAACAAACTGGTGTGATTGAAATAAGAGGCCAAAAGCTGAATCGTTTTAAAGATGAGATTTGTAGGATCTGAAAGAATATTTTACCT
>WEIV01000583.1:18711-33848 GCA_013390005.1 Calyptomena viridis
AAAATGTATGTGGTATATAACACATTCGAGGAAAACTGAGCAAGTGATTATGCTTGTGATCTAAAAAAAACCAACACAAATCTGGTATATTCTTGTCTGGATTGATTACAAAGGAGACTACTAGGACTATCCTCATTGTAGAAGGCTTTGGTGCCAAAGTAACTTACTGACTAGGTCAGCTAAGCAGACAGTCCAGTTTAACGTTCACGTTTTAGAATTAGAATTGGTATGATTAGATCTTTTGTGTTCTCTCTTGCTAGTCAAAATTACTATGTAATGGAAGACAAGATGAAGATTTAAAGTGCAAAGAGTAACATTTCTCTCTAGTGATATGTTCACTTTCACTTGTTTTACACATGACCAGAACTCACCACTGGATGGCAAGCTTCAAACGCTTCACTTAGCAGTATCCCACATTCCTTCTTGGCAAACGGCTCTCTAAGGGGGTTCAAACTGCATGGATTTCGAATGTCAGAGCTGTCAACACACTTAACCAGAAAGCAAATGAAGGTCAGAAACTTTTTCCGTAACCGCTTTGTGTTTGAACTTGCAAAGTGTAGTTGCTGGGGTTTTTTTAAGAGATGGAAACCATGAAACAAATGCATGGCTCATGAAACTAAAGCAGGACTAAGATACGTAAGTAAAGGGTGGTGCTAATCTGAAGAAAAAGAAAATTACACAGTCTGAAGAAATGTTTTATTTGTCTGAAAGCAGCAGAAAAACACATACCTACATATAGGTCTAACCAGAGCTGCCACGAAGTCCCAATCTGCAAGTCCTTACACTCGAACAGTCTTGCTTATATAAATAACCAAGATCATTCAGATGACATACATTGGAAGTGTCAGAAATCAGATATTTTTACTCTACCTGCTAGGAACCGACATTTCTATGAACACCACTTGAGACATGACATTAAAAAAAGGTCAATTTTTGACTTTACGGAATATGGAAAGAAGTTTTTTCTTTCCATTGCTATAGTTGCACAGTTAAATATTTCCCAGCTATGAAAGATCAGCTAAACTGACAACACAATTCTTCCATTATGCAAAAAAAGTACTACTTTATTGTTCAAATGTCTTCAAAACTGATCAGAATATTGTACAGCATTTTTCTCTACACTATTGCACTTTGTAGGAAAAAAGTTATTATTTTCTTTTCCTTTACAGATGATGACATCTGTAAGAACTACTTATATTGTCATTTGCATTTGTGCCTGACTGGTACTTCCAAGAAAGAATTTCTGATTTCATTTTAGATAAGTTACATAACAGCAAAAAAACAACTAGTAAACACATTCTTTTTACTATGTACCTCTACAGCTGTCCAGCTGTTTCCAAACTCTTGTGAGTTTGTTAATTCAAAATTATCTGGAGTCCTCAATTCATTTACTGTCTTCAAATCAAAATTTCCACATAGTCCAGTCAATTCACCCTGGGAGAAAAAAAATACATACACACATCTATATACATATATAAAAATATATCGTCACATGACAAAATACTACCAGTCATAACCGTTTTCAAAACTTGCATTTTCAGTTGCTCAATTATAAATTTGTCATGTTTTGCTCTTTTTTAGCTAAATTTCAGTTAAAACAGTTCACCATTTTGTAATAATAAAGCTATGGAAAACATTTTATTTTGACAATGTCAGTACCCTTCCCTTTCAACTATGTATCCCCAAGCATTTGAGAAAGGAGCTGATCTTTTGTTCAGAGAAGTCAGCTGTTAGCCAGTTATGTGCTTTTTTATGCTTCAGCAAAGTAACACCTACTCCAGTCACATAAGCAATCAGCGCTGGAGGAGAATTTTGCCCTAAACATATTTGTTTCTGTTGTTACAGTAGAAGTTATACAGTAAAAAGTAACTTAAAAAGAGATAAATGAGAAGGAATATTTTAATTCACAAGGTAGATGAATGTTTGTGTCTTTCATTTCTGACACATTGTCTATTCTCTGAATAACAATGATGTCTTATTTAACCAGATTCACATAAACACCTTGAAGAAATGACAAGAAGAGTGGTGACTTCCACCTACCTGCCACTGATGACCCATCTGGACATGAACTGTTGTTCTCTGATCCCAAAGAATGGTGATATGTTCATCAGGAAAATGAACAACCGTGAAAAATCCAGCTTTCCATAACTGCATTTTTTGCAGGTCATCTATGTAACTAGATAAGCTCTGTTTAAAATAAAACATGGGAGCTAATAATGGAAGCAATGTCTTCACATAAAACTTTCACTTGACAGGAAATGAAATGCCCAAATAAAATGAACAATGTGGTTCTCAGACTTAAGTCCAAAAAGAAGACCACAAAGGGACGAATGCTTCAGCAAAAGGAGTCTGGATTTTGATCATGAACTATATTGTATTTTTATGATTTTCCTATTTTAAAAGTTGATTGTCTATCAAATTTATAGGATGGGTAATGATAAAAGTTGATTGTCTATCAAATTTATAGGATGGGTAATGACAATCGGAGTGAAGATTAAAACGTTAATTGTTCATCCAGGAGGTAAAACACTAGTCTTAAGGTTCCTGATAATGATTTTCACTCATATATACCTAATTCAGTCTCAGTCATATGCTTGGGTTTTTTTTAATATGGATAGGTAATAAAGATGCACAGAGCAACCTCTTGAAATGAGGAATTGTCTAAATATAGACATAAATTACAATCTTATTTACATAAAGCATTCTTCTTTCCATCCAATAACAATCAGATTTCAACTTATTTGCAGCATAGACTGAGATGTCTGGTTTAACTACATGATACCTCAAACAAGGAGACTATTTCCTTTGAATAGTCAGTCTATAAACTGTAAATAGTACTATTTATACTAAAATTACTAAAAATACTAAAAGTTCACAGGAATGAACTTTGCAGTTTGGCCAAAACAAAAATGAAATTCAGGCTATGGAGGGTATACCAGCAGCTGTAATTTGGGGTTTTTTTAAATGTACAGAAATATTCCAGACCAGACTAAACTTTTAGTTCTTGTGGAATTAATAGCAAAACCTCTCACTGACTTCAAAACATCTGGATTTTTCCTAAGACATTAAACAGGAATTAAGTCTAAACAAAAAAACAATTACATAATATTTTTGTCAAATATAGACATGTGTCAGGTTTCCATTTAACATTTAACATTTGTGATTAGCATTCACGGTAAAGATATTTACACCTCTACTACTAAAATGGCACAGTAAGTTTTTGGTAGTGAAAGGAAGAAACACCCAAAGAAGTACATACATTACTTTCTGATCAGCAGTAAAAACTGAAACTTACTGGATTTCCAGTTTCATCATCAAATACTAAAAAAGATTTTCCAACATTAATGAAAATGTTTTTTCTGCAAATAATTCCAGTACTAAAGCAGTCAATATTCTCTATAATAACAGAAACACTGGTTGAAGAAGTACCCTGAAGAAAAAAAAAAAATGGCAACTTTTAAATATACTAACACAAATATGTATATTGTTACATAGCAAATCTCAGTGCATATTTATTACATTGTGGATGATTCAAAGTCTAAACAACATCAAAAAATTAAAAAACAGTATGTAGGACTCAATAAAACGTACAGATAGGAAATAAGCAGAACTGTTGATTTTAAGAGGTAGTTTTAAATCCAGTTTTAGAGAGGCTTTACAAAAAAAAAAATCTCACCTTAACTAGGTAAACTTTACAAGTTCCAACAAAGTCAAAAGTTAGTCCATCAAACGTTCTGTAATGCCGGTCCCCATACGCAGTACACATGGACGGGCAGGGATGGAAGGTGCATTGAAATGATCCATGCTGGCAAATGCTGAAAAATGTATGACCAATAATGGTAATATCAGCTGCAAGACCAGACAAATTATTACAGCTCTGACAGTACTGAGAAGCAAAAAAACAAAAGCCATGCAAGTGTGAGTGTGGACAGAAGCATTTTGAAATGTTGGCTAGAAGCAGCATTTATGAATTGATTCTCTGGATAAAAACGTACATATTCAACTCACACTGTATATGCTTCTTATTCTGTTAGAATTTATAGGCTCTGGAAAATATAGACACCAAAACAAGAAAGAAAACAAAACAAAACAACCCCAAAGTATTACAATTTATTCTCTAGTGGCACATCAATAATGTCACAATATCAGTAACAGACAAAGCTTTCTTTTCCAGCTTTTCACTGAATATTTCTTTCTATAGATGCTGAATCTTAAAATCAACAAGTAACATGGCCTGTTACTAGTCTTTATGCATCCTCTGCTTGAATGAGAATTTCACAGAATTACGGAGGAAACACTTCAGTAGCATTCTTTTGGTGTTTAGGCTCCCTTAAAGAACCATGCTTGGCATTGTTGGATTTATTTTCTTTCTAGATGTCTACATATTAGCACCCCCAAACCCTATCCTCACAGCTTAGGGGCTTCCAGATTAATTCCAGTTAATTCCAGCTCTGTCTATGGCTGCCTTAAGCACCAAAGTGCTTCCACCACACATACACTAAGTGTCTGCTCAGACCTTCCTGAATTCCATTTGTTTTGTAAGAGGCTTTGCAGCATTGGATATTATGTCTCTCTCTGCATCACCCTCTTGCAATCTAAATAACATTTTCAGAAACTAGAGGTTTTATAAATTATGGACAGAATTTCATTTCCTGTATCCCCAAGTAATATTTAAAATGTTATTTTTATGCTTCTAAATGACCTGGACACTTAAACTTCCCTTGATAAAGACAGCAGAGCTGGTGCCCTGGTATGGCTATACTACAGATATATTTATAAATTTAGGTTAAATTAAATACAGCATGGGATATAATTTTGCTACATACCTAAGTTGATTTTTTGTAAAAATCGACTTTTCATTTCTGCATTAAATGAATGCTTCATATTTTACAACTAAAGCATTAAGCTGACTTATGAAAATACTAGATAAATTACTGATGTTTGGCATCTCATATACTGAAGCACCAAGCAGTACAAAGTCTTTTATCGGTAGAACTTTTTGTTGGTCTAACTTTTCCTTTTCTGTTCATATTGCTGTAAGTGTCAGAACATCACTGTTTTCAAAAAAGCAACAAATATTTTGAAATCTAGGCAGCTCCAACTGCAAAGTAGCATCTTCCTCCTGCTCTCTCACCAGGTAACTTCCACCAATATGGAGTCATCATCCATATTTTCCAAGACTCTGCTTATCCCATCATTGATTTGGCCCAGTGCTTGTGTTTTGTATAACTACATACATAAAGACACTTAACACATGGCTAAAATAAGTTAAAAGTACATGAAAAGTGTCTGCTGTTCCAAAGCAGAAGGAGACAGCAGTAGGACTTGCCCAGCTAACTCTAGTCACCCCAAAGCAGTACCTAGGGCAGGAACCTAATCAAGCTGATGGAGAGAAAGGCAAATAGAAGAAATTATATTTGCACTGGAAGACTAAGGGGGGCTTCTCATGTTCTCTGTGAGACATTAAGTTTTAGTTTTACTTTTGGCCTATTCAAATCCTCTTCCATGCGCTGATCTGTTAAGGACTTGTGAAGAAACATTTCTTCACATGTAAAGAGTAGGGAGCTCCCGGGCATACTTTCTTTTTTTCAGGAGTCTTAACATGATTACAGTCAGAAGGAAGGGATTAAGAGGTACACAATGGCTTCAAAGTCCTCTGCACCAGGCTTGTTTCATACTAAGTGAACTAACATTTAATTACAAGAATCTAGAAAGCCCTAGCTGGAAAAGCAGAACTATCAGCATCTTCCAAACTTCAACTAGTTTTTAAAAAAGAACATTTCCAAGAAGTATTTTAAGGACACAGGAGGGCTCCATTCAGCAGCCCACAGACACTAACCAGTAGTTGTTGCTCAGTGCTTTCAACATAATGACAGCAAACCAGCACAGCTAACTGCATCACCCATCTTACCTTGCACAGCACCAAAATGCTGCCCTGAGACCCTCAGCATTAGAACATTGTGTTTAATCTTGCCAGCACATACTAAAAGTTTCAGGCACTTGCATTAGAAACAAAACTTGGGAAACCTAGAACCACAGCGAGACCCCAGAGGTTGGGTTGAAAGTTGCTAGCACTTCACTGACAGTTTTACCAACTTAAGAAATTATTTTGTCACTTCACTGTTCAATACATAAATCAGATTAATAGTTATGTTGTTAATACTACATCAAATATGAGTAAGATGATGTTTAGTATCAAAGTACACTAATTCTGTGCACTAAAAAACACTAAATTATAACTGCTATCAGTGCCTAAGTGGGTTTGTTTGCACAGATGCATCCTCGTGCTTTGCACATTTCCCTTAAAATTGCAGATACACCCTTGCACACACACAGCAGACTCAAACACTTTATATGCCTTGTATGAAGCAGAGTTTGTTGCAGACTCCCATATGTCAGTGGACAACTGATTGCCAAAAAGCCTTTATCACTTCATCTGTCTTTGCTCCTGGTCATGGAAGACTAGAAAAGCCATGACGGCCTCAAGGATTTGTAAATGAATTAATGAGCCTGGCCTCAAGGGGAAAAAAAAAAAAAAAAGTGGCTAAATATCCAGTGTCTTTCTGCCTGTACTGCTGCTGCCTTGGGTGAAGTCTCATACGGATTAAATGGGATATAATAATTCTTTCTGATGCAAGCAATCCCACACCAGGTCCAAATGGAGAGGCCTTTGGAAATAAGGGGGTGAATAACCCGGGTCGCTTTACCTGCCTGCCCAGTGGAGAAGGCTTGTAAGTCGCTTCACCAGTCGACCAAAGGGCTACAAATTTCTTCTAGAGCAGATAGTGAGGACCTGACGAGAGGCAGAGGTAGGCAAGTCAGCACAAGGCTGGAGGGGGCAACGACATCCAGACAAGGCAGTGACTAGTGCTGACTGGACAAGCCTTCACTGTGCCAGGCTACACTGACCTGCGCGGGCCAGGAGCAGGAGTTCACCAGGTGACACCAGTTAAATGTTCCTGGTGAGCTACAAGAAGGGGACCAAAGGAAGGAACTGCTCTGCTGAGAAGCTGAAGGCTACGCCACTACCACAGCATCTCAATGCTTGGCAGTACAGATATTTTATGAGGCTCTGGTAAGACAAATAGCACTGCTTAGTGCCAACTTGCTATGTTCAACTGTGGTCAGAGAAGAAAAAAGGGAGAGACCATCAAGAAATGAGTTTGTTTCAGGATCATGCAGATGTGGTATATTTTAACACTCTTGTGAAGCTGATTTAGATGGTAGTGTAACACATTCTAATGAGAGTCCTCAAGGAAACTTCTCAGGGAAACATAGCTATAGGGTATATGTTCCACTTACAACACTGGATAGTAAAAGGAATAGGTTTCTGCATGTATTTGAGTGATCCTATCAAACCTTGCCTATTGGAACACTGCCTTTTGAAGCCAAGGGATTCATCAGTTATCCACACACGCAAAACTAGCAACTAATTTATCTGTTACTATGCTCAGTACATGAAGTTGGTCAGTATTCTCTTTAAATTATCACTGCAGTGGGTGTATACTTATGGCCACAGGTTATATTTTGGTCCTGAGACTGCTCTGATTCAAAGCTAAATACGAAAATTACTAAGTAAAAAGCTTTAAGAAGTATCACTAAGGTGTTATATAAGGACTTTTCCTCTACTTTAGTAACACCAGCCATGTAATATCAGTTTAGATGACTGATAATAAAAAAATTATTTTTCTAAATCAAGCTTTCTTAAAAAATAATGAAATTCTAAATAGCTCTTGTTATGTAAAAGCTCTTTGAAATAACAAACCCTAAACCGATGTAATTTTAATAGCTCTTTAAAAAATGTAAATACAAAATAAAAGTAGATGATTTACCATAATCTGCTGTGAAATTTATGATTAAAATACATGAAGGAAAAAATAAATCTATAAATAAACAACTAAAATGAAATAACCATTTAAATAGATCTCCACTTACCAGCTGTGACAGGAAGAAATTACTTTATCACCCGGAAAATATTCCTTGCCTTTCCATGAACATGGACATTCATCTGCATCCAAGCACACATCCCCATGTTTAACAAGACTACCAAAAAAACGAACAGAAAGTACACATTCAGTAGCAGTACAGCTGGTATCTAGACACCAAAGTATTTTCCTAACTTTAAAATTATTGACATCATTATTAGTGAAAACTAAATAATATTTAAAAACTTCTGTAACTGAAAAGGCATAGTTTTATTAATAACTACATATGAACAAATTGATACATTCCTTTCACAGGTACCCGAATATTTTATCTTTACTAAGTGCCAGCACCTTGGGCACCAGACCTTCAATCACTAATCCTGTGAAGATTTATTCATTACCATACAAATGGTAAGGTCAGGGAAACTAAGAATTTCTAGAGGTCCTCCAAATTTCTTGTACATTGTATTTAACATAAGCCAAGAAATCATCCATGAGATGTGGGAGCCTTTATTCTATTGGTATGTGCTCTTACTATCAAAAATTAGTGACTTATTTAGTCTAAGAGTTTTTAAATTAGGATTTCTTCTTGTCCTCTTCTCTACCCAATTTAAAGAGTTTTAATTTGCTGCAGTATTCCTATAGCTGTCGTTATACCTCTTACTCTTTGAATATTTTAATCAAATATCAAAAGAGCTACCCTGCATGAAATTGAGTATGTATTTCTGTATGACAGGCACCTTCATGCAAGCAATTACAAATATACTTAATTTAATTAGCAGAAATATCCCCAGTCTTTAAAGGAGATTTTCATTAAACTCAAATAACCATATACAGTTATTTACAGTTCAAGACTGATGTTATAAATTTTTGCTTATAATCACAACTTCTAAAGTAACAAAAACTGAAAATTAAAAAAAAAACCCACACATAACTGTTAAAACTATTACTTTAGTAGAGAAAGAAGAGAGGAATTCTTGTCCAGCAAAACTAAATAAAGCAACCAGTCTAAACTTTAATGTAAAATGTTCATGGCTTTAATAACATCTGGAAAATCTGAAATATAAGTATTAAAGAGAGATCTCAAGTGCATTCTACAAATAAATATTAGGAAACATACCACAAATATTGAATTATTTTATTAAAAAGCTATCTTTTCACTGAGCTCAAGAAAGCTGTGTTTCTTCCAAAGACCAGTTCATTTAAAAACAAAAAACCTGTAATGCTATTGGATAGGCAAAGGAGTAGGTCCTTTGACAGATGAACACCTCTGATGGAAAATCCATCTGCCAAATGACATCTGTGAAATAAACTTGAAGAACTGCAACAGTGTCATTCCAACTGCTGTACATCTGATTTATTTTCACCCTATACAGGATCCCATTTGATACAGCATAAGCAGCTGGAGCAACTGACATACCAGTTACACAGTAAAAGGATTCCTTATATGCACCATACAGCCTTGGATTATCCTTTTTTCTGATGTTTGAAATGTATTTTTATTGAGAAATAAGCAGTCCCTTAAAATGGTGCTGCTGGGCTGATAATATTTTTTTCTTTTTTTTTGGAAAATTTTTTTTTCTTTTTTTTGTTTAGAATTCTGTAGTAATACAAATTGTATACATGTTTTCCTCTGTTCCTGACAGTTTAAGAAAACAGATTTGGTATTCCTGATGTGTAGCACTGTGATTTGGGCAAGACATTCCTCGACAAACAGGGTGACGATTCTGTTTTGTTGCCCTGGTATCTAAAAGGAATTATATCATCATTGCATTTGACATGGAACATTTCATTTACTCATATTAATGAACAGATAGTTTGGATACCAAGACTCCTCTTCAGTGTGTTATTTATCAGGCAGAAATTTGCAACTCCATAGCACAGAACATCATAATACCCCACCACACCTTCCTATGAAACTGAAAAACTGTAATTTTCCTCCAGGGTATGTGAAGTATTCTGTAATCCATACTTATTTCAAGTCCTGTGACACTTGAAGACAATCAACTGTGAGACTGAAATTCCCACTGGTTTGAAGCTGCTCGGAACTGAACAGGGCATTCAGACACAGAGAGATCACAATAACATGGTAACACTAAATGCAGTTTTTTCCTCACATTATTACACTGGATTAAAAAAAAAGGGTGATAACAGCTTTCTCTTTTGCAAAGCCAAGCAAACGGATAGATTTCAATGATCTAAGAATTCACCACAAATACCCTACAGAGAGCCCTTGCACAGCTCCTCTTTGAAGTATTTGACGTTTTTCTTGATGGTTATACTTACTGTCCAACCTACAATGAACTGCACAGACACAAGGACAGCTATCACACTTCTCCACCCTAAACATTCACTTTCATTATTAGTACAGTTTTCTTCATTCACATACACAAAAACATGTTAAAAAGTGTTGGTAATCATTACTGGCATCAGTAGAAGCAACATCACCTGTGAATCACCAAACACTTCTTTGCTTCTGCAAAGCCCACAAATCTGGACCAGAACACTAAAAAAAAACTCTCTCTTCCAGCAGAGCAGCTTTGAACAGGCTGTGTATTGCACAAGGTCTTTCCTCTAAGGCAACAGCCCACCATCAACTGATTCATGCAGCCAGGAATAGTTTTGTCCCAACAATGAATTTGCTCTCTGAGGGTTTCACAAATCTTCCTACCAAGGTCTGTAATCGAGTTTAAAGGGAGTAAAAAAAATTAAGCAGCAGGTAGCATTTCTAATACCAGAATTCTACCACCACTCATGACTTGCCTAATCAGAAAACAAAATAACCAAATTTTGAAAGAAAAGCAGATGTTAACAACACTGCCATTAAGCATCTAATGGCCTCATTACAGTTCACTCTGTCTGATGAGTGTTTCCTTTTTTATTTGGAGAGCTTTTTACAGTCCATCCCTTCTTCCCCTTTCTCCTAGGTTCTTATATCAAAATATTAAGTAATTTTGTAGAAAGCTTGGAAGATTTTTAGTACCCTTGCTGCACCCTTCTGTGTTAATGACTGATTTTGATGCTTTGAGACACAGTCAGATCCCCGCGCTTGTGCAGCTTCCCCCTGGATTGGGAAAATCCCCTGCAATCAGCTCTACCATCAGCATCCTACTAGTGCTAAGCAGAGCAGGCCCTAAAGAGAAATGGTAGTAGCAGCTTAAAGACCAAAGGTATGTGAGAGTAAGAAAAACAAGAGCAAGAAGAATGACAAGGATTCATCCAGCTTCCCATATACCGCAACCTTTTCCACAGAGGCTCATCCACTGCCTGTGCCTTCTCTAAAAATCTCTTCAAACAAAAAAGTTCTGGCCTTCACACACATTCTAGTGATTGTTGCAGAGAGAAGAGAGCAAAATTCTCTCATTAGTGTAATAGTTAGACCTGCATNAAAGCAGATATTAACAACACTGCTGTTAAGCATCTAATGGCTTCATTATAGTTCACTCTGTCTGTGTAATACTTAGACCTGCATAAAATACAGGTAGGGGTTTCGCTGTAACATCCTCTTGTCTTTATTCTTAAAAAAACTAGGATGATTGTGGGTACAATTCAGTGCTAGAAATCATGTATGCCAGGACCCCATGGAAAACTGAGATACCAAAAAAATTACTGTTTTTGAACGGCCAAGAGGATACTACAAGTTGTTCCTAATTTGTCATTGTCAGTTCTCCTCAAAATAATTACATGCTTTGGGGGGAGAATTAATTTATTAATTATGCTTTGGGGGAATTAATGTGTATTTGCAAATAAATGTCAAAGTATATGCCTTGACTCCAAATTCATAATCTACAGTAAAGGATGATGATAATTTATGTGTCAGATGACAAAGTTTAGAGATTGTTTGCAGCTAATGTAAACTAGAAAGTAGTTTATGTCCATTTTAGAACTACTGAAAGAGGAAAAAAGGAACACTGAAATATGAAGAAAGCTGTAAGTCTGCAGAGCAGAAGAGGATGGGTGAGAACTGGGTTCTCTTGTAATGGCACTGCAATAGATGCATTCTTTGCTAAGAGCTCCAATCCAGCACCTTTAGCATGCTGTGATTCTATAACCAAAAGAAAGAGAAACCAGCTAAGATCCAGTGTGAATATCAGTTCCTGAAACACTCAAATACAAGAACGTTGATGCAGTCTTTGTAAGAGAATTGTATTTTCCTGAGGAAAGAGTGGAATGCATAGCCATGGTGGTATCTCCATGGAGGCTAACCCTTATTTGTCTGCAAAACATCAAATTTTCCTAACAGACCTTTCCAAAACTCTGCCTATACCAGAAGATGCAAAAGATTAAAAACACTCAGCCTGACAGCAGCAGCAGGGCCATCCAGAAGAGAGATTTGAACAGAACACATTTTTATTTTATGCTAATAATAATAAATTCTGAGTTTAAACTGAGGAGCAGTAGGTATTCTGAAAAAGGAAACTAAACCCACACCAAAAGCACAGGACTTGGATTTCATTTAAGGATCCATTTTAAGACATAACACAGTCAATATAATTACTTCAATCAAGATCAGTTTTCTAAAATGCATGAAACTCAATTGCATTCTTCCCTGATTAGTAGGTTTGTTTGTCCATTGGTACAGTTATAAGGTGATAACATTCATTGTTTTGTTTGTGAAAATAAAGTGATGAGGTTTTCTTTCTTTAAGAAAACCTTCCAAGAATGTGTTTAAGCTCCTTATGTGTTATTTGATACAGTACACCATCACAAAAATACTGTGCTAGTTTAGAAATGTCTGGAAAGAAAACCTGGCATGATTATTTAATTTAATTATTTACACTTAATTGCAATCAGGGGATAATACAGCTTTGAATTTACTATCTTTTCATAGCTCTATTTTACGAGAGCAATATGTGATGAAAAAAGGAACAAACAAAATTCTTATTACATTAAATTGCCTCAAATTTAGTAGAGTCCAGTTTCAGCACAAAAAAATATTACTCTGTCCTAAGTGATAACAGTTCTCTGCAGAGTTGGAGTATTGTCCCACCACACCAGAGACTGCTGCCTTGTAACTTCACACCAGTCATACAGAAGAGAAACTGAGGCAGATATTGGAACACTAGCACCAAAACCTGGTTCCACAGATTTCAGTGATGTCTTAATGGCTAAAACTCAATGTGCCAACACTGAAGGGTTTGGAATCTGTAAGAAGAAAAGCACATAAACTTTGGTACCAAGAAAATTAAAATCACTGTTAACTTTTCCCATTCTGTGAAGTGTAAACCACAAGCCACATCTGCAGAAATCCATGGCTGTAAAGTTGGTAAAATGAAAGGTTTTTGTGGGTTTTCATTTGTGACTTTTCATAAGTGGCTTTGTTTTTCCTAAACATATAGAAGAACAAATTTTTTCAGAGATTCTTCTTAAAAAGGTGGTCCACACAGTTACAGGCAATTAAAGACTACAGTGGAAAGCAAAAAAGAAACCTGATCTACTACTTCTGTATAGAATTTCCATTTCATGCAAGGACCACTAGAATGTACTCTAAGCAGAAGCAAGAAGGCATCCTAGAAATAGTAAAGTATTCGAAAGAATATTTCAAACTACAGACATTAGAAACATAGCAAAACAAAAATATTGCCTTCTTGAAATTTTAACACCACTTTTGTGAAAACAAGTTCTCTCTCTCTTTGTGTTAAATACCTTTCATGATATAACTGAAGAATAATCAGCCCACTAAACAGATTAGAAAGATCCTTCCTCCTGAAAAAATGTAGCTTCCTATACAGGTCTCTTAACTGTGGTATAATCACTTCACTAGTTTCATCAGTCTACCTAAATCAACTAAGCAAACACATTAAACCGACTTAATTATTACTTAAATCAGCTTAGGTTACAGGCAGTGAATAAAGATAAACCAATGCAAGATCTCAAACAGAAGCAAAAGCACGACTAAAGGAATGAAACTAATTATTTCAGGTAAAGAACTAAGGTTAAGATCAAAGAAATTCTGTGGTTGTTTTACCATTTTGAAGTGGACATCACCTCAGTTTTCTGTTTCACCAGTAAGAACTGATTGCCCAGAAAGGTGATTTTGAAGCTGCACAACTTCACAGTGCATTTGTATCCTGCAGTACTTGAATTGTCCTGAACACAGGGTAAGGTACTGTATGAAGGTAATGCTATTTCACCCATCTTTCTCTTCCAACAATGTAGTTCTGTCTTACTGTGTTATTCTGACTCTAACGGGGTCAAGCTGCAGCATGAATTACTGGAGTATGAATTCAGTGACTGATTTGAAACATTGGGCCTATTCAGATCTAAGAGCTGCTACCCAAAAGCAACTATTACTAAAATTCCGAAATTCCTAAACCATTGAGATTCATTCATTAAATAAAAAAAACTGCATAGTCAATACATAGCATAAGTCTCTCATTTTTCCAAAAGCACAACTAAAACCAGATACCTTTAAAATGGTCTTNTACAGCCATAAGAGAAAATAATTCAGATTATGGAAGTTACAATTGAAGTAAAGACAAAACTTCCTAATTTTCGATTTTTGTTGACTAAAACTCTGCCTCTTGTAATTATGCAACCATATTATCAGAGCTTTGGGATCACTAACACTTGACACTGAGCCTTCCAATGCTAAAAAACATTCCAATTGCTTAAATTCCAGAATTAACTTACACTAGGAAGTAGTTGAAAACTCACAGCCTCAGGGGTTATGTACAGCAGAGTAGCAGGAAAGAAAATTCTTATGAGTTGCCTGCCATATAGTGCTGCTGAAGGTAACCACTGGATTTGAAGGGTATCAGCCAAGTCCAAAAGGGTGAGTTTTTGCAATTCTGAAAATTATCTGTCTCCAGCTAACTTCAAAACCTACTTTAGCAACACATTTTTTTACCATGGTACCATAGTGTGACTTGGACTGATTGCAGGTTCCCTTTCATGTGAACATTTCATGTTTCTGCATGTTAAGGTAAAATCCCAGAATTCTGAGTAGCAATCCTTTGTTTTGATAGAAATATCTACACATCAATCAGTATGAGTCCAAACTTCAACTGAGCTATACAACCCAGTTCAGCTGAGGCTCTGGCTTTTACTCTTTGTTCTGAGCAGGCTCTCAAGGTATAAAAAATAATTGTAGAGTGATAATACTCAAAGACCTCAAGATACGTGCTTCAGAAACTAAATTCCATCAAAACCAGAATAACCTAAACACATTATTTTTATACTCAAAAATATCTCAACTATAGAGTGCTTGAT